>JARQOC010000001.1:129502429-129977206 GCA_033576535.1 Allobates femoralis | reverse complement strand
TGCACAAGACATCATTGTGGGGGTGCTGTATTCTTCTCTATGCTCTCTGTGTTTGCAGCATCACAAGAAGTCAAATACAACACAGTAACCGTCACAGCAGGGATACCTGCTTAGAGAAACAAATGGAGCCTAGATAAGGCAGATCTGTAAAAGCTCTCTCCCTCTATGTCCTCAGCAGAACAGAAGCTACTGAAACCTGACACTGCACTGTTAGCAAAGGGAGGAGAGAGCTGCTGAGAAGGCGTGCATAATTACATGACAGTTTATACAGCACAGGAGTATTCCTGTTTGCTTATAATGGACAGGACTAATGCAGCAGCTCTCTGCAAGGTCTGACAATGGTGATAACATGGAAACTACAAATGGTACAATAATGATTTTTACATGTTTTTATAAAAGGTCTGCCCAGGCACTATTCAATGGTAATATTAATATCATACTGAAAAATGACCTGACAGTGTTCCTTTAAGGCCCCTTTCACATCAGCGTTTTTGCTGATTTGAGGCAGATCCGGCAGATTTACCGCATCTGCCGCATAATTGCTGCACTAGCAGCACACATGCGGCAAGCCCCATTCATTCTCTATGGGACTTGCGGCAGGTGTGGCAAGTGCGGTTCTTGCCGTGGTCCGGCGCTTGCAGCAGTTGCAGCAGGTCAAAAAAAAATGCAGCTAGCAGTGTTTGTTTCACGCACCGCAAGTGTCGGATCTGGCAAACCGCACTTGCCGCACCAGACAGCACACTATAGAGAATGAATGGGGCTTGCCGCAAGTGCAGCCATTACACGGCAGATGCAGTAAATCTCCCGGATCTGCTGCAAATCAAAAAAAAACTCTGATGTGAAAGGGGTGTAATTCCTGATCTGCCAAAGGAAACATTTAAAATGGAGTCTCAATAAAGGAATGAGACAGAGGTGCCAAACCTGTCACTAGTCTCACAGGTAAAAGAGAGCATCGTGTCACCAGTATACTGAGTGTAATCTTCAGTATCTGTATTATTCTGTAAATATACACTGCACAGTACCACTTCTCCTGTCCTGTATACTAGGTGTAATCCTCAGTATCTGTATTATTCTGTATATATACACTGCACAGCATTATGTCTAAGGCTATATTCATTTGCTGAGTATTTGGCAGTGCCGCTTCTTTGTGCACGTTTGCGCGCAAAAAAGAGTGACTGCATGCCGATGCCCTGCTTTCCCGGCGCGCTTTCCTGAGGCCATGTTAAGCTTTGGGGAAGGCATGCCGAAAAAAGGGCCAAGAATAGGCATGACAATTCTTTTTGTGCACGCTCTTTTGCAGTTAAAGCTCGCACGCAAAAATACGCCGCAAAACGCGGCGTCTGCACGCCTTTCACCAAAAGCCATAGCTTTTGCTGGAAGGTGTATCCAGCTTTGTATTGCATTGCTTTTAAACGAGTGCTCAAAAGCGCCGCGTAAAAGCAGGAATACACTCCCACGTAGCCTAAATTCGTGTATAATGGGTGTAATCCTCAGTATCTATATTATTCTATATATATACACTTCACAGTACCACTTCTCCTGTCCTGTATACTGGGTGTAATTCTCAGTATCTGTATTACTCTGTATATATACACTTCACAGTACCACTTCTCCTGTCCTGTATACTGGGTGTAATCCTCAGTATCTACAGTTAGGGCCAGAAATATTTGGACAGTGACACAAGTTTTGTTATTTTAGCTGTTTACAAAAACATGTTCAGAAATACAATTATATATATAATATGGGCTGAAAGTGCACACTCCCAGCTGCAATATGAGAGTTTCCACATCCAAATCGGAGAAAGGGTTTAGGAATTATAGCTCTGTAATGCATAGCCTCCTCTTTTTCAAGGGACAAAAAGTAATTGGACAATGGACTCTAAGGGCTGCAATTAACTCTGAAGGCGTCTCCCTCGTTAACCTGTAATCAATGAAGTAGTTAAAAGGTCAGGGGTGGATTCCAGGTGTGTGGATTTGCATTTGGAAGCTGTTGCTGTGACCAGACAACATGCGGTCAAAGGAACTCTCAATTGAGGTGAAGCAGAAAATCCTGAGGCTGAAAAAAAAGAAAAAATCCATCAGAGAGATAGCAGACATGCTTGGAGTAGCAAAATCAACAGTTGGGTACATTCTGAGAAAAAGGAATTGACTGGTGAGCTTGGGAACTCTAAAAGGCCTGGGCGTCCACGGATGACAACAGTGGTGGATGATCGCCGCATACTTTATTTGGTGAAGAAGAACCGTTTACAACATCAACTGAAGTCCACAACACTCTCAGTGAAGTAGGTATATCTGTCTCTAAGTCAAAAAGTAAAGAGAAGACTCCATGACAGTAAATACAAAGGGTTCACATCTAGATGCAAACCATTCATCAATTCCAAAAATAGACAGGCCAGAGTTAAATTTGCTGAAAAACACCTCAAGAAGCCAGCTCAGTTCTGGAAAAGTATTCTATGGACAGATGAGACAAAGATCAACCTGTACCAGAATGATGGGGAAGAAAAAAGTTTGGAGAAGAAAGGGAACGGCACATGATCCAAGGCACACCACATCCTCTGTAAAACATGGTGGAGGCAACGTGATGGCATGGGCATGCATGGCTTTCAATGGCACTGGGTCACTTGTGTTTATTGATGACATAACAGCAGACAAGAGTAGCCGGATAAATTCTGAAGTGTACCGGGATATACTTTCAGCCCAGATTCAGCCAAATGCTGCAAAGTTGATTGGACGGCGCTTCATAGTACAGATGGACGATGACCCCAAGCATACAGCCAAAGCTACCCAGGAGTTCATGAGTGCAAAAAAGTGGAACATTCTGCAATGGCCAAGTCAATCACCAGATCTTAACCCAATTGAGCATGCATTTCACTTGCTCAAATCCAGACTTAAGACGGAAAGACCCACAAACAAGCAAGACCTGAAGGCTGCGGCTGTAAAGGCCTGGCAAAGCATTAAGAAGGAGGAAACCCAGCGTTTGGTGATGTCCATGGGTTCCAGACTTAAGGCAGTGATTGCCTCCAAAGGATTCGCAACAAAATATTGAAAATAAAAATATTTTGTTTGGGTTATGTTTATTTGTCCAATTACTTTTGACCTCCTAAAATGTGGAGTGTTTGTAAAGAAATGTGTACAATTCCTACATTTTCTATCAGATATTTTTGTTCAACCCTTCAAATTAAACGTTACAATCTGTACTTGAATTCTGTTGTAGAGGTTTCATTTCAAAACCAATGTGGTGGCATGCAGAGCCCAACTCGCGAAAATTGTGTCACTGTCCAAATATTTCTGGCCCTAACTGTATATTATTCTATATATATAGACTTCACAGTACCACTTCTCCTGTCCTGTATACTGGGTGTAATCTTCGGTATCTGTATTATTCTGTATATATACACTGCACAGTACCACTTCTCCTGTTCTTTATACCGGATGTAATCCTCAGTATCTGTATTATTCTGTATATATACACTTCACAGTACCACTTCTCCTATCCTGTATATTGGGTGTAATCCTAAATATCTGTATTATTCTTTATATATACACTGTACAGTGCCACTTCTCCTGTCCTGTATACTGGCTGTAATTCTCAGTGTCTGTATTAGGCTACGTTCACATATTTAGCGTATTTTGTTGAGCTTTTTTGCGCGTGCTTTTTGCAGCGTTTTTCGACTGCGCAAAAAAGCGCAACAAAATACGTGGGTGCTTTCACACACCGTGCTTTCTTCTCCCCCTAAAGCGCAGGTGATGTCACAGAGGGGAGGAAGAATCCTGATTCCTCCTCCTCTCTGTGACATCTGTGACCGCCCATTAGATTTTGTAGTGTATTAATATACACTGTGAAATCAAAGTTAAATAAAGGCAAATGTATGTAAAATAAAAAAGAATGAAATACTTACCCTCCGGCGGCTGTTTGTGCGATCCAGCACGGAGAGACAGAGAGGTACCACAACAACAGGGCCTGTCGTGATGTCAGAGTGACTACCGGGTGCTGATTGGCCGTTCGCTCGTATCACATGACCGCGAGTGGTCAATCAGTGCCCGGAACGTCACTCTGACATCACGACAGGTCCTAGCAGGTCGATTCCTTTAGCGGCTCCAGGCTCCCGGACACCCGTCGGAGGGTAAGTATTAATTATTATTTTTCATACCTCAACCTTTATTTAACTTTGATTTCGCAGTGTATATTAATACACTGCGAAATCTAATGGGGGCAGTCACGCATGCAGCAGCGCCCGCCCTTATGGGAAAAAGTGCCGGCGCTGCTGCGTAAGGAATTGAGAGGGTCACTCTTTTTACGCAGGCGCTTTTTCCTATAATTTTTACGCACTGTCTGTACGGCAAAGTGAATTTCCATTCACTATGCCGGCAGACAAGAGGCACATTGCGTATTTTGAAAATCGCGCACAAAAAAGTGCGCAAAAATATGCACTGTGTGAACGCAGTCTTATTCTGTATATACACTGCACAGCACTACTTCTCCTGTTCTGTATACTGGGTGTAATCCTCTGTATCTATATTATTCTGTATATATACACTGCACAGTACCACCTCTCCTGTCCTGTATACTGGGTGTAATCCTCTGTATCTGTATTATTCTGTATATATATACACTGCACAGTGCCACTTCTCCTGTCCTGTATACTGGGTGTAATCCTCTGTATCTGTATTATTCTGTATATACACTGCACAGTGCCACTTCTCCTGTCCTGTATACTGGGTGTCATCCTCAGGATCTGAATTATTCTGTATATATACACTGCACAGTGCCACTTCTCCTGTCCTGTATACTGGGTGTAATCCTCAGTATCTGTATTATTCTGTATATATACACTGCACAGTTCCACTTCTCCTGTCCTGTATACTGGGTGTAATCCTCAGGATCTGAATTATTCTGTATATATACACTGCACAGTACCACTTCTCCTGTCCTGTATACTGGGTGTAATCCTCTGTATCTGTACTATTCTGTATATACTAGCTGTGAGCCCGATGCAAATGCATCGGGATTCTAGAACGTGCATTAATTAGATTATAGTAGTTATAGCTGTTAGCCTGATACAAATGCATCGGGTGTGAGGACATTTTGGGGGTGTGTGAGGACATTTTGGGGGGTGTGTGAGGACTTTTTGGGGGTGTGTGAATACTTTTTGGGGGGGTGTGAGGACTTTTTGGGTGGGTGTGAATACTTTTTGGGGGGGTGTGAATACTTTTTTGGGGGGGTTGAATACTTTTTTGGGGGGTTTGAATACTTTTTGGGGGGGGTGTGAATACTTTTTGTGGGGGGGTTGAATACTTTTTGGGGGGGAGTGAATCTTTTTGGGGGTGTGAGAATACTTTTTGGGGGGGTTGAATACTTTTTGGGGGGGTGTGAATACTTTTTGGGGGGTTTGAATACTTTTTTGGGGGGTTTGAATACTTTTTTGGGGGGTGTGAATACTTTTTGGGGGTGTGTGAATACTTTTTGGGGGGGTGTGATTACTTTTTGGGGGGGTGTGAATATTTTTTTTGGGGGGTTGAATACTTTTTTGGGGGGTTTGAATACTTTTTTGGGGGGTGTGAATACTTTTTGGGGGGGTTGAATACTTTTTTGGGGGGGTTGAATACTTTTTGGGGTGTGTGTGAATACTTTTTGGGGGGGTTTGAATACTTTTTGGGGGGTGTGTGAATACTTTTTGGGGGGGTGTGAATACTTTTTGGGGTGTGTGAATACTTTTTGGGGGGGTGTGAATAGTTTTTTGGGGGGGTTCAATACTTTTTTGGCGGGTTTGAATACTTTTTGGGGGTGTGTGAATACTTTTTGGGGGGGGTGTGAATATTTTTTGGGGGGTGTGAATACTTTTTGGGGGTGTGTGAATACTTTTTGGGGGGGTGTGAATATTTTTTGGGGGGGTGTGAATACTTTTTGGGGGTGTGTGAATACTTTTTGGGGGTGTGTGAATACTTTTTTGGGGGGGTTGAATACTTTTTGGGGGGTTGAATACTTTTTGGGGGGGTGTGAATACTTTTTGGGGGGTTGAATACTTTTTGGGGGTGTGTGAATACTTTTTGGGGGGGTGTGAATACTTTTTTGGGGGGTTGAATACTTTTTTTGGGGGGTGAATACTTTTTGGGGGGGTGTGAATACTTTTTGGGGGGTGTGAATACTTTTTGGGGACGAGTGCTCGCAATGGCCGCGAAGCGGGCATTGCGAGTCGCTTGCCGAAAATCGAACCAGAGGCTCGGCCTCAAAGTTAGCGATTTACCGCTCAGGCAGCGACTCGCGCTACATGAGCGGTAAATCGCTAACTTTGTGGCCGAGCCTCTGGTTATATTTTCGGCCATTGCTCGCACTCAGCCAGCGACTCGCAATGTCCTCGCGGCCATTGCTTGCGCAGGCCAGCGACTCGCATTGGCCGCTACGCGGCCAATGCTTCGCCTTGGTGACGTCACAGAGTGACAAAGCCATGGCGATTTTGGGGTCCGACACGAAAATGCCTACGGCAATTATATAGTAGATATACACTGCACAGTGCCACTTCTCCTGTCCTGTATACTGGGTGTAATCCTCAGTATCTGTATTATTCTGTATATATACACTGCATATTACCACTTCTCCAGTCCTGTATACTGGGTGTAATTCTTAGTATCTGCTCTTATTCTTGACCTCTTAGGTGCCAGTATCTTTATTAAGGATATGGTCTTCATTTTAGGATGTGGTAAATGTCCATAAAATTTTGCACCATCCATGCATTTTGGTCTAGTTGTCCAGAAAAAAAATTGAATAGTGGGTTGCAATCCTGCAGGTTGTCTACGACTGTATGCAATAGACCGTACCCTGTATGTAAATTTCAAATTACGGTAAATGGTAACTCAATTTTCTTTGTTTTTGTTTCATTTTTAGATACCCACTCACATCACTGGGAGAAAAGCTACAAAATAGATGAAGGAGATCATGAAAAAAAATTTCCATCACTGGAAATGATTATTAGAACCAAATGGGAAGGAGCTGCTATTAACTGGCATGGAACTGTGCCCTTTTTTTAAACATACTCTATATGGATTTTAAAGGAAACAAAGATAATTAAATGTCAAAATCCAGCACTTTGTTTATTTAATTGGGCCACCCCAATGGATCGTTAATGGTTTTCCATAATATACTCAAGCCTTCATGGTTTGGACCAAACTAATGAAATCAATAGGAATGTATAAATAATAAATGTAAAGTCATTTTTCTAAAAGACCTGTAGTCTAAATATCACTGATTTATATAAGGTAAATACCATAAAAAAAGGAAAACAGTACACATATATGGTCAGAGGAAGTAGAATCATTAACAGAGAAACAATTACCGGTATCTACTTATATTTGTAAATTGAAAAAATGTGCCTGAAAAATGATGGTAGCAGCAATAAAAAATATTGGCCATAGACAGTTAATTTTTCTTGCTTATATAGCGCCATCATATTTGGTAGCACTTTACAAACATTATCATCACTGTCCCTATTGGAACCCACACACTAATTTCCCTATCAATATCTATTGAGAGTGTGAATAAACCAGAGGACCCGGAGGAAACCCACACAAACATGACAACATACAAACTGTGCAGATGTTGTCCGTGGTGGGATATGAACCTAAGACCCCAATTCTGCAAAACAACAGTGCTAACCACTGCCTCCAGCATTTTCTTACATAACTATTTAGGGTGCCTTGAAAAAGTATTCATAGCAGTGAATTTTTCTACTTTTTTTCACGATACACCCACTCCCCGCTTTTATTGCACTGAGTGGTGCTTTAAGATCCCCTAAAGGTGGGGTCACACGTGGCGATTCTGGCCGGCGATGTCGGAAGCGATGTGCAGGTGCACGCTCGCTTCCGACATCGCAGGCCAGCTGTCACACGGCACGACGTTGCCGGTGACGCGGCGGCGATGTGGGCGGAGCCGTCGCTCGCTGGGCTGGGCTCAGCCCAGCGAGCGATCCTCAGCAACGCTGCGATATAGGCTGGATCGCGCCGCCAACAGTGTCAGACGGCGCGATCCAGCCTAATCGCTGGTCACAGGTTGACAGGTTTATGAACATGTTCATAAACCTGTCAACCTGCAACCAGCGATAATTTGCAGTTGCGTTGCGCTGTCACACAGCGCGACGCACTTGTGATATCGCCCGCGACATCGCTGTTACGTCACTTTTCGGCGATGTCGCGGGCGACATCGCCACGTGTGACCCCACCTTTACCCTCTGTCATATGCTCACCTTCTGGAGGCTTCATTCTCTATAACCATCACTCTGGTTTGTCTCCTGCAATTGTGATCTTTGTTTTGTTCTCGTTCGGGCTTTCAGAGATGCATTGGGAGCTAGTGACGTAACATCTGACTTCTGGACACTCAGAACTTAAAGTCACAAGATGGTGCCGCGGGATCGGAGCGGTGTCAAGGTGAAGATGCTGGAATGTGAGTATACGACAGGAGGCAGGGGGCTTACAGTGGCATGCAAAGGTTTGGACACTGCTGCTCAAAATTACGGTTATTGTCAACAGTTAGGCAAGTTGAAGATTAAATGATCTCTAAAAGGCATACAGTTAAAGTTCACACATTTCCTTTGTATTTTAGGCAAAATATATATACATCGTGTTTTTCTTACGAAGCTTTTTCCCCAAAGCTTTGGGGGAAAGTGTGTGTGTGTGTGTGGGGGGGTGTCTTATGGTTCGAATATAAGGAGTGTGTGACTGTGGGGCTGTGCTAGGGGGAGCTGCGGCTCTGGAGCAGGCTGTTAGAGGCTGCAGAAGGCTGCTGGAGGCAGTGGGAGGTGACGTGTTCCCACTCATGTTTATTTAATATGCACTGCATCCCGCTGTCCATCACCTCAGTGCTGAAACCGCGCTGAAAGATGGGCGAAAGGTTGAAGTGCATATTAAATTAAACGATGTGTACACCACCCCATCACTGTATGTGGCACCCCATGCTGCTGTACATAAGAAAATAATAAACAATATAACTCACCCTCCAGCGCTTGCCTCCATCTCTCCCTGTTTGCAGCACTGGCATCCTGAGTCCTCCTGTGTCCCCAGGGCAGTCGATCATGTGATCACGCATAGTGACATCATCACTGTGCGCCCTGATCCCAAGACCGGCTGCCTCAGGGATATAGGAGAACTCAGGACGCTAGTGCTGCAAGCAGGGAGAGATGGAGGCAAGTGCCGGAGGGTGAGATATATTGTTTATTATTTTCTTGTGTGCAGCAGCATGGGAGGCCATATCCAGGATAAGGGAGGACATATTCAGGATGAGAGGGTCATGTACCACGATGGAGAGCCATATCCAGGATGGGGGTAATGTACCTGGATGGTGGGGGCTGTATCCCAGGATGGGGGGCTGTATACCAGATTGGGGGACTGTATACAAGGACGGGGGCTGTATACAAGGATGGAGGGCTGTATCCCAGGATGGGGAGCCATATCCAGGATAGGAGTTTTTATACCAGAATGGGATGGATGGACCATATCAGGATGGGTAAGAAGCCATATTCCATAGGATAGGGGGCTGTATACCAGGATGTGTGGTCATATCAAGGATGGGGGTTGTATACTAGGATAGGAGCTGTATACCAGGATGGGAGGCCATATCCAGGATGGAGTCTGTATACCAGGATGGGGGTCCATATCCAGAAAGGGGGGTTGTGGTGAATCGGCCACCGAACCTGGCAGCTAATCAGCACCTCTTGTTAAACTCAGGCTAGTAATGGAACTACCTGAGGCTAAAAGAAGAGCCACACTGTCCTGTCAGTTCTGGTTTACTAAAGTGAGTGTGATATATGCCTTCTAGTCTGCAACTGGAAGCACATTTGATAACCACCACCATCACTGATAGAGGCCCTGAATAACACAAGCACTAATTACTGCCACCAGTTCCTCGTTTAATATAAGTTCGGTCCGTGAAACCAACCCAGGTAGCATTAAATGAGCACACTGACGTGGGGATCGTGATCAAGATGAAAAGAACAACTCAAGATTAAATTAATATGTTTAGTCACCCTATTGGTGCACTAGATTAATATTTACAGGTATTATTAAGATATTACAAATATTACAGCAAAACAAAGATAAATGGCAATACACACAGAATTACACACACATGTGATCTGTTACCTTAACCCCTTCAGGACCCAGCCTATTTTGACCCTAAAGACCTTGGCATTTTTGTCAATTCTGACCAGTGTCCCATTATGAGGTAATAACTCTGGAACGCTTCAACGGATCCTAGCGATTCTGAGATTGTTTTTTCATGACATATTGGGCTTCATGTTAGTATTAAATTATAGGACGATAATTTTTGCGTTTATTTGTGAAAAATCAAAAATTTGGCGAAAATTTTGCAATTTTCACATTTTGAATCTTTATTCTGCTAAACCAGAGAGTTATGTGACACAAAATAGATAATAAATAACATTTCCCACATGTCTACTTCACATCAGCACAATTTTGTAAAAAAAAAATTTTTTGTTCGGAAGTTATAAGGGTTCAAAGTTCAACAGCAATTTTTAATTTTTCCAGCAAAATTTACAAAACCATTTTTTTTTAGTAACCACATCACATTTGAAGTCTGTTTGAGGGGCGCACATGACAGAAAACACCCAAAAGTGATACCATTCCAATACTGCACCCCTCAAGCTACTCAAAACTACATTCAAGAAGATTATTAACCCTTCAGTTGCTTTCATTCTTTCATTTTCACATGGGCAACAGGATAAAATCGGATTCTAAAATTTGCTGGGCAATTTCCCTGAGTACACCGATACCTCATATGTGGTCATAAACCACTGTTTGGGCGCACGGCAGGGCTCAGAAGGGAAGGAGCGCAATTTGACTTTTGGAGCTAATTTTCCATTCAAAAAGAGAAATGCCCAACAAATATTAGGATGCATTTTATCCTGTTGCCCCATATGGCAAAAATTGAAAAAAAGTTTAGAAGCCCTAAAAAGAAAGTTTGTTTTTCCAAAATGGGGTCACTTTGCGGGAGTCCAATTGTGTGATGTGCCTAACAATCCATTGTAGCGCGTTTGGAGAGACTCTGTGGGCCTAAACATTGGAGCTCCCCCACAAGTAACTCCATTTTGGAAATTAGACCCCCCCAAGGAACTTATCTAGATGCATAGTGAGCACTTTGAACCCTCAGGTGCTTCACAAATTGATCCATAAAAATGAAAAAGTACTTTTTTTTCCACAAAAAAATTTTATTTTTCATTTTTACAGATAAATTTGTGAAGCACCTGTGGGTTCAAAATGCTCACCACCCATCTAGATACGTTCCCTGGGGGCTCTAGTTTCCAAAATGGGGTCACTTGAGGGGGATCTCCAATTTTAGACACACAGAGGCTCTCCAAACGCGACATGGTGTCTGCTAACAATTTGAGCTAATTTTCCTTCAAATTGTTAGCGGACACCATGTCGCGTTTGGAGAGCCCCTGTGTGCCTAAACATTGGAGCTCCCCCACAAGTGACCCCCCAAGGAACTTATCTAGATGCACAGTGAGCACTTTGAACCCCCAGGTGCTTCAAAAATGATCTGTAAAATAAAAAAGTACATTTTTTTTCCACAAAATTTTTTTCATTTTTCATTTTTATGGATTAATATGCACCTGGGAGTTCAAAGTGCTCACTATGCATCTAGATATGTTCCATGGGGGGTCTAGTTTCCAAAATGGGGTCACTTGTGGGGGAGTTCCAATGTTCAGGCATACAGGGAGTGGCTCTCCATACGCGACATGGTTTCCGCTAACAAATTTTTCCATTGAAATTGTTAGCGGACACCATGATGCATATGGAGAACCCGTGTGCCACCAGCACATGGGCAACTGGTAGAGTTGGGGTACAGCACCAGACAATGGTGCTTCTAATGAATGCGCTATTTTCTGGGGTGGCTGTGGGTTGCAATTTCCAGCATGGGGGCGCATGTTTGGGTCTTTCCACTCTGAGGATTCCATCTCCCCAGCTGCCAAGTTTTACCTGTCTTGCAACCAAAAATACAGCAAAGGCCTTTTTTTTATATTTCTATAACTGATTGTAAAAAACAAAAATGAAGTGGGGCTCCTCCATATTTTTGGTCCAGCCAGGTACAACTTGGCAGCTATGGACTGCCACCAACCTGCAGCTGCCTCATTGTACCTGGCTGGCACCAAAAATACAGAGAAGCCTATTTTTTTTATTTCTAGAACTTCTAGAAAATTCTAGAAAAAAAATTACGCAGGGCTCCGCCATATTTTTGGCCCAGCCAGGTACAACTAGGCAGCTGGGGGCTGGAATCCTTAGCATGGAAAGGCCCAAGCATTCTGGGGCCCCCATGCAGCGAACTGCAACCCGCAGTCGGCCCAGAAAATGGTGCATTCATTGAAGTGCCATTTTCTGGCACTGTACCCAGGCTCTTCCAGTTGCCCTGGTGCTGGTGGCAAACTGGGTAATAAAGGAATTAATGCCAGCTTTCTATTGGCAGCTGGCACTAAGCCCGAGATTCATAATGTCGGGCCAATGTTATACCCGGCCATTAGGAATCTCTAGTAAATAGTCAAAAAAAATACACCACACAGAGAAAAATCTTTTTATTTGAAAAAAAAAACACAAACAAAATTCGGACTCCATCTTTATTATAAAGAACTGACGTAGTCCACAACGAAAGTCCCACGACGCTCGATCGCCTCCGACGTAGTCCACAACGAAGGTCCCACGACACTCGATCACCTCTACTCAATCCAGAGACTGCAGCAAGGGATCAAGTGTCCTCTTTCTACAGTCTCTGGGGTCAGAGTTATGGTGCACTGTATGGCAATGATCTGTCATGATCCCAGAGACTACAACAAGAGGACACTTGATCCCTTGTTGCACCCATCCACGCATGCACCTATCCACGCATGCACACACACATCTATCCATGCACACATCCATCCATGCACACATCCATGCATACATCCACGCACGCACACATCCATTCATGCACGCACACATCCATACATGCAGACATCCATCCATGCAACATCCATCCATGCACGCACGCACGCATACATCCAAGCATGCACACACATCTATCCATGCACGCATCCACACATGCAAACATCCCTCCATGCACGCACACATCCATCCATGCACACATCCGTCCATGCACCCATCCACGCATGCACACACACATCTATCCATGCACACATCCATCCATGCACGCACACATCTATGCATGCACACATCCATGCACACACACATCCATGCATGCACACATCCATCCATGCATGCACACATCCACACACACATCCATCCATGCACACATCCACACACGCATGCATCCACACACACATTCATCCATGCACGCACGCACACATCCATGCACGCACACATCCATGCATGCACACATCTATCCATGCACACATGCATGCACACACGCACACATCCACGCACACATCCATCCATGCACACACACATCCATCCATGAACACACACATCAATCCATGCATGCAAATGTGTCGCCCTGCCTACGCAGGTAACCACAGATCTTTCTAATGCACAGCTGGGTTTCCACAGCAGGTACTTACTTCGAACAACACCTTCCACCCCGTCACAGTAGGGGGAGTTCAACTTTCTGCCTTTAGGCAAGATCCTCTATATATACTGCTGCTGGGGAGGAGCTAGTCAGAGTGTGTGCAGACACTAGAAGAGCTGCAGAGAAGTCCTGGTTTTCGGTGCTGCGAGTAGGCCCGAGCCAGTGACCCGGAGGGCCCTTCAGCGTTCCACAAGCCTAAGTGGGACTGAAGGCAGGGAGCTCAGAACAGGAACAGAAGCAAGGGACAAGTAGCTCAAGTTAAGAGTTCATTCCAGAGAAGCCGGATATTGGGGATCCGCATCGGTGGGAGAACTACAGGCCACAGAAAACCCCATTGCACTGTGGAAGCTTCAGCTACCCGGTCTCCTGAGAGGGTCAAAGAGAGGGAGCCAGGAGTTGTAGTGCCTAGAGAAGGTCGTCCCGGAGAGCGCACAGGAGGAGAAGGAGATACATATAAAGGAAGAGAGTGGAGGCAAGTCAGGATATAACAGACTGTGCTTCAGCAAATTCACAAAGGAAGGAGGCCTTATACCCACTTGTTGTGGGAGCCCACTGTGCAGCCCGGACACCCGTCAGTGCCCTGGACCATTTACCTGACTAACATCAGTAAAAAGGTAAAGAGACTCCTTCTGTGTGCGTGTGCATCCTTCCCTCTCACTGACAGTGCCCCTCTACAGACTATTCTTATTCTCCCTCCACAATCTTAGCTCAGCTACAACCTGTTCACCCTCACTACTCTGCCCCGGAGGTCCCAGTCCTGCCTGCAGAGGACTATACCACCACTGCCGCAATACCACCGACCTCCGGAGGACTGTAACGGCGCTGGTTATCTCTCACCAGGTACTGCAGGTGGCGTCACGACTAACTTGTACATAATCCCTGTAAATACCCTTTTTCAAGAGCACCGCTCCCCAGGACACGGGATCAGGTGCTGCCGCCATTCCCCATGACAAGGTTAACTCCTCACACTGCCGCCTGATACCCGAGTACCCTATGCCCTGGGGCGCAACACAAACATCTATGCACATATCTATCCATGCAATATCCATGCATGCACACATCCATCCATGCACACAAACATCCATCCACCCATGCATGCACCCATCCATCCACCCATGCATGAACCCTTGCACCCATCCATCCACCCATGCATGCACCCATCCATCCATCCACCCATGCACCCACTCACCCATCCATCCACCCATGCATGCATGCACCCACTTATCCATCCATTTATTCAGTCTTACTTACCTCATCCACAGGTGAGGAGGAGGAGCCCGGGAGAGGAGGAGGGGCCCACACCAGAGCGGAGGAGGCTGGCCGGCGGGTGCAGCCCGCTGGGAGGTGAGGGGGGAGGACGGGGCACAGGGGGGTCAGCTTCCTCAGCCCCCTCTGTGATTGCTCCAGGAGGGGGCTGAGGAAGCTGACCGGCGAGCGCAGCCTGCCGGCAGATGACTGTTACCGCCGCGTGGGGTTGGAGGAGGAAAGGCATCGGGGGGGAATCATCATCACTGGAGTTCGAGGGGGCTAGGAGGGGGAGGGCACCTGCAGACCCGCCCCTCCAGATCTGATTGGAGAGCTCCAAACAGATCTGGAGGGTTTACTCACTCTGATTGGCAGTTTCAATTTCAATTGCCAATCAGAGCGAGTTTAGCCATGGGGGGGGGGGGGCTAAGCCACCCCCCGGGCTAAAGTATGGGTCCTTGCGATCCTGCAGCTCCGGTGACTTGTCAATGAGCCAGTCACAGGAGCAGCAGGACTGCAAAGAAGCCATGACGTTATAGGTCGGGAACGTACCGACTTTCATGACGTCTCTATAATGTCATAGGTCGGGAAGGGGTTAATGGTGATGGCACCACAAGGGCAACATGGGCCAAACTGGTTCCTGGGTAGACTGGCTTGCTGAAATTATGCCTTTCAGAAGAAATACAAAATGGAGAAGGGGCAGCCTACTTTTATACTATATAAGACTTTTCCCTGTCCACACCCATCTCACACCTCTGGGATGTCCCATAACTTACACCCCCTCAAGTGGAGATATGGATATACAAAAGTTATTATTTTCCATACCTTTGTCTGGGAATGTCATAGGCGGAAGACAATGCTCTCATATTTTCAGTTATGATTTTAGCTTCGCCTGGATATGACGCATGACTACTCTGATGGCATCCTACAAGCCAATATCGAGTTTACATTACTATCATCGCACATTTATGTAAATATAAGTGCTATGACCGTCTGAATGTCTAGATCGCAAATCTATGCTTGACATGTTTATAGACAGCACGGCTCATGAGATATTAAAAGTTATAACTTGGCTCCTCTCAGTCTAGGGTGTATTTGGCTTCTCTATTGACTTTGCAGGTAGAAGGAGATTAGTTTTCACACTCTGGTGTGAAGACACAGGGGGTCTTCCATTGCTTGACTGCCCCTAGGCTCTAGCGTCACCTAGCTGTTATTCCCTAGGAAGACCTATACAACTGCTAAAAGACCATTTCCTTAGGTTGATTAGCATACACCACTTCTCAGAGATGACTTGCCTCCGGCCAAAAAAAGGTGGGGCTTATCTCCTAGGAGTGGGATATGTGTCATCTGAGACAAAATGGCTGCTGGAGAATATTGCAATATGCCTTACAAATATTGCTTATTCATTATAGAGGCCATATACCAGAATAGTAAGCTATATACCAGGATGAGGAGCCATATCCAGGATAGGGGACTGTATACCAGAATGGGGGGCCATCTCCAGAATGGGAGGCCATACCCAGGATTGAGGGCTATATCCAGGATGGTGGACTATATTTCAGGATTGGGAGCCATACCAGGATGGGGGGCTATATCCCAGGAAGGGTGGCCATATCCAGGATGGAGGATGCTATATACCAGAATGGGGGGCCATATTCCGGATGGGGGGCTATTTCCCTGGATGAAGGGCTATATGACAGGACTGGGGGCCATATCTAGGATGGGGATTATATACCAGGATCGGGGAGCCATATATTACTTGGAAGGGGCCCAGGATGGGGACATTACCATCATAATTGTCAGCAGCACACACCCCTTCCCCATAGTAGTTTATTATAACCACATTTTGTGCTTAATTTTTTTTCTCTTTTTTATCTCCTCTAAAATCTGGGTGCATCTTATGGTCCGGTGTGTCTTATAGTCTAAAACAAATGGTATATATATAGCTTTGGGCACCCTTGGACATTTCTCAGATAAGTTTGACCAAGGTTTCAGATTTTAATTAGCCTGTTAGGGTTATGGCTTGCTCACTATCATCGTTAGGATGGATTCTGGCTTTTATGGAAAAGTGTCAAGAAGAAAGCTATTTCTGGAAGCATGCCTTAAGCTGGTTTCACATTAGCGTTCGGGACGTATCCGTCTGAGTGTAGAGATGCAGACGGATGGCCAAACGTAGACATACTGATAACAACGGTGTGATTATTGTGTGGATCTGTACTGAGAAGAATTTCCATAGGAAATCATTATAATATGTTCGCCCCATAGGTAACTATTATTCCAAAGAGAGAGAGAGAGACTATGGCTGAGAAGCAAAGAAAATATAAGACACCTTCCCCTTATGGCAGGGATAGGGAACTCCAGGGATCGAGAGAGCTGCACATAGCCCAGGTTTTCAGGATTTCCTTAGTATTTGACAGTTGGTAATTAAATCTCCTGCATGGGTGATGATTCTAACCCCTGTACAATGCTGAGGAAATCCTGAAAACCTGCACTGTGTGTTTTCTTGAGGCCTGGAGTTCCCTACTCATGCCTATGGGAAGTGCGGGAGCAACATAATCTACCGTATGCCTAGACACATGCTGCTGGTTGTCAGGCCCCCATTTCTTCTGCTGTTTCCTTAATTCCATGCCTGTTCCTAACCCGTGTCTGCATCCTTTTCTCACAAGCACCTGTTTGTACCCACCGTACTGCCATACCAGCGTGAACGAGACTTGCTGCCATACACACTACACCAACCTAAACCAGTCCTGCTACTGTACCCTCTGCACCAGCCTGAACCAGCTTTCCTGCCATTCCCACAGCACCAGCCTGAACCAGCTGTGCTGCTGTACCTGCTCTACCAGCTGTCCAGTCTGCACCTTACCTTACCAGAGAGTGTACCTGCCTGCATTTCCAATTCTCTCAGAGTCAGCTGTTGAGGTACCGAGATGTTCTGGAGCAACAACTGGCAGCTACATTCCAGCACAAGCCTACGCCCACCATAAGATGCTCTAGTGAAGAAGAGGCAGCCACATAGTTACGTCCCTCCAGGTCGAGATCAGTGCTGCGGCCCAGTGCGTCCTTTCCCCCACGCTCGTCCCTGCGAGCATTACATGGAGGAAGGTGTTCTGGTCAGATAGCATCAAAGTAGAACTTTTTCTGCCAAATGAAAAAAATACTATGTATGTATGGTGGAAAATTAACTAAAACTGCACATCACCCTGTAGGTAGGTTCACCTTATAGCAGGACAATGACACTAAATCTACAGTACTGCCAGAGTCATAATTTAATGGTTTAGATCAAACTATTTTCATTTTTATGAATGGCCCAGTAACAGCTCAGACCTAAATCCCATTGAGAATTTTTTACAAGACTTGGAAATTGCTGTTTCCAGATGCTCTCCCTCCAATCTTACTGAACTTGAGCAATTTTGCAAAAAAAACAATGGTCAAAAATGTCAACCTCTAGATGTGCAAAGCTGGTATAACATACCTCAAAAGACTTGCAGAAGCATTTGCAGTGAAAGGTGTTTCCACAAGATATTGACTAAGGGGGGGGGGAAGAATAGAAAAAAAATAAATAAAAAATAGCACGTCACAATTTTCAGATTTATGTTTCTAAAATACTTTGAATTACACTTTGCAAATACTTCCACCAATTTCCAATTTTATCCATTCAGTAATGTCCAACTATTGGATTCCATATGATTCATTTTCCTCCAAGCTTCTCTGTTTGTCACAGTATCTTTTACTTCCCTATTGTTCATTCCTGTGCCTGCCATGATGGTGTTCAGACAAGGGGTCTTAGGTCTTCTGTGACCTCTACAGCCACTGACCATACCAAGCATCACGTCCTCCTCGAGGGAATTTGGTCTCATTAAATGGCCAAAGTAATACAGTTTCTGTTTTATGACTTTTCCTACCAGGGAAGTGGATTGATACGTTCCAGAACAATCTTATTTGTGATCTTGGCTGTCCATGGGATGTAAGAGTCTCTTTCAGCACTACAGTTCAAAGGAATCGATCTTTCTTTGATCCCCCTTGTCAAGGTCCATGTCTTGCACCTGCACAATGCGATTGGGATTGTAATGGGTGTGACCAATCATTGTTTGGTGATGATCAATATGTCTTTGCACTTCCACAGCTGCTTCATGTTCATCATTGCCGCATGACCCATTTCAAGCCACCGCTTCATTTCAGGTGTAGAGTCGCCGTTACAATCAATGAGGGACCCCAGGAAGATGAAACTGTCTACCATTTCTATTTATTCATTGTCGATCTTCAAATTCGTCTTCTCGCTGGAGGTAGTCATCCTCTTGGTCTTCTTCACATTCAGATGCGAACCAAACTACTTGCTTCTTCACTGAGCTTTGACGTTAGCTTCCTCAGATCCTTCCCATTTTTGGCCAAAAAGGTGGTATCTTCTGCGTATCTCAGGACTGGGGAAAGACTTGAGGACCTACCCTGTAAAAATTTCACCACGAAACCGTATGTATTGAAACCGACAAGCTTCAACCATGGTGCTCGAGGGCGGGTCTACCAGTTTGAATAGCGCCCATAATGCTTCTGGGGAAGAAGGTCTGAATTAGCAAGACAGTTATGATGCCAGGGGGAAATCCCACATGGGGCCCCAATTGCTGACATGGCTATGGTGAAAAAGACCACCTGATTTGGACTGAACAATATATCATCGGAATGTGAATGTGAAAGGAATGGCATAGGAAAGTTGGATAATGTTAAGAAGGAAATGGAGAGAACAGGAGTGGATCTTGTAGGTATCAGTGAATTACATTGGACAGGCTCTGGAAACTTCAATTCACATGGCTACACTACTACTCAGGGAACAAATCAGAGAGAAGAGGAGTTGCTCTGATTGTCAACAAGAGGGTCTCTCGTGTAGAGAATCCAAAATACCTCAATGACCGCATCATGTCCATCCGCATCAAAAGGAAGCCACTGAATGTGACAATCTTGTGAGCATATGCACCAACATCAGATGCATCGGAGAAGGACATCGAAGACTTCTACTGACAAGTCCAAAGTGCACTCGATGAAATCCCAAAGCAAAACATCATATACATCATGGGAGACTTCAACGGAAAAGTCAGAGCAGGCGAGGAAGCAAGGGTGGTCGGCAAACATGGCCTGGGTGAAAAGAACGGCAGGAGCCAGCGACCGCTTTGAACAGTTTTGCCTGGAAAACAAATACTTGCTACTTTCTGTTAATATATCACATAAAATGCCAATGATAATAATTTATAGCACTATTTATATTAATTTCATAGCACTTGACATATATTTGAAATACTGTCCCCATTGGGGCTCACAATATAAACATCCTATCAGCATGTCTTTGGAGAGTGGGAGGAAACCCAAACAAACACGGGGAGAACATAAAAACAACTTGCAGATGTTGTCTTTAGTGGAATCTGAACCCAGTGCTGCAAGGCTGCAGAGCTAACCTCTGAGCCACCGTGCTGCCCAATATAATACAATTAAGTTTGTGACTACAATGTAAAAAATTGTGGAAAAGTTTACAGGGTATCAATACTTTTTGAAGGCACTGATACACATGCATATACCACTATATAGACGTTTAAAACTTTTTTTCTATGTCATGAATAAAATCTAGGTCATTTATCCATTTCTATAGCAACTGCTTGCAACATAATGTTCCCCATATTACACTGGCTTCCCGAGAATGGATCATTTATAAGATATTACTAAGCAGGTAGGCAATTTCAAATAATACACACACTTTAAGCCCATCATGACCGATGATGTATATTTACGTCTACAGCAGTGTTCCCCAAGCTGAGCCCCAACTCTAGTTAAAATGGTGTCAATAAAAATGCCAGGTCAGGGTGCAAAAAATAAGCCGTCATATAGCCACAAAAGCAATTTTTTTTTATAAATTTCAGATTTTTTTTCAACACAAATAAAAAATACATGTTTGGTATCTTTGTATTCATACTGACCAGGTCATATTTAGCATATATTGAACATGGTTAATAATTGAATGGAATTTTTTTTCTTTTTTCCAGTACACTATATGGCAAAATATATGGTGACATTCTAAAGCAGAGGTCCCCAACTCCAGGCCTCAAGGCCCGCCAACAGTGCAGGTTTTCAGGATCTCCTTAGTATTGCACAAGTGCTAATGTGATCATCTGCACAGGTAATGATTCCAAGCCCTGTGCAATACTAAGGAGATCCTGAAAACCTGCACTGTTGGTGGGCCTTGAGGCCTGGAGTTGGGGACCTGTGTTCTAAAGTACAATTAATCCCAGAAAAAAGCCCTCATTCGACTTTATTGATGAAAAATAAAAACGTTATAACTTGGAAGAAGGAGAGGAAAAAATTGATATGAAAAATGGAAAAAGACTCGTGGGTAAAGTGATATAAGTGCTTTACTGTGTTTTGGGCACGAGCAAAGGCAGAGGGACTATTTACAAAGCTAAATTATACATACAAGACCAGTCACTTGGTTCTCGTATGTAATCCAAAGTGTTAGAATGTAATATATTACACAATATGTACTACATGTATTATTACTTATCCCTGTACAATACCTAGAGATTTCTCCATGCATTTTAATTAGATTTACATATTGTCATTTATTTAATTTCCAAAGTTGGAGATCAGTCAGGGCAAGAATTTTATCATACATGGCGATCCTCATTTCCGTAAAATTAAAGCACCACTATAAGCAGGAGGTTTTTTCACCACTGTGTATTGGGCATGGCAGTGGGTCATGACTGGGGGCACCACTACCAGCAGTTGCAGGCTGGGATCGGGCTGCCGTGGCCACTGGTGCCACCGCCTACCATCCAGAGGCAATGGCAACGGGCCATGTTCAGGGGCACAGCAGTTGTAGTCATTTTGGTCGAGGGGTTTGGCGTCCTCGCCCTGGCACACTATAGATATAGGTTGTGGATGATCACTCATTTTGCTCCATTGTCCCAGTATTTCCTGGTCATGAGCCAGTTCCTACTGCTGGGTTCATTGTGTAAGGTCATGAAGAAATAGTCCCCCACAGTTTGAAGCTCATAGTACTTTACTGGTAAAAATTTACGGTAACAAAGTCTACAACACAGAGGATAGGGAACATGCTTATACTGTCTTCCAAAAGCATCATTTGCTCTCCTGACTCTATCCTCTTCCAATGACTGGCCTTGCCAGTGAACTGCAAGCTGACTTCCAAGCTCCCCAGAGTAAGGATGGACATGGCTCTATCCCTGGCTATCCCTCAACACCGGTCAGTTCACTATGTTAAGTTTGACAGAGGCCCATGGTTTCAGCTCCCAGAGCTGGCGTCAGCACCCGGTGCACCCAGGCAAGTGCCGGGTCCTGGACAGTGGGAGGGCCCATTCGCCATCAGGGAGATGCAACCCTGATGGTGAGGGGTCCATTAGGGACAGGCAGCAGCTGAGTGCACGCTACCAGTCTACATGGCTAATTTTCATGTGATGTGCTTCAGGAGCAAGGGGAAGTGATACTTCATCCTTGGCCGACTGCAGCAGAGTAATGACATCAACACCCTGCAACCTCATCACACTGATGCAGGCAATGAGGAGCGCGGTTGGGAGCCGACGGCAAGGATGTGGTGGGGACAGCATCTGAGGACATGGACCCAAGGGGAGTGGGGTAAGGTAAGTATAATCTCCTACTGTTACTCCTTCAGCGTGTGCCATAGTGAAGGCCATGTCCCCCAATGTTCTACATTCTCTCTTCCTCCCCTTTTTGTAGCCACCAGAATGTTCTAACCTCTTTCTCTGCATACACAACTCCTAGAACCTTCCAAAGACCCAGAAACACACCGGACATTCAGCGTCTCCCTCTCCCAAACCACTTTCTCATCTCACCCCATCTCTCGGTGTTTCCTAAGGTTCAGTTCCATCTACACCGTCAGCCTAGGACAGCTCATAGAGTCTCACAGCCTTTAATATTATCTCTACACTGATGACATGAAGATCTATTTCTCTAGATCTTACATCCCCTCCTTATTTACCAAAATCCTGCAATGTTTGTCTGCTATTTCATCCTTCTTTTCTGCTCGCTTTCTAAAAGTGAACATGAACAAAACAAAATTCATCATCTTTCCCCCATCTCACGCTACCACACCACTAGACCTATCCATCAAAGTAAATGGCTTCTCACTTTCCCCAGTCCCTCTTGCTTGGTGCCTGGGGGTAATCCATGACTTTGCCCTCTCCTTCAAGCCACATATCCAAGCCCTTGCTACATCTTGCAGGCTCCAACTCAAAAATATTTCCCAGATCCATACATTCCTTGACCAAGAAACTGCAAAAACATTCATGCATGCCCTCATCTCTCACCTCGCCTACTGCAACCTCCTGCTCTCTGTCCTCCCCTCTAGCAGTCTTGCAATCCTTCAAGCTATCCTAAACTCTATGCCTGACTAACCCACCTGTCTACCTGTTATTCCCCAGCGTCTTCTCTCTGCCAATGCCTTCACTGGCTTCCCATTGCCCAGAGACTGCAGTTCAAAACCCTAAACATGACATCTTTTACTCCTGCTTGTGTCACACCCCGGGGCAAGAGTACTCAGAACCGGGCCCCCTCTTCCGTCTTCGGGGGAATGTCATGGTGACGTGACCCGGCTCCGTATGCCCAGGTGCAGCAATAAAAGGGGAATGAAGAAAAAGAGGGAAAATAGAGTTTATAAAAGTAGTTTGTGACGCCCGTAGTGTGTGGCTATATGAGGCCACCGCTGCAATCAGGACCACTGGGGTGATGGTGGGTGCAGCCAGATGGTGAGACCACTACAGGTAGGGCTGATCCTCAGGGCACCTGAAGGTGTAGTGTAGTCTAAGTGTGTAAACTTTCCTGTACCTTCAGGCAGCATTCAGTCTCTGCGCGGTTGCGGCTTCTCTTCTTTCCTGCAGATAAACACCTGAGTCCGCACCGTATTGGGCTTTACCGGGCTTTTACTGTTACTTCTCACTTAACAATTCACAACAGCTTCACAGTGCTTTCACAGAAGTTACAACAGACTTGGGTTCACACAGCAGCTCTGTACAGTTCTTTATAGGCTTAGGTTCTCACTGGGTCTCAATCAGGACGGTTCATCTGCGTCACTCCCCCCTCAGTGTACCTCTCGCGCCCTTTCATTCTCCTCTCCGCGTGTGGTTAGGGTCCTGCTGTCACGGGCTCTTTAGTGATTTGTCCCTCTCTTTGGGTCACTAGCCCTACAGTAGTACGATGGCTTTCTACTTCACCGCATCGGTTGTTAGGTTCCGGGACATAGAGTTCCTGTATCCCGCCGGTTAGGGCTTAAAGCTACCCGACCACATCTACAGAGTCGGCGCTCTGGTTCTTTGGCCCAGCCACCTGTGTCCCGGGTGAGCTGGGCACACCTGGCTCCTTCTGTCCTTCCTCGGTTTCAGCCTGGATTCCTGGCCGGCCATCAGTGGTGCAGGCCTCTGGGCCCCTCTATTCTCAGTTTGGTCTGATGAGATGATGGGTGTTTCTGCTTGGGGATGCTTCCCACTTCACCACCCTCCATGGAACCTTTCTCTAGGGACCCTTTCTCTAGGGAACCTTTTGTCCAACTTAAGGCCCTGTTACACGGCACAACATTGTTAATGACATCGCTGATACGTCACACGTTTGGAGGCGTTCCAGCGACATCGTTGCGACCTCGTTGTGTGTGACTCTGCCAAGTTGTAACGATAAATTGTTGGATCGGAGTTGACAGGTTTATGAACATGTTGTAAAACCTGACTATATCAACTATCAATCTGCAATATAAAAAAAGAGCAAAAGAGTGGAGCTTATTACAAATTCATCAAATTCACGACAGACAGTAGATAACACAGATGAGAGGCAGGATAAAAGGTGACAGCAAAGTCTGCAGATGGTATACAAGACAATTCTGGTTCATAAAAAGTTGAAATTCACAATTGATATACAGTCATTTGTTAAACATGTAGAGTTTTCAGATAGGTCACTACCTCGGAGCTATTATAGCTATCCCGAGTGGTGTACATTCAATTACTCAGTAAATAAATAAATAAACCTTTATATCACTCTATAAGGGGATTTAGGACGAATGTATAAATAGACAGCTCAATTGTCAAGTATAAAGAGGATATAACTGATAACCAGTGCAGGGTTAGTATTTCATAAAATAAGTGGTAATGGTGAATCATAATAGACATCAACCCATACAACCGGTATCAGAAGTCCTACCTCCATGTCAATTCAATCCAGAAAGTCTTGGCAAACATATGGTGGGATCGGGATCCCAAGAAAAAATACCCCTACGTACGATTCACTTATTAAAGTGCCAGTGCAGAGCTTCATCATGGGGATGCCATCCAGCCGCCTTTTAGGGCCTTAAATGCCGGAGTATTCCAGTCACATGTCCAAATTCATCCAATCCCCAGTGCCGTAATTGGCCCATGCGCACTCGCCGCCGCCGACGATTTCCGCCCGCACAGCGTCACCAGTGCCAAGCCGGAAGCCTTGTAGTAACCAGGGCAACCAAGCCAAACACTGGATAGTAATGATACTATGTGAGCGGGGAAGGCGGCCCAGAAGAGCCCGCACGCGCACAGACACAGAGAGAAGGAGGAATAAGACAGGAGAAAAAAGGGGGGCGATATAAATAATACAAAACATCGTAGGACGACTAAAACAAAGGTCAAATAGATGTAATAATCAATTTCAGATTGTTTTTCATTCTTCTTTCTCATAGTTCATAAGGGACAGTATAAGACGTCCGAATGTACAGATCAGACCAAAATTCATCCCAGACTCCGATTTTAAGGTCACTCTGGAAAAAGCAAAAATTACCATGATGATAAAAACAATTTAAAAAATACACATATATACAAAAGTATAGAGCTAAACAGAGCCTACGTGGTGACCTCCTCCTCCCCTTTAAGGGTACCTTTACATGCGGTAACTTTTCTAGGAATTTCACTGGCAACTTACTGGTTGCAGTGAAATCATGGACACATTGTTCTATCTTGTTGCTGTGTACAAATGGAACAATGTCTCCATGATTTCACTGCAACAAGCAAGTTGCCAGTGAAATTCCTAGAAATGTTGCCGCGTGTAAAGGTACCTTAAAGGAAAATAGGGAGATGAACGTGGTCCTACACGATTCATATCTACCTTCAACAATGGATGGGGATTGATGTGGCAGATAATGAAAAATCACTGGCCAGTCCTACAGGCAGACCCAACCCTGCGGGAACACCTCCCGGACTACCCAATGATGATACCACGAAGATCACCAAATTTGAAAGATTTATTGGTTCATAGCCACTATGTAACTAAATCTAGAGGGATTTTTGGATATGACAAAAAACTGAAAGGATTCTATTCATGTGGACAATGCTTAGCATGCTCCAATCTCTATCGTGCTCTTGATTTCTAATCAAGTGATGGAATTAAACAATTCAAGATTAATCAATACATCACTTGCAGATCCACCCTTGTGGTATATCATGCCACATGTGGTTGTGGAAAAATCTATGTTGGTCTTACCTCATGAGAACTTCGTGTTCGAGTAAGAGAGCACGTCAGAGATATTGAAGCAGCTGTCAAGGTGGAGGATGATTCCCTGCTGAAAACATTACCTAGGCATTTTAAGAAATGCCATGGTAGCAATCCTAAATCTCTCAAAATTTGTGGCATAGACCTTATTAGTGGTGGAATCAGAGGTGGACATCTGAGGAGGATCCTAGCACAGCGTGAGCTCAGGTGGATCGTCACCTTGGACGCAATGTCACCTAGAGGCCTAAAGGAAAACATGAGTTTCGTTCCGTTTCTTTGAAAGCAGCTCCTTTTTGACATTTGTACCTGGAATATTATGCATTTACTTCTATAATTATATTTGTAGATATTTGTAGATAGTCTTGAATTTTATTGTGTAGTCTATTATTATCCTTCCAACAGATGTGTGCTGGGCCTGGCATCTCAGGACCAATACACATTATACTTTTGTATATATGTGTATTTTTTAAATTGTTTTTATCATGGTAATTTTTGCTTTTTCCACCTCCAGAATGACCCTAAAATCAGAGTCTGTGATGAATTTTGGTCTGATCTGTACATTCGGACGTCTTATGCTGTCCCTTATGAACTATGAGAAAGAAGAATGAAAAACAATCTGAAATTGATTATTACATTTATTTGATCTTTGTTTTAGTCGTCCTAGGATGTTTTGTAATATTTATATAGTCCCCCTTTTCTCCCGTATTCCTCCTTTTCCCTGTGTCTGTGGTCTGTGCGCGTGCGGGCTCTTCCGGGCCGCCTTCCCCGCTCACATAGTATCATTACTATCCAGTGTTTGGCTTAGTTGCCCTGGTGACTACCAGGCTTCCGGGTTGGCGCTGGTGACGCTGTGCGAGCGGAAGGCGGCGAGTGCGCATGCGCCAATTACAACACTGGGGATTGGATGAATTTGGACATGTGACCGGAATATTCCGGCATTTAAGGCCCTAAACGGTGGCTGGATGGCATCCCCATGATGAAGCTCTGCACTGGCACTTTAATAAGCGAAACATACATAGGGGTATTTTTGCCTGGGATCCCTATCCCACCATATGTTTGCCAAGACTTTCTGGATGAATTGACTTGGAGGTAGGACTTCTGACACCGGTTGTATGGGTTGATATCTATAAGATTCACCATTACTACTTAATGAAATACTAACCCTGCACTGGTTATCAGTTGTATCCTCCTCTTTATACTTGACAATTGAGCTGTGTATTTATACATTTGTCCTAAATCCCCCTAAAGAGTGGTATAAAGGTTTGTTTATTTATTTATTTACTGAGTAATTGAATGTACACCACTCGGGATAGCTATAATAGCTCCGAGGTAGTGACCTATCTGAAAACTCTACATGTTTAACAAATGACTGTATATCAATTTTGAATTTCAACTTTTTATGAACCAGAATTGTCTTGTATACCATCTGCAGACTTTGCTGTCACCTTTTATCCTGCCTCTCATCTGTGTTATCTACTGTCTGTCATGAATTTGTAATAAATTTGTACGCATTATAGTGTGGGACCCCAAGGGTAAATGTGCCACCGAAACAGCAACACAGGTTTACTCCCCACACAACACTACACTAGAAAGTGGGAGGAGCTTAGCTGGCACCTGCAAGAGTGGGAGGAGCTAATGTTGTTTACCTCATAGCAAGAGTGACAGTTTAGTCAGTTTAGTTTAGTTTTTAGTTGGAGTTGAGTCTGGAGTTGGAGGAGAGTCGAGTGGAGTGGAAGTCCTCAGAGGTCTGAGGGAAGGAGTCAGAGAAACAGAGGAACACATCCAGGACAAGGAGTTACCCTAAACTCACCCCGGAGAGGCGCTTAGGACGGACACCGGATCCGAGGCTGTGCCTGAGACAGACAGGACAGTGAATACTGGGATAGTGAAGGTCCACCATCTTCACTGTACCATAGCAAAGCAACACGGAGGGGTCAGAGACAGAGAGGACTCAAGTTGCCTAGCAGATTGGTACCCGTGAGGGGAGACAGGGCCAGTAGTTCAGCTATAAGCGGCAGCAGGGCCACACACAAAGTGCAGAAGTAAGAAGCCAAGGACCCGGTCAGGGTGGGAGCAACCCGGCCCTGGTACAGACTCCGTGGACAATACTCTGATTCTCTGAATCTGCACAGTAAAGACTTGAAAAACGACAACAAACGTGAGTGTGTGTGATCCTTGTGCTGAAGCCCCACTTTCCCTCATAAACTGCCATTGCCTCCACTCTCATCATCTCTACTCCTACCCCTACTTTCCTGCAACATCTATAACCACCATCACAGACCTTAATTACCACTGCCCCGGGGAACCAAGCTCTACCTGCGGGGAGCCGTTCCATCTACAGCTGCCAAACATCATCCCCGGAGGTTCTGCAGCAACGGTGGTCACCCTGACCACAACCCATGGGTGGCGTCACGACAAACCTAATCCCTTGTAAATACACCCCATTTACTTGTGTGAACCCGGGACACGGTCCGGACCAGGACCGCCGTGACATCCCCCAGCAGTACCTCGGCCCGGCACCGAGTACCCCGTCCCAGTGGACTCCACAATAGCTCCAGGCAGGGAGGCCTGTGCCAGCAGGGAGGAGCTCTTAATTAGATTCCACCTAAGCGACCTCTTAACTGTAAGGTTTCTAAAGTCTTTTTTTAAAGCTTACAGGGGGCTAGAGACATGGGGGACCCCTTCCCTGAATGCACCAGACATGCTGCATTTAGTGCTGCAGTTTGTCAAGCACCAGGGAGGTGACAGGTCCTCTTTAATTACTGTTTACTAGATCCCTCCTGCTGTAAAGAAAGAAACCTGCAGCTCAGTATAGACAGGCCCTCCCTCAGCTCTGCACAGAGGGGCCCTCCCTCAGGTACACGGACAGACGGGTCCTCCCTCAGGTAGGCACGGACAGACGGGCCCTCCCTCAGGTTGGCATGGACAGACGGGCCCTCCCTCAGGTAGGCATGGACAGACGGACGCTCCCTCAGGTTGGCATGGACTGACGGGCCCTCCCTCAGGTAGGCACGGACAGACAGGCCCTCCCTCAGGTCGGCACGGACAGATGGACCCTCCCTCAGGTTGGCACAGACAGACGGGCCCTCCCTCAGGTCAGCACGGACAGAAGGGCCCTCCCTCATCTCTGCACAGACAGATCGGCCATCCCTCAGCCCCAGCAGCAGGAATAAAATGTACCAGAAATTAACAAAATTAGCAATAAATAGTGAGGAACAAAACGCTAGGTTTGACAGTGTAAAGGTACCGTCACACGCAGCCCATATGGCTTCCATATCGCTGTTAATTCGTGCTTTTTGGCGATGTGGAAGCGAAATCGCCAGTGCGTAGTGGCGATTTTACGGCGAGAAATTGCCGGTGGAGCGTCGCCTGATCGCCCTGCACTGCAGTGAAATCAGGTGATTTCCACCAGGCGATCTCAGCGCTTCGTGGCGTGTGACAGGGCGATATAGATGTACACAGCGATCCGAAGAGAAATCCGTAGGCATACTTAGGCTGCGTTCACACATCGCGTATTTTGACGCGTATTTTTACGCGCGTATTTTCTCCAGAAGAATGTGCATCTGTATTTCCCAGCAAAGTCAATGGGCATTCACTTTTGCCATTCACACGTCGCGTATTTTTACGCAGCATAAAAATACGCGCGTAAAAAGAATGAACATGTCAATTCTTTGCAGTTTTTTACGCGCGTATTTTCCATAGGCCCCATTATAAGCACTGGAAATACGCGCGTAAAAAAACGCAGTCGCGTATTTTTACGCGCGTAAAAATACGCAATGTGTGAACGTAGCCTAAGATGTTTTTTTTTTCGCGCCGCACATGCGGCAATTGGTGGGTGATACTGTATTCTCATTGGCTGGCTGTGTCTGAGACACCTTATTGGATGACCCGAGCCTTCACGCAAGGCTGACCAATGGGAACGCAATTGCGTCCACCAATCGCAGTGATAGGGGCGCGGTGAAACTCACTCTAGCACGCCCCTATCTAAACAGTACGCCCACATCGCTGCTACGATGGCGGCGTGTGACAAGCGATGTGTGAAGGGAAGATCGCTTACGCTCTTCTGCAGGCGAGATCGCTACGTGTGACAGGGCGACGGCGATCTGCAAAAAAGTGCCTGCAACATGTGCACTCACGTCAAATCGCCAGCCGTATGGCGGCATGTGACGGTACCTTATGGCCATAGCCGGATAAATACGGGACAGACCATAAATCTAGAAGGCGTCCAGACGTGTTAAGCTGCAGACACTTGCACAGATTATTCTGACAGTAATCATATAACAATGGTGAATTTGCTTGTTTCCCCACCACACTCAGTATTTCCCCCTTGCCTGCAGGCAGACAGCGCACAGCGTCACCGGAGGAGGCTGATAACCATGATGAGCGGCACACGGCCGGTCCTGAGGGGATGAGACAGTCCGGTAATCGCCGGTCACAGTACTGGCAGCCGGAGACTAGACAACACAGTCACGTGACTCCACCCTGCATTAACTGGCAGGAGGAAAGTGAGGTCACATGACCGGGCTGTACCACGTGACGCACTCTCCCAAACACCACAGCCGCCGCCCTGTACACTTAACACTTTCCCGCCAACTTTCTCACACTGACGTCACATCCTCCATCCAGTCATGTGATTCAGCTAGCGCTGCCCCGCTCCCTTGTCACGTGATGGCGTCAGTGGCGATGACGTGTGACAATGTTCCAGAAGGTAGGCAGAGCCGCGGCTGACAGTGAGGGCGGGCTGAGCTGCTGTGTGAGCGGGTGAGGAGCCTTCTCTCTCTCCGGACCTTTCCTCTCCGCTAAGTTCCATGGTTGGTTCGGACAGACATGAGCCGCCCGTCCTCCGCCGGACCCTGTGCGAACAAGCCCTGCGGTAAACAGAAGCCCCCGCCGCCGCACACTCCATCCCCCGCGGTCACCAGCACCACGATCTCCGCCGCCTCCGGCCCTGCCGCCCCTCCTCCGTCCCCGGCGGCGGCAGCGGCCATCCCGGGAGCCGGGGCCCAGCAGCACCACGAGCTGACGTCGCTGTTCGAGTGCCCGGTGTGCTTCGACTATGTGCTGCCCCCCATCCTGCAGTGCCAGGCCGGGCACCTCGTGTGTAACCAATGCCGCCAGAAGCTGAGCTGCTGCCCCTCGTGTAGGGCGTCCCTCACCCCCAGCATCCGGAACCTGGCGATGGAGAAGGTGGCCTCCGCTGTGCTCTTCCCCTGCAAGGTGGGTGATGTGCCCCAGATGTGTGCCCACTGCCCATAGAGAGGGGTGTACCTACAGATGTGTGCATGCCATAGCAGAGGGTGTACCTACAGATGTGTGCCCGCCCAGACAGAGGGGGTGTACCTACAGATGTGTGCCCACTGCCCAGAGAGGGGTGTACCTACAGAGTGTGCCCACTGCCCAGACAGAGGGGTGTACCTACAGATGTGTGCCCAGCCAAGAGGGGTGACCTACAGATGTGTGCCCACTGCCCAGAAGAGGGGTGTACCTACAGATGTGTGCCCACTGCCCAGACAGAGGGGTAACCTACAGACTGTGCACTGCCCAGCAGAGGGTGTACCTACAGATGTGCCCATGAGACAGAGGGGTGTACCTACAGACGTGTGCCCACTGCCCAGACAGAGGGGTGTACCTACAGATGTGCCACTGCCCAGACAGAGGGGTATACCTACAGAGTGTGCCCATGCACAGAGGGGTATACCTACAGAGTGTGCCCACTGCCTAGGACAGAGGGGTGTACCTACAGACGTGTGCCAGCCGAAGAGGGGTGTACCTACAGATGTTGCCCATGCCCAGACAGAGGGGTATACCTACAGATGTGTGCCCACTGCCCAGACAGAGGGGTGTACCTACAGATGTGTGCCCACTGCCCAGACAGAGGGGTATACCTACAGATGTGTGCCCACTGCCCAGACAGAGGGGTGTACCTACAGAGTGTGTGCCCAGACAGAGGTGTCACCTACAGACGTGTGCCCACTGCCCAGAGGGGGTTGTACTTACAGATGTGTGCCCACTGGCCCAGACAGAGGGGTGTTACCTACCAGATGTGTGCCCACTGCCCAGACAGAGGGGTGTACCTACAGATGTGTGCCCAGAGGGGTATACCTACAGATGTGTGCCCAGACAGAGGGGTATACCTACAGATGTGTGCCCACTGCCCAGACAGAGGGGTGTACCTACAGACGTGTGCCCAGAGGGGTATACCTACAGATGTGTGCCCAGACAGAGGGGTATACCTACAGATGTGTGCCCACTGCCCAGACAGAGGGGTGTACCTACAGACGTGTGCCCACTGCCCAGACAGAGGGGTGTACCTACAGACGTGTGCCCACTGCCCAGACAGAGGGGTGTACCTACAGACGTGTGCCCACTGCCCAGACAGAGGGGTGTACCTACAGACGTGTGCCCACTGCCCTGATGTGTGCTGTTGTCAGCAGTTTAATTACAGATGTGTGTCCACATCTGGTCTGCACCCCCAGACACGGTGGAGGCTGTTCCTAACCATTGAGATGGGTGAGTGGCTTGGGGACAAAAGGTTCCATATGCACTTGGCACTTTAGGCATAGTTAGGGATGGTGGATTCAATTATGTATTACTGTTTACAATGTTGTAATGTATACCCACCTTGGTGTGCCATTTAGCTACCCGTTTGGATCCTTTTCCCATTCCCTCTGCACTGTAATCTTGTAACCTATTCCCGTGGTTTGTGAAGACAGCCCTCTGTGCCTGTCTTCTCTTGCAATTGTGTACTTGATTCATGATATGTAACCAGTTTTAGTTATCACTGCACAACTTTTGGTATTATTCAATAAATACTGCACTAAGCAATTACAATTGTTGTAGTCTACCTTACTAAAACCAAGAAAGGTACATGTTAACACTTCTCTCTTGATTTAAAGATGTGTGCCCACTGCCCAGGCAGGGATATACCTACGCATGTGTGCCCACTGCCCAGACGTGCGTGCTCCTGTCGGGTATACCTGCAGATGTGTGGCAACTTCCCAGACGTGTCGTCCTCGTAGGGGGCACGGGTATACCTACAGATGTGTACCCACTGCCCAGATGTGTGTGGTCCTGGCAGGGGTATACCTACAGATGTGTGCCCACTTCCCATACATGTCATTTTGGTAGGGGGCAGGGGTATATCTACAAATGTCTGCCCATACATGTGTGGTCCTGTCTGTGGGCATAGGTATACCTACAGATGGGGGAGCGAAACCTGGACACAGCATCCTGCTGCCCTCCATCTAGGGGGTAAGTGCCAGTGTGCGGTATGGCAAGGTGTTTGGCATCAGCCGTCCAAAACAGCCATCTATCACCACCTTGGAAGTGCAACTATGTCTATGGGTGACGGATACCTGTATAATGTGCTCTCCATCACCCATATGCTACTGACCAGAGTTTAAAGGGAGACCCCTTCTCAATCAGCCTGTTTGCCCAATTAAAATAACATTTATACTCCCCTCAGAGGAAATGAGCGCCTGCCACAACTATTGCCTCTCGAATTCTCAATATGTCCAAAGATGGAGATAGAGAAGCCAGTGCTGATTGGGCCGTATGGCCCATGTGATGTCACAACCTCACATCATCCCTGGGAGTGCGAGTGCCGACATCGCTGTAAAGGCTACGGCACAAAAAGGGTGAGTATGTGTTATCTTAAAGGTCACCGCCAACACGGAATAGTCTGAGACTGTCCTATCAGCGATTTTGCCACTTCCGCTGATGTCACTTCAACCGAGGGGTGGCTTCTCCCCTCTATCGACGGGTGTCATAGTCAACATCATGCTGTTTGACAGCTAGCTCCCTCAGTCAGGTAGTGTGGAGATGTCTGTCTCGTCCCTTCCATAGTGCAGAGCAGAAAAGAGACCTATGCTCTGTTTACCTCGGCATGTTGTCCCCGGCAGGGGTTATCTGTGACCACTCTGTGTCGGGGGTGAACGGAGGTGACTGGCGCCAAGCACAACAGGCAGGTAGGTAGCGGCTACCTGCCTGTTAGTGCTTAGGTACATTTATTTTTTTTTTTCTAAATCCCGTATAACACCTTTTGAAGGGAACCTGTGAGGTCGTTCTACCCCGTAACCTATCACTACCTGTCCCTGCACCTTCCTAGCTGATCCCTAACCATCCCTGTCTGGTCTAAAGATGCCCTATAATGTTTATAGGGACAATGTCTGGTAATTTTTAAGTATGATACTAATATTACCATTGAATAGGGCCTGAGCAGTCCTTTTAAAACATGTAAAATCATTACTGTACTGTTTGTAGTTTCCATGTTATCAGCATTGTCAGACCCTGCAGGGAGCTCCTTGATTAGTTCTCTCCATTATAAGCAAACAGGAATAGTTCGGCTTCTGCATCAACTGTCATGCAATTATGGACTCCCTCGCAGCAGCTCTCTCCTCCCTTTGCTAACAGTGCATTGTGAGGCTTCTGTTCTGTTGAAGACACGGAGGGAGAGGGATATTACAGATCTGCTTTATCGAAACTCCATTTGTTCCTGTAAGCAGGTTCCGCTGCTGTCCTGTGACAGTTTCTGTGTTGTATTTGACCTCTTGTGATTCTGCAAACACAGAGAGCAGAATGCAAGCCCAACCCTTCCCCAGTGTTCTCCCGAGCAGTGATGTGGTGTGAAAATGTGACATGCATATTCATGCTATGGGGATATGACGGCAGAGGACTAAGTGGATCATTCACTGTGAGTGACCAATGTAATTAATCTCTTTATTTGAAGTTTACAGAAGATAGGAGGGGAATATACATAAATAGATAGAGCTTAGAGGGAGGATTTAGAAATTGATAGCAGTTACATATGGATTTTGGAGCTGACAGTTTTCCTTTAAGGGAGGCAAGCACTTTGAGAAGGTTTTCCGACTATTGGAAAACCCTTTTAAAAAAAAAATATATCTGGGACTTTTTTTTCCCCTCATCAACAGATAAGCAGTGTCTGCCTACATGTTGTGCCCGCTGCCATTCTTTGTCAACTCTGAGCAGACACAGACTGCTCCTGCCAACGATTCAGCTGCTTCCGCTGACGTCGGCTCCAGAGAGCAATGGCTTCTCATACGCCTAGCCCTGTACGCTGAGCGGGACAGCCAACTAGTTAGTTAAGTAGTGGCGAGCCGGCTGTTCCATCTACAGAGCATTAAAGAAGCCTCCGCTCATCTGATGAAACCATTGTATGACCAACAGGAGCCGTCAGTGATCACGCTGTTGGCAAAGAACAGAGACTGGCACAACAGTCACGTAGGTAGATACTAACTTTTTTAAAGTCACTGATACTCTCTGTAATGGCAGACTGCCTAATTGTGACAGCATACAGTACACACACTGTCATGATTCCCCTGTATCCTGCGGGCGGTCATGTGCTGACTGGACTCCTGCAGTTTTCTCAGTTTGCATTATACTCGGGCACAACCCAGTTACAGAGTGAACACAGCCTTTTTTTTTTTTTTTCCCCTAAACTGCTCATTCCCTCTAACCAGTGTACACTGAGGTTTCCGGTACATATACTGTACTGCACTGTATGTATACTATCCTGCACTGTGTGTGACAGAGGCCAGTATTGGGCCATAGTGATGTAAGCGTCAATTGGGAAAAGTCCACACTGCTTTATTGGCTATTGGAAAAGAAAGTGCTGTCAGTTGGGTTTTGCTACTAAGTAAACAATGTGGACAGAGGCTACAGACTCGTCCTCTGGTGAATGCAGGCCTCTGGCAACATCAGTCTATGGAGAGCAACTCCTGGCAGATAGTCTTTCAGATTTAGATCATTATTTCTATGGCTGTTTCAGGCCAGCCTGCACAGGTATTCTTAGCAGTGTAAACTAGATTTACCAGGTCAAGCTCCACATTACGCAGTTGTGTTGCTGTCATGTTGAGCCATGGTTAGACATATGCCCAGGTTTACACAGTCCAGGAACTGGGAGTTTTCTTACCCTATAATTGTTGCTTTTGTCAGTCACTGACCAGTTGTCTGTCAAGTAATGTTGAATCAGCAGGTTTTTATCACCTGCCCAATAATAACAGCGAGTATCACAGGATTGTCTCTGTACTGACATTATAGAGGATACAATCATTCTGTAGATGATGTAGATGAATGGGGCCACCATGTGACCCTTAGCTGGTTCTGACCATTTGCAATTTGTTGGTTGTCTACCTTGTGGGTAAAAAGTGAACCCATTCACCTGCATTCACCTGCCAAACACGGCATCAGTGATGGTATCTGGGGCCATGTGGTGGTGTCTGTTGTCATGTGGCACCAGCATAAAGACAGTGCTGCATTTGTTGTGTCAGGTATTGTATATTAGCCCCATAAAAAGAAATGTTGCTGAGTTGCAAAGCTGCAGACAACAAATAGCATCTTCACTGTCTCTGGTGTTTATTGCAGCTAAAATGCTGAATAGGTAAGTGGCTCCCACCATCATTACCTCCAGTTAATACCAGAACCAGACACTCGTGTCCTTCTTCCTGCCCTAGTTTCTTACCTGGCCAGAAGGTAACCATCAGAAGATGAGTGGAGACAAAGCCTTTGATATTAAGGGTCTGTGCACACAGTGCATTTTTCATGCATTTTGCTGTTTTTTTTCTTTTTTTGTTACCTGCATTTTTACCATGGTTTTATGCAAATCTATGCTAATCTATATCTGCTTTTTGACTTTCTAGCAAAACCTATGTGTTTTAGAAAAAACGCTATCCAAATATTGGTTTTTGTTCTCTGCAGAAACTGTAAACACCACAGGTTTTACTGCGTTCTGAAAAGTATGAGTATGTCAATTCTTTTTATTTTTGCTGCAGTCAATGGCAAAAATGCAACCAAATATGCAGCAAATCTGACAAGGAATCTAGAGATCCTAGAAAACTGCAGGTACGCAGAGTTTTTGGCCACAGCAAAAACACCCTGTGTGCACATACCCTAAAATAGCAGAGAACCGCTTTCAGCCATCTATTTTTATCTTTAGGCTACGTTCACATACGCTCTCTGGCCCTCCCCTCCCCTTTGTGTGCGCTCTCTGGCCCTCCCCCTCCCTTTGTGTGCGCTCTCTGGCCCTCCCCCTCCCCTTTGTGTGCGCTCTCTGGCCCTCCCCCTCCCCTTTGTGTGCGCTCTCTGGCCCTCCCCCTCCCCTTTGTGTGCGCTCTCTGGCCCTCCCCCTCCCCTTTGTGTGCGCTCTCTGGCCCTCCCCTCCCCTTTTGTGTGCGCTCTCTGGCCCTCCCCCTCCCCTTTTGTGGCGCTCTCTGGCCCTCCCCTCCTTTTGTCGCGCTCTCTGGCCCTCTTCGCTCTGCCCTCGCTTTGTGCGCATATTTCTGGCCCACCCCTTTGTGCGCGCTCTCTGGCCCTCCCCCACCCCTTTGTGCACGCTCTCTGGCCCTCCCCACCCCTTTGTGCGCGATTTCTGGCCCTCCCCCTAGCCTTTGTGCGCGCTCTCTGGCCCTCCACCTTTGTGCGCGATCTCTGGCCCTCCCCCTCCCCTTTGTGTGCGGTCTGTGCCACCACACTGTATGGTCCCACCCATGCGCAGCCCTCCGTGTGTACAGCCCTGTGGTTGCCCTCTGGCCACCCCCTATCTGTATAATGTAAACAGCTTTTATTATACTCACCTGAGGGGCGGATTGGTCCGATGGGTGTCGCAGTCTCTGGCTTCTTTCTTCCTGTGAATGCCGTTCTCTTGTCTTCTTTAGCGGATGAACCATGCTATATGACCCACATACAATCTCCACAGTTGCGCTCCTGCGCATGTGTACTTTGCTCTGCCCTACTGAGGGCAGAGCATTGCATTTGAACTGCGCAGGTACTGAGAGGTCAGAGAACACCTGCACATGTGTACTACATGGGTATTGGTTGCTCTTTCACCGTGTGTGCAGGATTGCACTGTGTGCGAGTAATATAGGATGCGTCACCCGCTGAGGTAGACAAGAGAATGGCATTCACAGGAATAAAGCTGGCACCAGACCGAGACCTGTAACATCCATCACGCCAAACTGCCTCTCAGGTATGTCTAATAAAATCTTTTTTTTTTTTTTTTTTGCATTGAACAGATTGGTCTGGGGCTTATATACAGCATTAATTTATACTGTGTATAAGGCCCTACTGGTGGTGGCTGCAGCTTGTATGCAAAAAACTGGTGACAAGTACACTTTAACCAGCATTTGAAGTTTTCTGCTGATTAGATCTTGACGCACAGGGGCTGAACTGTACAGTGGCTTTTCTCAGTCCTCCCTGTGTTTGATTCTCCAGCCCCTCCACATGTCTCCAGTTTTTGACAGGTCACTGCTGAGATTCAAACAGATGAGACAGGTCAATCACAGACAGGAGGCAGGTGGAGGGGCTGGGAATCGCATGATACTCTTTATGATGGCTCTATCCAAGAGATATGAATTATGAGCACATGACCCATTTTATAAGTACAAATTCCATAAAGCACTATATGAAAAATAGGTTTTGGAAAATTCTTCTTGCTGTTTCTTCATAAAGTGGTGTATCACACATCTGTGTGTCACAGTCTAGACGCAGTCTGACCGCGGGTCACCTGGTCCAAATTGGTCAGCCTCATAGACCTAAGGGTGTCAGGAGCAGGTTAGGATTGCCACATCCTGTCCTCTGACCATGACGTATGGATGTGAGATACAGCATTATTAATATGAAGGAGAAATGGTTACATGACAGGCATTTCCAACAGAAGGTGTACTATTTACTGCTCTGGCAAAAATTAAGAGACCACTGCACAGTTTTCTAAAAATCACCATCTCTACATGTCTGACATGTCTGTCTGGCATACCAGTGTCTGTTGAATTCCAACCAAAATATACCTCATTCTACTTAATGCGCTTCTGATTTGGTGATCACCTGAGCCAAAACTTCTTTAACGAGGGATAGTATAAAAAAAACCCTGCTGTGGTCTTCACAATCCTCTTGCAATTGGACAAGCTGAATGGCAAAACAAGTGCTAGGAATAGCCCAAAAGTAATTTGAATGAAAAAATAACTTTTAATCATGCCAAAGGAGTTAAAAAGAAAGTGAGGAAAAGAAGGGCTCAATTCTGGCTTTACTAGCAGAGGGATACAGTGAGCGTCATGTTGCCTCCATCCTTAAAATTTCGAAGACTGCAGTCCATTATAAAAAGGTCAAGCAGCAGACATTGGGGACAACAAAGCTACAGACCTGCAGAGGGCGAAAGCGACTCTCCACTGACTGGGATGACCGTCATCTTATTCGAATGTCACTCTGCAACCGCGGGATGATATCAAGTGACCTACAAAAGGAATGACAAATGGCAGCTGGGGTGACGTGCATGGCAAGAACAGTTTAACAAGTTCCTAGAGGCAGGGCTTAAGGGTACTTTCACATGCTGCGTATTTGTTGTAATTTTTTTTTTTTTCTTACATGCGAGCTCATCATTAAACCAGGAGTGGAACAATCGGAGGAAAAGTATAATAGAAACAAGGGCTCCACTTCTGGATTTAATCACCCACTCCTGGTTGTGATGAGCTTGTGAGTAAAAAAATGCAGCAAATACACAGCATATGAACGCATCCAAAGTTATTTAAAACTAGAAAAAAGCCTTTCATCAATGAGAAGCAAAGGAGAGCCAGGCTGAAGTTTGCCAAAGACCATCAGGATTGAACCACAGAGGACTGGTGTAAGGTAATCTCTGAGTCTAATTTTCAGCTTTGCCCAACACCTGGTTGTCTAATGGTTAGACAGAGACCGGGAGAGGCGTAGAAGGCAGAGTGTTGCACCCAGTCTAAAATTTGGTGGAGGATCGTAGATGATCTTGGGATGCTTCAGCAAGGCTGGAATTGGGCAGGTTAATCTTTACGAATGACATATGAATCAAGCCGCATACAAATTATCCTTGAGAAACTCTTGCTTCCTTCTGCTTTTTTCCAGCAGGACAATTCCCCATTCCACATAGCTAGGTCAATCAATGTGTAGATGAAGGAGCACCACATCAAGACCCTGTCATGCCCAGCTCAATCTCCAGACCTGAACCCCATTGAAAACCTCTGGAATGTAATCAAGAGGAAGATGGATAGTCACAAGCCATCAAACAAATAACTGTTTAAATGTTTGTGCCAGGAGTGGCATAAGGTCACCCAAAAGCAGTGTGAGACTGGTGGAAAGCATGCCAAGATGCGTGAAATCTGAGATTAACAATCGTGGTTATTGCGCTAAATATTGTCTTCTGAACTCTTCAGAAGTTAAAACATTAGTGTTGTTTCTAAATGAATATGAACTTGTTTTCTTTGCATTATTTGAGGTCTGAAAGCACAGTTTCTTTATTATTTTGATTTCTCATTTTCGGACACATTGTCAGTAGTTTATAGAATAAAAGAACAATGTGCATTTTACTCAAAAATATACCTTCTAAAGAGAAAAATCAGAGAAACTGAAAATTTTGCAGTGGTCTCTTAATTTTTGCCAGAGCTGTATATGATAGAACAGTTTAATGTGGAAATACTCCTTTAAGACTCATCTAGACTTGCCAAGCTATTATGGGCGGTTTTCTTTCACTTGCCCTAAATGGTGTGATTTTTCAGTGGAAAATAGCCTTGCTACATTCTTGCCTATTTATAGGTGAATAAAAATAAATCTGTGCAGTAAAAGATACAGAGGAGAGTCCTAACCGTGAGGATGTCAGCCTGCAGTCCTCGGCTATCTGGATTGCCCTGCATTAGGGAACAGAACATTTTACTTGTGATTGAGCTGACATAAAAAACTGAGGTCATACATGGCAACACCTAATGTGAGCGGAGAGCTGTCCTCCAACACATGGAGGTGGAATAAAGCTGGAGGAGCAGCTAGAAATATACAAACATATAATTAGCCCTAGCCTTCCATTAGGTCAGCACCTTATGAGGCTCTGTACTGTGAGGCTTTTATACTTGTAGTACAGTTTATGGCTTTATACAGTTCTGGAGATGCGCGTATAGTAGGTTATTGTTTCTGTCTCCCAGGATAGAGACGTTACCACACTATACCTTGCAGATTATCTAGGGGCAATTAAAATCCCTTTCTGGCATTTGTTTTTCTTTTCGCTATCTCCTTACCTGTGAACTGACTGTAATAAGTGTAGATGTCTTGTACAGTTTCCATTGCTGCTTCGATCTGCATCTTCAGCACAGCTCATTCTGCAGACTGTTAGTTTCTCAGTGTAAATGTATAGGATGCAGAACTAGGCTGTCATAGACTTACTGGAACTAACTTCATGTCCACATGGAAAATGCTATAGTGAGCCGACTGGTAACTTCTGCAGTCGTGTAAATCAGGAGAAAGGCCGGAGCAGCGCAGGAAACGGCAGTAGACAGTGGTTGATAAATATTTTATTGGACACACTACATACGGTACATTGCTGATGGATAACAGTGAAATAACATTAATATTTTATCATTTTACTGAGCAAAATCCATTTGTTTCCTATTTTGTGGAACACCTGGGTTCTTCTATTAAACATCAGATTTTCAGCTTTAGGAAATGGTTGGGAGAGAACTGTAAGGGTTTGTTAATTTTTCTACGGATTAAATCTGCTACGGATTAAATCTGCAATTAATTTTGCACAAAAAATTGACCTGCTTCACATTTTTCTATATGCTAAGTTTCCATTCAGAGATTGCAATAAAGCGTAGATAAGATTTGTCAGAATCTCAACTATTCATGTTACTGTTTTCTGAACAGATCACTGCAGACTTCAAGGCCATAATTTGGAATTGAACTGCTATGGCAACCATCAGGACCACACAATCATTATCTCAGGATGCCAACGGGGTTAAAGAGGGAGCCCCAAACTCGGCCATGGTCCATGCCATCTCCAATCGTGACTGATGCAGCAGGGTGTCACCTATAGTATACAGATGACACTGCTGCATTTTCATACATTGGGGCATGTTATTCTCTTATACCTCAGGTCAGTAAAAAGACATATTGCTGGTTGCTAAGTGAGTAAAGAGAGTCTGTCAGGTCCCCTTTGCACCCAGAACCACGAGAACCTGACTGATAGTCCCAGCATATAGAAGCAGGGCCGGCGTCAGCACCCGGGCAAGTGTCGGGGCCCGGACTGCTTGGAGGGGGCCCACTGGGCCCCTGAGGGCTAGGGTCACACTTGTACTGTGAGCCTAGCCTGACGCAAGTATTTTCCACTGCAGCGCATAGCATTTAATGCTATGCGCTGCCAGACAACGGAGCCCATAGAAACCCGCTGTTTACCTTGCCAACCAGTGGTTGGCAAGGTAAACAGCGGGTTTCTATGGGCTCCAGCTCATAACATTAAACACTATGCGCTGCAGCGGGAAAATACTTGTGCCAGGCTAGGGTCACAATGCAAGTGTGACCCTAGCGTAACAGGGGCCCCTGAGCACTGCCCCCACAGCTCACAATCGCGGTCCCTGAGGGAATCACACCTTCCGGAAGACTGCCCACGGCCGCTGTTGCTGCACTGTGATGAGGTCATTTGACCTCGTCATACAGACAGTACGTGGAGAGCTGGGGCTAGGTGCACTGTGCCAGGCAGAGTATCCAGGCTGTATGTGCCCTGCACCGGCTGCTGGGATCTTCCTGCAAAATGCCTCTGACTCTCTTCCAGAAGCTTTTCAGTAAGGAGCTGGCAGCTGTCCCCCAGCAGAGACCTGAGGGAGGACTATGCCTTCAGGTAGGACCCAAGCTGTGTATTATCACTGGCCAGGGGATAGAACTACAAGTTCCACAATGCTGTGCTCCAGTCATACAGGAGCCTAATGTAATGTGACCTGTGCTATCACTGTGAGCTTTATCTGAGCAGGTCTCCTATCAGCTGATATTCACTATTGAGAGTCCTGTGCCTGCTATGGAGCCCTGTACCTGCCGTGAGTCCAGTGCCCCCCTCATGATGGCATCACTCTTTGTATGTTACTGCTCATAGTTGACACATTTAGGACTTCTATGGGCTGTAAGGTTCAGACCTGGTTAGTGCTGTTAACTCTCCTCTCTGTCATCTCCTGTGTATCCTTCCTTTGACCAGTCTCTGGGTAGATTTTGCTGAACGTCCCAATTATTGGTTGAGTTGTTGATTGATGACAATGATGGCGCAGGATTAGGCCACGCATTGGTGACAGACACTTCCTGGATATATTATATACAGCCCAGCAGAAGCCTCCAGATGGTATATACAGCCCTGCACAGCTTCATTATTACATATACAGCCCACCGTGCAGCCTCTACATTATATATACACATCCCGCAGCTTCCATATTATATTCATGAATCGTGTTGTTTTAAAGGGGCCCACTGAGACTGTTTCGCCCGGGGCCCACAAACACCTGGAGCCGGCCCTGTATAGAAGCATCCCTAAGCTTATCTTTAGTCTGTTTATTAGATGCTAATTAGGGCTTTGACAAGTTGAGGGGGAATTAGTTCCCCTAACCCCTTCCCCCCCCCCCCCCCCCCAAACTAGTCAGCCCATTTAGCATTTTATCACGTTCCTGTCGGCGTGAAAACATGCTTTACACCCTGCAGCTTCATTTGCACTGCTATACAAAGCTGTACAGTGCGGCTTTGTATCCCTCAGCATTGCGCTTCTATGGTGCACCCCCAGCTTCAGAGAGGCTCACCTCACATGATTGGAAGTTGTCCACACTTTCGGCCATGTTCACTCTCTAATGTCAGGACGCATGCATCTGGCTTCAAAGCAGTGTGCATGACCGAAAGTGAGGATGACGTTTGATCATGCACAGAAAGTCTCTGAAGCTGGGGATGTATACACCATAATGCAGATTTGGTTGGTTAAAAAAGTTTCCCTTGCCAGAATTAATATACTGCAGGATGTCATCGTGAATCCTGACACTGAAATTAACACCGTGCTGGGACGCTGCTTTCCTTGCTGGTTACAGCAGTCATCTTGTGACCCCTCACTTGTGTTTTGCATACATTTGGCCACATGCCAATTAGCTTCTCTCAGTTTTCATTTTAGTCTTGTGACCGCAAGTTTGCCAAAAGCATATGTGTGCTCACGTGATGACTGTTTGCATTAGCAAGCAAAGTGTCGGGGTTCGGCTTGGTAGAGTGCGTGTTGAAAATTAGCTTTGGCCTGAAAATACCCTTTAGGACTTGTTCTCATGCTGTATTTTTGCAGCTTTTTTTCCTGCATTTTTTTTGCTGGTGGAAACAAACCTAGTTTTCAGTACAGCAAAATAAATGGGATTTTCTGAAATTAGAACTTCAGATTTGATTTTCAAAACTGCAGAAAGTCAAATCTTTTAGCATTTTAGCAGCTTTTTTCACCCATTCAAATAAATAGGAAATGTATGCAGCAAAAAAAACCTCATATTTTATGCATTTTTTTTCTCTTGATTTTTTTGTTGTAGAAAAGTCTGCTGCAAATATGTGCTTATTCCCCAAGCACTGCATTTTCCAGCGACAGGCCCATAGATAAACAAAAATGATGTGGCCGGTGTCACATTTGCATGAGTCTCGCAATGCATCACCTGACATTGCCACTCGCTCTCTGGACAGGAGTGTGTCAGCTGCATGTATTTCCATGTGACTGCACACTCCTATCCTTGGAGCTGGCGGCTGTGCCAGGTGATGTGAGTCTCTCAATTGTGATACCAGCCTTAAGGCCCCGTTACACCTTACAACATCGGCTACGATGTCGGAAGCGATGCCGCTGGTGCGCCCTCACTTCTGACATCGCAGCCTAGCTGTCACACGGCAAGATGTTGCCTGTGACGGCACTGCGATGTTGCCACAGCGATCGCTCGCTGGGATCAACTGCAATGTATTCGCTGCAATGTAGCGAATAGGCTGGATCGGCCGTAACATCGCTATTGCGGTGTCACACCAAACGATGCCGCAGGTAGTTTAAGTTGAAGTTGACAGGTTTTCCTTCGACTTGAACAACTATCATTGTTGACTCGTGCGTTTACACGCAACGACGCAACTACGATGTCGTTTCAACATCGTTCCTGACGTCACTTTTGAACGATGTCAGGAACGATGTTGAAAGGTGTAACGGGGCCTTGAGTGTCTCCCTCCCTGCTGCCATGGAAGCTATTAGCTCCACTATGGCTGTCAGCGGGAGCCTGACCTGTACTGATGACTGAAGATGTCCACTAAAGAATCTGAACTAGTTACAGGGAGCCTGACAGCTGATTTATGCTGACCGTACCATGGGCAGCATTATAGCACACTGCTCTATATCAGACAACATGTTTTTGTAACTCTACGGTGTTTGAGAGAATCATACATTTAAAAGCCAGCTATGGACCAAACCGCACAGGTGATGAGTCCAAGAGGTCAGTCTCCAGCTGTTGACTTTATGAACAAGTGTTATCCCAATACAACCACAAAGGGAGATTTTGGAAGGACTAACCATGCAACATGGTCCACAGCCAACTTTTAGGTTGGATTCACACATGCAAATGCCACGATCCAGGTCACTACCTCTTATGCCTGTGAGGCTGCAGAGTTGAGGTCAGGAGTCCCGCAGAGTGTGTGTATTACAGGCCATGACCCACATGTGGGAACGCATCATATGTATGATTACCTTTAAAATATCTCGAGCGATTCAGAGTGAAGCATGGCGACTGAAGTGATGCAGCCAATGTCTGAAGGTCCCGTTACACCTAACGATGTCCCAGGGATCCGACCAGCGATCTGATCGCTGGTGAGCTGTCACACAGGCAGTCTCACCAGCGACCAGGACCAGCGAGAATGCTCCTAACCAGGGTAAACAGCGGGGTAACTAAGCAGAGCGCTGCGCTTAGTTACCTAAAGTTAACCCTTGTTACCAGCTCCCAGCGCTTGCTGTGTGGCGCTGGGAGACATTTCATCGTTGGTCTCCCGCTGTCACACACGCCGATGTTGGGCGCCCAGCGGGAGACCAACGATAAATTTGTGGTCCAGGTCATTTGTTGCTTTGGTAAATGTCACACGCTACGACGCTGTTTCGACATTGCTGCAACATCACCAAACCGGTGACGTTACAACGATGTCGTTAATGATATTGTAGTGTGTGACAGGGCCTTAATATGTGGTTCAGGCAGCATATATTAATCATCAGGTAGATTATTATTTTTTTAAAGGGTTGTCCAGGCTTTGGACAAAAATGGAGTGTGTACACTGATAAAATCACCAATATTGGCACGGTGGTGGGTGGTCACCTGACTGCATGTGTGTGATTGGCACTTGTGGTCATATGGTAACTAGATACGTTTGACTTCTCTCTGTGAAAGTGAATTGAGAGAAACCAAACAGCACTATGATTTGAAGTATGCTGATTGCATGCAGTCACATGATGGCCTACTATCACCATGCAACAGCAATGCTGTAAAAATGTGACAGCGTGCACTCTGTATTTTTATACTTTGGCAGTCACATATGGTATATGTTCCTAGTCTGGACAACCACTTTCAGGACTTGTTCACATTGCATTTTTGATCTGGTTTTGCATGAAAAATGGATCACTTTCTGTGATGCCTGCAAAGTCAATGAATTCTCAGAAATGCTGTTCTGATGCTGCGATTTTTACTGATCTGTTTTTGGGACAAAATTGCATCCAGAAACAATCAACGTGAATGAAAATTAAGGTACCAAAATGCATTAAAAACACACAGAAAAATGCAAAACGTTTTGGGCCCCTTATTTTTTTTTTTTTCTTTCAGTTTTGCTGCTAAACATTTTACAAAAACAGCACAAAAAATATGATCAAAAGTGTGAACAAGCCCCAAAGGAGCATTCCTTCCTCTCTATAATTTGGTCCAGTAATATTTGGAAAGTGACTGAATCTTTGTGATTTGGGCTCTGCAGGCCATTATTTCAGGTTTAAAATGAAACTGAGATACAACTAAAGTGTGGACTTTCAGATTTGATAACATTTGTTGAACAAAAATATTGTGTGAAACGTTTTTAGGAATTGCAACCATTTTTCTACAAAGCCTCCTCAAAGCTTGTTTCTGTGAGGAGTGGTTTAGTGTACTTTTTCTCTGTGATTTGTGCCTTTAAAAATGGATGTTACTCCACGGAAGAGGTCTAGAATTATTACTCTAACTTCTGTCAGTGACTGTATGATCATTATGTCGCTTATCCATGTTATATGTAAATAAAAGCTTATAACCTGCCGTTAAATTCATCCATTGGTTTTATAAATTACTCTTTTGAAAGCTGAAACCCTCCCAAATGTGGTTTAGGTTAAGAAATTAAATTGGATTAATGCTGAAATATTGATCATTTAATGAACTCAGAATGTTCAGGTTTTGGCAAGACAAAAAGTAATGTGATTTTCAAACAAATAATTAACTTAAAATACAAATATATATTGCATAACATTGGTGAAGTTGTGGCGCTATTAGTCATATTTAATATTTTGTGTGACTTCCATGAGCTTGAAGTACTGTATCCATGCGGTTCAACAATGATTCATACAATTTATTAATGAAGTCATCAGGAAAAGCAAAGAGTGCAGTCTTGCATGCCTCCCAGAGTTCATCTAGATCAGGGGTCTCAAACTCGCGGCCCGCCACGCTCCCCAGTGCGGCCCGGGCACCATGAAAGAAAAATGCATGCCCCGGGCCATTATACATGCAGCCGCCGCGGTACCGCTTTACTGTGACTACTGTGACGGGTACCGCGCCGGCTCAGCTCATGCAAGTGCCTTCGCGCCTGTACGTTCATGAAAGCAGGCGGCCGGTGGACCAATCAGAAGCCGCCTGTGACGTCACAGGAGGCTTCTGATTGGTCTGCCGGCCGCCTGCTTTCATGAATGTAAAGGCGCGAAGGCGCTTGTGTGAGCTGAGCGGTGCGGTACCCGTCACAGTAGTCACAGTAAAGCGGTACCGCGCGGCTGCATGTATAATGAGCCGGGCATCAGGTGTGTATGAGTGAGTGTTAGAGAGTGTAGTATGTGTGAGTGTATATATATGAGTATGTATGTGTATATATGTGAGTGTATTTGTGTGTATATGTGTGAGTATGTGTGTGTATATGTGAGTGAGTGTGTGTGTATATGTGTGTATTTGTGTGTATGTGTGTGTGAATATGTGTGTGTATATGTGTGTGCGTGTATATTTGTATGTGAGTGTGTGTATATGTGTGTGAGTGTATGTATATGTGTGAGTGTATTCCCGCGCCACCTGAGCGGCACATCGCCGGCGGCTGGTGCCAGGTGCAGGCTGGTGCCACGTGCTGACTGGTGCCGGCTGCCGGGTGCAGGCTGGTGCCATGTGCTGGCTGGTGCCCGGTCCTAGCTGGTGCCGGCTGCTGCCGGCAAGCGTGAGACTGGGAGCCACAGAGGAAGAAGCTGCCAGAATGAGAAGAGTGGAGTCAGGTAAGGCGCTGTTACAGCCGAAGATAGCAGCCTGGGGGGGAGGGAACGTGACCGCTGAAAGTGCCTAAGGCGGCAGGAACTCCAGATATGGCCCTATGTAAGTGTGTCAATGTGTGAGTGTGTATGTGTTTGTGTGAATATGTCTGAGGATGTATGTGTGTATGTATGCGAGTGTGTGTGTGAATGTGCGGGTGTGTATATATGGGCTTGTCCACACACCTGCGCTCTCAGTATTTAGCGCTTCTGCGCTAAATACTTAGATTTTGACAGAGAAGCAGAGGTGCGTGTATGCGGCCGCTTTCAGTAGACGCTGTCCCTGGTTACCCGATGTGTATCGTGGTAACCAGTTCATACAGCAGGCTGCCCACTGTCCGCTTATCTCGAGCGCACAGGGAAACGCTGCTTGCAGTGTTTCCCTGTGCGCTCTGGATAAGCGCACACTATGCAGGCTGCTGTATAAACTGGTTACCACGATACACATCGGGTAACCAGGGACAGCGTCTGCTGAAAGCGGCCGCATACACGCAACTGCGCTTCTCTGTCAAAATCTAAGTATTTAGCGCAGAAGCGCCAAATACTGAGAGCGCAGGTGTGTGGACAAGCCCTATGTGAGTGTGTGTGTGTGAGCGAGAGAACAAAAAGAACAGAGACCAGGACATTACTACAAGATGACAAGGGAGGGAACATTACTAAAAGATTGGGACATTACTACAAGAGGAGGACCAGGATTGGAGACATTAATATAGGATGGGGACCAGGATGAGGACATTACTACAAGAAGAGGACCAGGATGGGGACATTACTACAAGAGGTGGACCAGGATGGGGACATTACTACATGACGAGGACCAGGATGGGGACATTACTACAAGATGGAGACCAGGATGGGGACATTACTACAAGAGGTGGACCAGGATGGGGACATTACTACATGACAAGGACCAAGATGGGGACATTACTACATGACGAGGACAGGATGGGACATTACTACAAGATGGGGACCAGGTGGGGACATTACTACAAGAAGATCATAATTTGTACTTTACTAGATTGAGCAAAAAATTCTGGTATTGCTAAAATGTCACTTAGGGTACCGTTACACATCGCAACATTGCATGCAATGTCACTGGCAATTTGCTGGTTGCAGTGAAATCATGGACACATTGTTACATTTGTACACAGCAAGAAAATAGAACAATGTGTCCATGATTTCACTGCAACCAGCAAATTGCCTGTGAAATTGCATGCAATGTTGCGACGTGTAACGGTACCTTTAGTCCTACAAGCAATGCGGCCCCCCGATATCAATTTTTTTCTACGTGCGGCCCACCAACCCAACCGAGTTTGAGACCCCTGATCTAGATTCTTTGGTTTTGTCTTCCAAGCTTCCTCTTTCATCCTACCCCAAACATGCTCAATGATGTTCATGTCTGGTGACTGGGCTGGCCAGTCCTTGAGCACCTTGATCTTTTTTACCTGGAGGAACTTTGTTGGAGAGATGGATGTATGAGATTGAGCACCATCCTGCTACAGAATTGGACCCCTTTTATGATTTGGAATGTAAGAGGTAGCTAATGTCTTGATATTTTAGGCTATTGATATACCCTTCCACCTTGCAAATGTTTCGCACACTCCCTACTGCATGTAACCCCAGACCATGATCTTTCCACCACCAAATGTAAGTGTTTTCTGGGTGTATTTTGGATCGATATGGGCTCCAGTAGGTCTCCTGCAGTATTTGCGCGGCTGTGGTGTAATTCTACTGAAAATTCATCAGAGAAATCCACCTTCTGCCACTGTTCCAGCGTCAATCCATTTAGAAGGCTGTGAGACTTTGCAAATGCCACACAGTTTTTTATTTGCCCTTTTGTTTAGTGTTGGCTTCTGGCACTGATTCAACCATGGAGGCCATTTTGAGACAGAATCCTACAAACTGTTCAGGTGACCAGGCCTGTTGGAGCTCTGCTGAAGTGAAGAGGGGCATGCTTTGGATTTTCTAACTCAACAAACGTTCCTCCTGAGCAGTTGTCTTGCGAGGTCTGCCAGACCTGGGCTTGTCAAACACATCTCTAGTCTCTTCAAATCTTTAATTCTTTGTACTTGACGCTGAGACACATTAAAGTTGCCAGCCACCTCTGCAGTGGATCTGGTCTTCAGCCTCTTGATAATCAAGGCTTTGATGGCAGGGTTGATTTTTGGCATGTTGTCAGAGCTCACGTTGCAGTTCAAGTGAAGGTCTGGGGTGTTGGGATTCTTTTTATACACACCCACTAATTAACCGATCATTTACAGAGCACAGGTGAGGATGTAAGCTAGGATTGGGTGCATTATATGACCAGGCGCAAACCTTTTGTCTTGCCAAAATCTGACCATTCTGTGTTCATTAAATGATCAAAATTTCAGCATTGATGCCAATTTATTTTCTTAACGTGGGTTTACACGTCCCGATATCGGCGTCCAACTCCGACCAAAAGTCACGTGGTTCGTGCATTGGACCCGATATCGTTCGTGCGTTGTATGGTGTAAATGTCCAATACGACGCACGAACGATGTCAAACCGATATCGGGCATCAAATGAGCCTGCTCTCCAACGGCCCGATGTTGGATGGGCGTTGTGGCCGGATCGGGCTGTGTAAAAGCCCAACAACATTCACAGCTGATCAGTGAATCAGTTTTCCTCAGGCAAAGGGAGCTCCAGGCTTCGGGCACATAAGGATCACAGCTGTGATCTTAACTGGTTCTTCTCCATTCACATTGGCTCTTGCACAGCAGAGCAATGTGAATGCAGAGAAGAGAACATCACAATACAACGCTTTACATACATTTTGCAACACTGTCCCCATTGGAGCTCGCAATCTAAACATCCTATTGCTATGTCTTTGGAGTGTAGAAGAAAACCACAGTGCAAACACAGGGAGAACATACAAACTCTTTGCAGATGTTGTTCTTGTGGGCGGCACTGAGCCACCGTGTCGTCCACAGCCCATGTGAATAGTTTGGTATGTGAAGCCCTAATGACAGATTCCCCATGAAGCTGGAGCTACATGGTGACTTTAACGCTAAGGCTGAATTCAGACTGTGCATTTTTTGATCTGTTTTTTTACAGTGCACTGCAGAAAACGGATCACTCACATGACATCCCAGCTAAGTCTGGGTTTTCATTTTTGCCATTCAGACTGTGCCCTTTTTAAAGGGATCTGTTTTTTCACTTTAGGAGAATTCCATTTTGGAAAATGACATGTCCATTTCTGTTGCATTTTTCTGCTGTGTTTTTCCCATAGCAGCCCTTCAAAATGTGAAAAAAAAACGCATCCAAAAACGGATCCGATTTTTATTTTTTTTTTGACAGCTCTTGTTTTGCAGCTTAAAACGCAGCAGAGCAGAAGAGAAAAAAATGCACAGTCTGTATGTAGCCTAAATGACAGCGCAATACAAGTGAATGGGGATGCTGTGTGACCTCGAGTATTGCGACAAGCGGGTTGCTATAAGTCCAATGTTGTCAGAATTATGACTTGCTTGTCCCAATGCGCCTCCTTTCACTTGCATTGAGGTCCGGTGATGCTGCCAAAGTGTACGGCTGCGATCACACGCCACGTAATTTTCGCGTCTTTTTACGTGCACTTTTCCCGCAAAAGCACATCTGCATCTGCGTTTCCCGGCAAAGTGAATGGACTTTCACTTTTGCTGTTCAGATGCTGCGCTTTTTTCAGCCGCGATTTTATGGGAGAAAGCGCACGCGTGAAAAGAATGACAATGTCTATTCTCTGTGCTTAATAACGCGCGCTTTCTCCCATCGGCGCCATTACAAGGAACTGGAATATGCTTTGTCGTTCAGACAGTGCTCTCTACCTCAGCTCCTATAATCGTGGGCGCAGGGGGAATAGCAGGATGTGATGTCACACGGGGGAAGAATCCGATGTTCCTTCCCCTCCTCTCTCCCACGTGACATATCGGGCCTGTAGTTTCACTATCGCAGTGTATCTACAAAAAACGATCGGTTTAAAATGATTAGCCGATGATGTCACAATCAGCTGATAATTTCACATGACACATCAGCTGATCACTACCGGCCAATCAGATGATGAATATTTTTGCAGCAATTGGATGTCTTCCCCTCCGGACCCGGGGCAGCCGGCGAGAAGTAAGTATTTCATTTGTATACACACTGTGAAGGCTAAACTACAGCCCCGACATGTCACATGGGAGAGGAGCACAAGATTCTTCCTCCTCCCGTGTGACATCACTTCCTCTTGCGCTTTTGGGGGGAAAAGTACCGCCGTAAACAAACGCGGTGTGTGAACGCAGTGTTTTTTTACCAGCACTAAAAAGTGCAGCCGCAAAATGCGTGAAAATACGCCTTGTGCAATACCCCCAAAAAAAAAAACGCGGGTGTGAACATAGCCAAGTCAGAATCAGCACAGTCTAATTCTTTAGCAAATGTCTAGAGAAACATCTGCCGGTTGTTTAATTTTCTAGTAAAGTCTGCTTGGAAAAGTATTTTAAGTATGTAGGGCATCTCCTGATGGAGCAGATTACTTTACTGTACAATGATGTCCTTTGTGTCCTTTTTAGAATAAAACAGGCTGTTCTCTGTATTGACTACAAATGTATTATATATGGTCGCTACATGAATTGATACGTTGTGGCCTTGTCCCGATTACATAAGCACATTGATGGTAGTGGAAAAGGCAGAGTTCATAAGGAGCTTTCATTAATTTGAGCAAGATTGTAGTTATTGAAATAGATTATAACAACTGATCAGAAAATGCAATGAGGCCTTTGTTTTTTATGTGTGAACCAGATTGCTAACCTCTTACCACACTGCCATCTATCTGCCATCATTACAGCACCACTACAGTTTTGGTTGGGTTTGGGTGTTTTTTTTTTTTGTTTTGTTTTTTGCAGTGCTGGAGTGGCGCTTTAAATGTAGGTCCTGGTCTTTACTTGCCCTCTAGCAACGCCATCCTTTTTCGACACTGCTCCAGGAGTGGCTGATTAAAACCAGGAGTGGGTGATTAAGTACGGAAGTGAGCACTTGTTTCTATTATGGTGGTTTACAAGCCGCGATATCGTTCGATATCGCAACTCAAGGCGCGGAGCGCGCATTATTGCACGTCTCCCGCATGCATTGAATGTTTACACGCTGCGAATCGTATTACAACGTCCGTGCGATGTCACGCCTCCCAACCAGATCGATAGTTTCATGGGAGTGAATGGTACGTATGAAATCGCATCGTAATTGGGCTTTACACAGCACGATCCGGCTTCAATCGCTATGCAATATCGGGGCATTGAATAGCACGCTCATTCGATCCCCGATATCGCATGACATCGTTCTGCATCGTATTGGACGTTCACATCATACACGCAGGAAAGATAGTCGGTCAACAGCGAACCACGTGACTTTTGATTGAAATTGTACTGCGATATCGCGATGTGTAAACCGCCATTAGACTTTTCCTCTGATTGTTCAAGTCCTGGTTTTGGCTACAAAAACTGCAACAGTGCTCGCGTAAAAATATGCAGCATGTGAATGCACCCTTATGAGCTATGTGCCGACGCAGCGGTTTAATGCTTTTTTGCAGTATTTTTGAGTCGCCTTCTGTCACAAATCTGCATGCCTATCCTCACCCCTGCAAAGTCTGTGAGAATTCTTAAGTGTTGTGCCCACAATGCTTATTTTGTAGTGGTGAAGATTGTTGTCCAGATGAAAGAATGGGCATAACCATTATTTGCTGCATTTTGTAGTTCCCAGCCATTGACTATAGTTAAACAAAAACACATACACATGAACACAATCTGCACTAAAAATGCACCAAAAAAGCAGTGTCGTTGTGACCTCTGGCACGCTCCAAGAAACACTCCATGTGCTGGCAGGTCACAAATGATAGAAGCGGCACTGGAAAAAAAATTTAAGACAGCAGCAGGGGAATTTAATACAGGGACAGGGAAATTACATTTTAAGCACCACTCCAGCACTGGAAAAAAACACTGGAGTGGTGCTTTAAGTTGTGCTAATGTTTAATTTGCAGAAGAAATTGCGTAAGAATTAAAGGGTTAGTCCCATGGTCACATTATGTTTCCCAAAGGACAGTAAATATATACTTATTGTTAATATACAGAGTAAGACCACAATATTTTTATCTTTTCACTATTCACTAACTGCTTATCTGTGCATTCAGCTTTACATAGCTGAATGGGCAATCATATCTTGTAAGCTAAAACTACATTTCCCAGTATCAACAACATAGAGAGTTGTCCTTACAATGTGTGTTAGTATTTTGGCCAGTGGCCAGAATGAGCCCCTCCTAAATAAACAATCCTCAAAACCAAACAAAGAAGGAGGTTTCAGGCCCTTTTGTATAAAATATGTATCAAAAACACCCATGCTATGTTTTATCAATGAATTTATTAAAGTTAATGCAAAATACATATAAAAACCATTTCATAGCACCTATATAGATAAGAGATACATATACATCATATATATATTTCATAAAGTGATCAGTATTTTAAAAGTGATATCTGACATTAAAATTCCTAGTAGATGGTATAACCCCCCTAAATGAATATAGGCAAGTCATCAGAAGTATATGTCAGTGAATCGCTTTACGCATATATCCGTGTTATAGCATGGTACATAGTAGTAATATATAGCAATCAACCCCAAAGGAAGGGAAAGTCCGACTAATAAGTGTCCATCATCCCATGTGTTAGAGCCCTGTGGGGCAGCGCCGACAAATATCCAAATACACTAGCATCACAGTCCATCCACACTAAGGGGAGATAACTATTTCAGACTTCTGCTGTGAAATCCTATCATGCACTACACAAGGTTCAGAGCAATGTATAACAGCGTTCCCATCCTCCCACAACCTCAGCACTTACCCTATTATAGGAGGGATAAGTTCACAGCGGTGCCCCCCAGACGTTTGCGCCAATGCTTATCAATGGGGTCCCAAATTCCCAGTACACTTGCTTCTCAGTGCTGCAGAATTTCTAATTCCCCTTTACAGATGTGCTTCCTGACTAGTGCCCACTTTTGTGAGTTTACATCAAGAATAGTGTGACATGTAGAATTACCTTATGCTTTTAAAGTGTAACTGTACATTTCATTAAAAAAATAATAGTGAATTGGGCTATTAATGATGGGTCACATAGTGGCTAAGATAATGCTTTTTGTGGCAATATGACTTATTTTCTCCCCATTTCTGTGTGCTATTTTAAAAACTGCATTTTATGGCTTTGTGGACGTGGTCAGCTGGTAGTGAGGAATGCAAAGTGACAGCAGAGAAAGGTTTTACCAAGATCCTGACTGAGCTGTGTAGAGTCAATTACAGATCAGAAGCTTGCGCAAAGGAAAGTATTTCTGTGTTATCCTGACATTGCTTAGCAACTGTCTGTAGGCTGGGTTAACCTGATACATTGTTTCCTCATCAGCTGCAGTCAGGAGCTCGCACTTTGTGTAGCCATGCCCCCTTTTTCTTATATGGTTACATGCCCGTATTCAGTTTGAAGACAGATCTGACTGATCATGAACATATGTCTCCTTCACACGCGGTCTAGTGGGGATACCTTGTAGAAGGTTTATGAATGGTTTTCAACCAGAATTCTCTGATATTTGAAAGTTTATTTTCACTTGCTCTTCATTATTATTAACTCAAAAGTTAAATGGCGGTTGCGCTTTAAGCACTCTTGCTTTTACACAGTCTTCTGACTGCCAAATTGTATCTACATCATTATAGCTGTATGTGTGTTTTTACTTAAATTATCTAGTGTATTGCAAAGTTCAACTCTTCCACAACAGATCTTATAATTACTACGAGTACTGGGCTCAGACACAGGTTGAGCTGTGACTGTTTTCTGCAGGTGATCAATCGGTGATATGAAAATGAAGATTGTGTTCTGTTTCATATTGCAGATTATCTTCTGCCATGTACATCAATAGGGCAGTATTTGCAATTTCAGATCAAAGAGCTGTCTACTGCCTGCAATAAATTGCTCAGTATTACCTAGTACTTATGAGCTTTGTTGTAGAGGAGTGCAGGAGTTTTTAGCTCTGATAGAAACCAGCTAATGATGCAAAAGCATACAGGCAGCTATACTGATATAGCTGACAGAAGACAAGATCGTCCAGGCAGAGTTTTGGACTGGAGCATAGAGGGTATGTTCTATGTTTGTAATACACTCTGAGGTGAAGGCAGAGCTATCTGAGGGACTGGACAGTGCATGATCAACCATGATCTAGAACTACAGTAAGACGTCCAATGGCAAATGGATATTAAATGGAGTATAGAGGGGCATCCTTAGGTGATGATATGTATAAAATCGGTTAGACTTAAAGAAGAGTTATACTGGCAGAAATTAATAGATGTCTACATTATTGTAAAAGCACATTGTGATTTGGGGAATTTTTCTATCCACTGCTTTTATGTTATCCTCATGGTAAAATGCTATCGGTGGGGCCCAATTGAAGGGATGTCTACTGATCTTAAATAGTTAGCCGCACAAGCAAGGTCACAGTAGATGTCACTAACTGCAGATCACACAAATTTCTCAAGTTGACTTTTTTTTAATTCAACCTATACCATTTTAAGTGTTTGTACATAAAGCACAGTCTTAGAAAAAAAAATAGTCTAGACCAGTGTGGTATTTGATCACCCTACTTATTTTGGCTGAATAATATGGACCACACGGCTGTAACTACGTGACTTAGGCCAGCTTCACATCACGGTTTTGTGCGAACAGGTTCTGTCTGGTTTGAGCCGGTTTTGCCACCATCTCCGATTTTGACACCATGTATCCCTATAGTGCCGATTGGTCCTATGTGGCCATCTGGTTTTGTTTGTTTTTTGTACCAGACACAAAATAGGAATCAGCATCATTTTTTGTGTCCGGTGCAAAAAAACAAAACCGGATCCGGGGCGATTCGGTGCCCATAACATAGGGGTCTATCGCCCCGGATCCGGCAAAAAATCGGATCATTTCCCGGACGCCATTTACAAAACAGCGCCGAAATGCTGCCACGCTCATTCATCACCATGGACAGCAGCAGCATTTCAGAGCAACTCATGAACATTCAGCACCATGGAGAGCTCCATTGCACAGAATGCTGAAATTTCAGCATTGCTGACCGTTCCCCTGCACACGCGGGCTGAAGTTTCAGCACCTTGGACAGCAGCAAGAGTAGAAACAAAATCTGCAAAAAACAGGATTGGAGGGCATATTTGCCCTCATTTTGTGCTCGTACGGTGCTGTCAGGTTCTGTCCGGTGCATCCTGCAAAACACTTGACAGAACCTGACAGCACAAAATTGTGGTGTGAAGCTGGTCTTACAGGTTGTCCATTACTTTAACATTAAGGGTATGTGCCCACAGGAAGCTTTAACGTCGGTTTAGCAGCGAAAACCGCTGGCGGTTTAGCATAGGTTTTATTTAAATTTATGTAAATCCTAAGCAGCGTTAGGACTTGCATGTAACCCTATGTAATTTAGAAACCGCTGTGCACACATAGTCGGTTTATGTGAGCGGATCTGCCCGCGGTTGAGCGGTTTCCCAGCGGTTTAGCAGCATACAGCATGTCAATTCTTCTCAGCGGTTTTTGATCGGTTCCATGAACAAAATCCTCCATAGAAAACCGCCGTAAAAACCGCTGGAAAAACCGACTGAAAAACGCTGTGCACACGCTGAAAAAAAACGCCGGAAAACAGCTGCAGAGCTCAGAACTGATAATTTCCAGCGGTTTACTGACGGTTTGAACGCCACTAAACCTTCCTGTGGGCACATACCCTAATGGTGTAGCCTTAGAATAGGTAATGTCTGATCGGTGGAAGTGTGACACCTGTCGCCCCTACTGATCCAGCTGTGCCTGTTGACGGCCAGAATTGCTCAGTTATTGAGCTGCACAGGGCATATCCGTTGAAAGAATAGTGGCTGCGGACAGGTTCTGTACATCCATCACCAATTGATAGAGTGAACAGATGTGCAGTACCCATCCAGAGCTGCATATTGTAACTCTGCCTGAGCAGTGACTGACGACACCGGGAACAGCTGATTAGTGCGAGGTGCCAGCTGTGCCACCCCACCAATCAAACATTGATGACCTATCCTAAGGATTTGCCAGCAATGTTAAAGTAGTGGACAACCTCTTTCTTAGGTTGCAGTAATATCTGAAAACTGTTTCTTGTGACATCTTATGCCTTATATTAAAGGGGATCTCTCCGGTTTGAAAACCGTTTTTCTTCAGAAGTTGGCTGTGGCTCTATGTCCTCAATTGCCCTCAGATGTTGAGACCTCCACATACATACAGCCTCACCATTACTGAAATGTGGGGAGTAGTGATTATAATAAAAATGTCATGTTTTTTACAAATTTGTCTTACAAAATACACATCTCACTGAATGTTTGCGTCTTCTGTAAGTGGTGGCTGTGCGCTTGGTCCAGTGTTTGCATTTTCACATCATTGAGTTTTATGATTCTTGTTGTTTGGGCAGCTGTGAACCCACAAGTCATACATTGATACTTTATGTGACAGTCAATGCTTGATTTAATTCATACTTATTTGCTCTTTTCTAGTATTCTTCTACCGGATGCTCTCTGTCTCTCCATCACACAGAAAAACCTGAACACGAAGATATCTGTGAATATCGACCCTACTCATGCCCCTGCCCTGGAGCTTCATGCAAATGGCAAGGATCCCTGGAAGCGGTTATGCCTCACCTCACACATGCTCACAAGAGCATTACTACACTTCAAGGAGAAGACATAGTCTTCCTTGCTACTGACATTAACTTGCCAGGAGCCGTTGACTGGGTCATGATGCAGTTCTGTTTTAGCCACCACTTCATGTTGGTGCTGGAGAAACAAGAGAAGTATGAGGGACACCAGCAGTTTTTTGCCATTGTCCTCTTGATAGGCACACGAAAACAGGCTGAAAACTTTGCCTACAGACTTGAACTTAATGGAAATCGTAGGCGTCTAACCTGGGAGGCTACACCGAGGTCCATCCACGACGGAGTTGCGGCAGCCATCATGAACAGTGATTGTTTAGTTTTTGACACAGCGATTGCACATCTTTTTGCTGATAATGGGAACCTGGGCATCAACGTGACCATATCTACTTGTTGTCCGTGATCTTTGTTTTTGTGTTTTGTAAGGAAGGTAGATATTTATGTGGCTCATTTGGAATAGTGCTGTCCACATTTTATATTTTATTAAAGTGAACTCACTTTTTTCCAAAATCATTGCCAACCTTTTCTAGAGACTGGATGTAGTTGCATTTTACAACAAAGTCTATGGATCATTACCCAAGAAGCTAAATTTTGGATTTTCCTTAAATTATTTCCCAATTCTGAATTGACTTTTCCTTTTTAATCGATGGAAAGATTTGCCAAAAAATCTTTGAAACGACAGTAGGAGAAATCCAAGCCTCGCCGCATGTCGTCTGTGTCATAAAAAGGTCGTTTTGTACGTGCAAATAACCGCGTTCAGCAGAACATTGCTGTGTAATGTTTTGTGGGCGATGTATAGACCAAATTTTCTATGTGCCAGAGTCCGATTTGTTTGTTATTTCTTGTCTTTATATTAAAGCACACATTTTGCAATGTTTCATCCAGGAACATCAGACTAGTTTGCCTTCAGTTTTGGTTAATGTATCGGTGACCTTCTGTATTAAAATGAAACCTATTTGGATGAATACACTAATAATCATCTGATCAGATTTTGTGCAGATGGTACCATTCTGGATTGACGAGTGTCTGCATTATAACTTAAAAGTATTACCTGGGATTATAAATGTGCCAGCACTATAACACAACCATTACATACCTATTTAATCCATCGCTGGTCCTGCAATTGTGTCACATTTATTATTTACATGACTGCTAATCACTGGCCACAAGCAACTGTAGCCAGTGATTGGCTGCAGCATTCATGTGGTTAAATCTCGTCACTTGAGGACCAGCAGAAATCACTGGAGCCGTGTGCTATGGGGAAAGGAGGCTGAATAGCTAAGTAATGGTTTTGTTAAATGTGGTTGTATGGTTTCATTTCGAGTTCTTAGGCCCCTTTCACATCAGCGTTTTTTTTAAATTCGCGGCAGATGCGGTGAAAAAACCGCATCTGCCACGATTACCGCATACCGGCTGCACTTGCGGCACGGTTGCGGCGCGATTGCGGTAAACGCCATACAAGGTAAAGGCGGACTTGCGGCAAGTGCGGTTTTGGCACTTGCGGCATGTGCGGCCGCGAAAAAAAAATGCTGTCAGCCGCGGTGTTTTTTGCGGCCGCAAGTGCCAAAACCGCACTTGCCGCACCTGCCGCAAGTCTGCCTATACCTTGTATGGCGTTTACCGCAACCGTGCCGCAAGTGCAGTCGGTATGCGGTAATCGCGGCAGATGCGGTTTTTTTCACCGCATCTGCCGCGATTTGAAAAAAACGCTGATGTGAAAGGGCCCTTAGCCATTTTTTGAAGAAAAAAAAGAAACAGTTGCAGTGTTTTGTATCCAAAATACCGTATATACTCGTGTATAAGCCGACCCGTGTATAAGCCGACCCACCTACTTTTGCCCCCAAAACCTGGGAAAACGTATTGACTCGCGTATAAGCCGAGGGTGGACCCCAGCACAGGTATACAGCCCCCAGCAGTGTGGTATACAGCAGGTCCCCAGCACAGTATACAGCCCCAGCAGTGCCATTATACAGCCCCCCCTCACAGTATGGCGCCCCCCTCCCTCACAGGATGGCCCCCGCATGCAGCGCTGCGCACATACATCAGCTGTCACCCTCCGGTGGCGGATCGTTCTCCTGGCTCCGGGCTGCATCTTCATCTGTGTCTTCCTGCTTGTCACGTGACCGGCCGGGGTCGCGATGACGTCATCATGATGAGCCCCGGCCACAAGCAGTAAGACACAGAGGAAGATGCAGCCTGGAGCCAGGAGCAGCGAATCGCCACCAGAGGGTGACAGCTGATAGCCAGGTAATGTATGTGCGCAGCGCTGCATGCGGGGGCCATCCTGTGAGGGGGGGGGGGGCGCCATACTGTGAAGGGGGCCTGTATACTGATATGACTCGTGTATAAAGCCGAGGGGGGACTTTTCAGCCCAATTTTTGGACTGAAAAACTAGGCTTATACGCGAGTATATAAGGGGGTTTTTTTTTTTTTTTTTTTTTTTCTTCTCTTGATAAAGCGGGGGCTGCAAATCTTTCATAAGTTTTATTATGTTTCCATAAGTGTTAATCACGAGCAGCACATGGCATGGTTTTCACTGATACATTTTAGAGGTGTTCATTAATGAGTTATCCTGACCCACTTCAATTTATCGCAGGATGCTGAAACTGCACATATGTAATGATAAAAGTCTCTATAGGTTACAAGCCAATTTGCAAGTTTGAGCTGATAACGGTCTTTCTTTTCAAGGTGCTGAAGTGGTGTGAGGTGTGATAATGGACCCAGTATAATACAGAGCAGTCATCATGTTCCTTGACTTGAGAGGTGTGTTCATCGATAGTAGAATGGGGTCGCCCTGGAATTGGAGCAGTTTCCACCAAATTTCGATCGCATTTGAAATGACGATGCCAGGTCTCGACTACATCACATGAAGCGGAATCGTCACCATTCATCTCATCGAACATCTTCCTTGACCTGCGGCCTTCAGCTAAATTAACTTGATCGCTGTGTATTCCATAGGATCTATTAACATATCTCATACCATTTCAGCACCTGTAAAAGAAAAATGGTTATCCGTTTAGAGTTGCAGATTAACTCATAACCTATAGAGACTTTTATTATTACACATGCAGTTTGTGATAAATAGAAGTGGGTCCGGGGAAATCTTTAATGAATGCCACTCATAAGACTTGGATGGGTCATTTTGATCCATGACTCGGGTCAAAAACAGACATGGCTTTCACCATATTTACACAAGCCGATAATTTGCTAGATAAAAAGCTTGTTCCCTTTTATTGGCTGGTGTATATTAGGGCTTATGCAGATGACTGTATTTTTGACTATAAAGTGCTGTCAGTCAAAAGCCCAATCATATTTAGACTAATGTTATTCATTGAGGCAGATCAGATGTTCAATTTTTTTCCCTCATGCTGAGCAGCCCGAGGAGAAAAAATATCATCATGCGCTATCTGCCTCTGAGAACTGGATGGCACTCAGCCATTTGTGTGTGGGTGTGGTGAAAATCCTGCTTTTAGTGTGGGAAAATCTGCAGCATTTCAATTATTGCTGCTGGTTTTCCAGTGATTTTCACCCATAGACCTCAATGTTAACTCTAAATACGCAGCAGTGGTCCCACTCTGCATATTTGGAGCGTATTTTGTGCATATTTGCCACCAAATTCAAAGGATGTGATGTCACAGAAATAGGAAATGCCACTTATTTAGGTACACTTTAGTACAGTGGAGAATATAAAATGGAGAGTATAGTGTGTCTGTAGCAAGAAATGTTGTGGTACCAGCCAGGGCTGTGGATTCAGTAAGCCAAACATCCGCCTTCACCAAAATGGACACAGACACCACAATCATGGCTGTAAAATCAGTAAGCCAAAAATCAACTCTGACTCCACAACCCTGGTACAGCGCATGAAAATTGATGTTCCCAAGGCTGAGTTGGTTATTATGCTTATGTTTGCTTATGTGTAATTAATATTTTTTTGTTTTGTTTTTTTTAAAGAAAAAAAAAACATAAAAGCAGAGCTTTGCTGTATTTTTGGTAGCTGACATGGGTAAAGCAGACAGGTACGAGTTGCCATCACCAGCAGGCTTCTTTTACCTTGGCTGACAATCAAAAATCCAGGGGAACCCAAATTTTAAATAATTAAAAAAAAAATTGACATGGGCTTCACTCTCTTTTTTTTTTTTTTTTTATAGCCAGGCGAGGCACAATTCAGCAGCTGGGGTTTGGGATTCTCAGTATAGTAAGGCCCAAGCATTCTGGCCCCCCATGCTGAAAGTCGCAGCCGCCCCTGAAAATGGCACATCCTTGCGTAGTGCCATTTTCAGACACTTTGCCCAGCTCTTCAAGCGACCCTGGTTGTGGTGGCGGCATACTGGATAATAATGGGGTTGATGCCAACTGTTTGACAGCTGACTCCAAGCTCGAGATTCATAATGTCAGGCCAGTGTTGGTCTCCACCATTATGAATCTCTCAACATTAAAACACAGAGGATAAAAATCTTTTAATTGCAGTAAAACACAGCAGAGATCCCTGGTTCCCATTTTTAATAACCCAAAAACAAACCCTCAGATGATAATCCACAGGCCGAGACACCGGACCGTGTGGTCACCGCCAATAAACTGACTTCGGCTGTGCTCGCAGTGATGTCGGAATCTGGGGTCATCTGAGTTCACTGCTTCTAATCTTCTGATGCATCAGCTCTCTCTTTACGGCTGTGATCCGTGGGTGTGATATAGTTCTTTGAAGTAATCAAAGTTGACAGCCGACGCAAAAGCGCGGTGACTTCGGATGACCCCAAAGAACTGTATATTTGCACCCAGTATTGAGCGAGAGAAGCGCTGACTACAGCTGAGTTCATCAGGTTCATCTGAGTACACTTCAGCTGATCTCTGGTAACCCTGACTGATGTCACTGAAGTCATTTTTTCAGTGGTCTTTGCAGTAACAGGATGCTCCTGTTTCTCTGCCTGTGGATTATTGTTGGAGGGAGGATTTTTTTTTTTGTTTAATTAAAGATTGGTGTCGGGGTTGTCTTGAGCTTTTATGTCTATTTAAAATGTGTTTTTTTTTCTCTGTTTTGTCTTTATTTTTGTTTACTAGAAATTCATAGTGACCGGGTCTAATATTGGCCCGACACTGAAGTTCGTGCTTAGTGCCAGCTGCCAATCCAAAACTGGCATTAACACCTTCATTACCCACGAGCCACCACCACCAAGGCCACTGGTAGAGCCGGGTAAAGCGCCTGAAAATGGTGCTACAAAAGAATGCCATTTTCAGGAGCAGCTGCAGGCTGTGATTTTCAGCGTGGGGGCCTAGAATGCTTTGACCTTACCACGCTGAGAATCCCAGCCTCCAGCTGCCTGGGTTTTACCTTGGCTGGCGATCAAAAATAGAGTGAAACCCATGGTTTAATTATTTAAATAATTTTTTTTTAAAAATGGGCTTCTCTGTATTTTGAGTACCAGCCTGGTAAGGCCAGGCAGCTGGGGGTGGTAGCCTGTAGCTCTCTGCTTTATCTCCTTAATTGGCAGTGTGGGATTGAATTCCATATCTTTAATTCAACATTATTCCTGATATTGTGAAATTCCTTGCAGTAGCCATTGAACTTTTTGTTGTGGTTGTGACTGGCTGACAACTTGCTAAGGTGAGTAAAACCAAACACTTGTCAGTGTAAGCTTATCTACCGGGTAAGACCCTATTTTGCGCTTCTTCCTTTCTAGTAAATCACAGACATTGTCACAGAGAATGAGCATCTGTGATTGGCTGCTGGAGTAACCTGAAACCAGCTCATACATTCTGGCATCTAGAATGTATGGGCAGTTTCCAGATTACACCAACAGCCAATCACAGATGCCCATTCCCTGTGACAGCGTCTGTGATTGGCTATTGGGTCTCTCTGGAGTGATTATACAGGAAGCTAATGAGCTCGCCGCAAGTACAAGTAGCAGGATGTGGTAAGTATGATGCTGAAATTTAATAACCATTTGCTTTCTTTTCACAGCTCCCCGCCCCTGAACCGAACTGTTCAGAATCTGTGCCCAAACACTAGGTGTTCAGTACGGATCCCAAACTCTACAGTTTTTGGTTTGTCCATCACTAATTAGGAGGGCAAAAACTTAAGGGCATATGTGAGTATGGAGAAATAGAAAGTGTGGGGAAAAAGAAAAGATAACAATAAACAGTTTAAGGCCCCTTTCACATAGGCGTTTTTGCCCGGATCCGGACAAAAAACTGCAAGTGCCGCCTAACGGCCGCACTTGCGGCAAGCCCCATGCATTATCTATGGGGCTTGTGGAAAGATGCGGCAAGTGCAGTTGTGGCAGCAAAAAAGAAAAAAAATCGCCCAGCAACTTTTTTTTTTTTTTTTTTTTGCTGCTGCAACCGCACCTTACTGCAAGCCCCATAGACAATACATGGGGCTTGCCATAAGTGCGGCGTTAGGTGGCAGATGCGGTAAATCTGCCGCATTTTGGCAAAAATGCCAGTGTGAAAGGGGCCTAACTCTTACCTTCTGGTCACATCGGTTACATTTCTGGTATATTTCTTCCATGCACTTAAAGTTGCATTTATATTTTTTTTAGTTACAGTTGTATGGAGCGTGGAAGCGCCCACTAGTCATGTTTTGTCGGGAATAGGGGACATACATATCGCATAATTGTGGTCTGTTCCTGGCTTACAAAATTGGAGATCCTCGCAGTACACAGTGCGGGCGCTGGGAGAATAGGTATAGCTGAATATAGAGACTAACTGCAGACTGCATCATTATAGAGTGGACAACCCCTTTAAGGAAAATCCCTGCATATAATTTTCATAAAATGTCAATCACCTGCATGCTAAAAAAGGAGGGAGCACACACAGGGCTTTATCTGTGGTGATAGAATTGCTACTATGTGGAGTAGACTCAACTTATTTAGTTGTGTGAGTCACAACCACCTGAAGGGGCGTATAAGAAAATGGCTGCTGCGGATCCCCATAGCCAAGAAATCCAATACAACCAATAAGAAAGCTGGTGTGGTACCGTGCCAACCAAGGAGACAATCCGGATACTTATAATTCCTTTCTTCGTGCCAATGGTTTTCGTAGCTACTGCTACTTCATCAGGGCCATAAGGTTCATAGCTGCGCATTGAGCAGCGCTACAGATTCCAACCCTTCCAATACACAGTGTGAAATTTATGGAACAAAGCTGAATGTACAGCCTTTGGTAGGGATTTATCCATTAGAGTTTTGGTGCAATAATGGACCTGCCCTATGTGAACAGGCCCGCAATGTGAACACTATGTTGGAAGCCTGAGTCTGGTGAACCACATCCCTATTTAGTGGTTCAGTGGCTGAGGACCTCTCACACTGTCAGTTTCTCTTATTGTTTTCTGAGCCATCTGATACGCACACACTCCTTATGTACATACATTTCCATTAGAGTTTCAAATCTAGCTGTTTGACAACATTAAATATTTGCATTTGAGGCATATGTGGGATAATTACCATGACTGGCATATGCACGGCTGAGCTTCCCACAGTTACAATACTACATGTTCAATCTGACTGCTGTGATTTTCATACAATCTGTTCTACCATATTTATGAAAAAAGAAGAACAATGGCAACAGATTGGAGTGTGAAAACCGTATTCTCAAAATGTTTCACTTTGAGTAAACAAATTACTGCTACAATTTGCTTTCTTTAAATGCAGATGGTTTGTCATCTCTCAGATCATCTCATTAGAACAAACTGATTGAAGTTGATGGAAGTAGACAGGGAAGAAAAGACTGAGCTTCCTGGATCCGCACTGCCGGTGAAATGAGTTGGAAAACCACGGTTTTTGGTGCAATGATGGTTTTAATTCCTATGTGTTTCAGAGCCACATCCAGGCTCCTTCCTCAGGGAACCAACAGAGTTAGAAGGAGCCTGTATGTGGCTCCGAAAACGCGTAGGAGTTAAAACCATCATTCCACCAAAAAACGTGGTTTTCCAACTCATTTCACCGGCAGTGCAGATCCAGGAAGCTCAGTCTTTTCTTCTCTGTATTTGATTCTGACACCTTTGAGTGGGTGGAGTGTGGATCCTGCAGTAGCCTTCAAACCAGTTGTGGGTCACACAACTGCCCCAGGTGAGCAGCAACAAGTGTAATCTTTACTTTTTTTGTTGGGATAAGTCCCTATTGTGCTTTCTCTTCTCTTTTATAGTTTAAAGGGATCCTGTCACCTCCAGAACACCTCCTAAGCTACCAAAATACGTCCCTGCAGCATCCCATCACTAATCTCACACTCCTTTTGTCTCCTAAAAGCATCCTGTGAAAGTGCATAAAAACGTTTTAATACTTACTCATTAGGGATTATAATTAGCAGGGACCATTCTTTAGTCACCAGGGCGAGCTGTTTTGCAGCCTGAATGATCCACCCTCTCTCTGTCTGTGTGCTGTACTTGTGCAGACATTGCCCTCCTCCCTCTCTCACTCACAGAATGCAAATCATTAGTCCTGCCTTCAGCTCCACATCACAGCAGCACAGACAGAGAGAGGGTGGATCCTGGAGCTGCAAAACAGCCCGCCCTGGTGACTAAAGAATATAGCCCCTGCTAATTATAATCCCTAATGAGTAAGTATTAAAACGTTTTTCTCCACTTTCACAGAATGCTTTTAGGAGACAAAAGGAGTGTGAGATTAGTGATCGGATGCTGCAGGGACATGTTTTGATAGCTTAGGAGGCGTTCTGGAGGTGACAGGATCCCTTTAAATGATGGAAGTAGATGGCACTCATCAAATCTTCTGTGCAGACTTTATTCATGAAAGAGGGTTATATCGGTGCAGGGAGGGGTGGATGGAGGCAGTGGACAACTGCTCATCTTTTCGTGCGGTGTGATCTTCTACAGACCCTGTGCACAGAAGATTTGGTGAGTGCCGTCTACTTCCATCGCTTTCAAAAGTTTATTATTTAGCTTCAGATGTGCACTGCTAATCTTGTTACCTTGCATGGCTGATATGAGAAGAACCTGGCCGGTTCCTACCAGGTGTTAGTCAACTTGCATTCCCGACTTCACCTTCTTTTTTGGACTGATTGAAGTGTTAATGTGAGTGGCCACAGAGAGATTTTCATAGTGGAAGGGGTTGGTATCAACTACGCCGGTGACCTGAGGCAGGCATCTTAGGCAGCGATGCTAAGGGAATGGTCCACCTTTGAGTGAAGAAAAAAAAATATGAAATAAACAAACTAATATGCTATCACCCTACTGCTCTCTATGGCTTCTCTACCAGTGCTGTCTAGACCTTTAAAGTGTAAATATCATTTCACTGAAGAAAAAACAACAATACTGCACTGGTTGTTAATGATGGGTCACATAGAAGCTAAGTTAATGCTTTTTTGCCATATGACTTATTTTCTCACAGTTTTCTATGCTCTTTTAAAAACTGCATCTTATGGCTGTGTGGGCCTGTTCAGCGTCTGCAGCACTTGTGTGTGTATTTCCGCAGGTTGATAGGGAACAGTGTGACAGCAGAAAAGGAGTTAACAGAGATCCTGACTAAAGCCAGATGAAAGATCAGAAGCTTGTGCAGAGGAGATTACAATGATCCTGACATTTTATCATTGCTTCGCAACTGTGCTGTAGACTGAGCTAATCTGATACATTGTTTGATCACCAGCTGCAGTCAGCAGTGTAGACTATGTCCTGTTTCCCGTATATGGTTACATGCCCCGTCTTTACTGAAGATGCATCTGACTGATAATGAACTTATTTCAAGATTTAGGGAAACCATCTTGGACTCACATGACAACAACTCATCTGGCATATATAAAATTTGAGAACGGAGTTTGATGTTGTAGTAAAGTCTCCCAGCAAAGAGTAACAAAATTCACAGATAGTGCTAGTGCAGATTCTTTTATTTAAACAGTGACATGTAAAAAAATGCTAGGGAAGTCAATAAAATCAGGTATAAGGTTTGGAGGGAGGTGAACAGGGTCACCACCCCTTTACATAGTCGGGATGAGTGTGCAACACTCCTGACAGGTTGTGCATACATTACAGCATGTACAAGATAATAGGCAACACAGCAGTATAGTTACATATAAATATCAATAAAAATGCTTATGGCACCTTAGAGCTTAGTGATGATACAACCTGTCTCTGCACTCACCCATGTATCAGGGGTTGGTGACACGTGTTTGGGGCTACCCCGACACGTGTTTCAGAACGGGTCTTTCTTCTGGGGGTGAAGGAGCAGTAGTGAACCCCGGGTTAAATAGTAGAGACACACCTGTCACTTGTATTAGTGTGATCGCCAGCTTTAGATCACATGTAAGGCAAAGGATGCCTCAGGCGCCGCACATTCCGCAGTTGGAAAACATTTCCGGTGACGTCACTGCCCGGAAATGTGCAGCACCGTGTCTGCGCAAAGCAGCTGGCGCCATCTTAATCACTGGCACATAACCTGGCAACCTATATTACATATTCAATACCAGCGGAGGAGATTACATAGCCATAGATGCAAACATAATATACATATGTACAAAAATTTATGAAGGGTACCACCATTAATACATAATTCAAGCAACAAAGCTTAGGTACAAATACTGTCTCAGGTGGCGTCCTTCATAATAAAACGATGCTTGCTCCTCGTGTACTCCTCTTAGTCCAGTACTGTTTTCTGGTCATCATAATGGGAGACCCAGACAATGGGGTTTAGGGCTCCGCCCTCCGGAGGTCACACTAGGTACTACAAGTTTGTAGACACCGCCTCCTCCGCTTATAAACCCCCACCGTAGGGAACATCCTCAGTTTTTAACTTAGTGTGCTCGGAGGATCACGCTTTGCTTGCACTTCACTGCATTCTCACAGCTTACGTGATGGCGTATGAAGACAAGGTAAATGGTCCCGGTCGGGACCCTCGACAGTCTCCCCGCTCACCCTTTGTGGAACACGCTAGTGGAGGTACCGGAGGGCTTTTTAGCCTGGACACTTGCTGTTCTCCCGGTACGCTGTCGAGCTCCTTCCTTTCCATCCCTCCATGGAGGCTCTGGAGAGGGGGAGCCTGGAGCCTTGCACAGCTCCGCTCCGTCCGAGGCCTCCCTAAATGGTGCTTACAGACCGGACGGAGCCAGCCCAGTCCGAGGCCTCCCTAAATGGTGCTTACACTCCGGACTGGTGCTGTACCCCCGTCCGAGGCCTCCCTAAAGGTGCTTACAGACCGGACCGGCACTGAGGCACCTGGTGTGTCTCCTGTGTGCCTGGGGTAGTGTCTGTCACTTGGTGTCATGACACTCAGACCGCGCGGTTACCCTCGGGTCCGCGGTTCTGTCGGTGTACCCTGTGCTGGGGTCACTCTGGCTGACCGCCCTGTGTGTCTCAGGGGCTGAGGCTGTAGACTGCTGATGTTTGTTTTGTGCATGCAGTCGGTGTGTGTATGTGCATTGTTACACACTCTTTTCCCGCGCTGCGGGCTCTGGCACCTCCATTACTGAGGCTGCCTGGAGGAGGAGGAAGCAGCTCTTACGGTGACATCACCGATGGGCGTGTTTTGTGTTCTCCCGCGTGTTCCTGGCCACGCCTATGACTTTACTGTCGGCGGCCATCTTCTCCCTCTCTTCCCGGCTGGGTTCTGGCTGCAGCGTGTGTCTGCACTTTCCAGGGGAGACCGGAACTCGCGGAGGTCACACACGAACACCGCTTCCTCCTACCGCTTGCTGCGGTCGGTAAGCCACCGGGATCTCCGGTTTGTTTGTTACAACTTGGCTTATTTCCCCCTACTGTGGCGATGTCCTCAGTAAGGAAGCATGCTGCTAAGGCGGCAGATGGCACCGTTACCTGCGCTACATGCAACGGTTCACTGGTGGAGGGGTCCGGCAATAATTGCGGACGCCCAGAGACCCGGACAGTTACTGTTGAATCAGAATCTGCGGGTCTGTACCCTGAGGTTCGGGTGATCCCAGGGCCATGGGAGACTCAGAATAAGATAAATGAATCTCTGCTGTCCCAGATGTCCTCCATGTCGCAATCCCTGGAGGCACTTCATAGGAGGCTGGAAAACCCAGCTACTCCTCCCAGTTACCCCCGGGTGCTTCTTACTTCTTCTGTGAGACCCCCTAAGCGAGCTCGTGAGGCCTCTCCAGAGCTCCAAGCTCCCTCTGAGGAGGAGCGTTCCTCTGATGGTGAGGAAGATGATGGGGGTTCTACTCTCGGGTCTGTCTCTGAACCTCCAGACGGGGTGGAGGATCTGGTGTCCTCCATCAATGAGACATTACGTCTGGTCACTCCTCCTGAGGAGGTGACTGTTCACCCCAAGGAGGTCTATCAATGGCTGCGGCCGGAGGCGAGACCAAGTGGGTCCTTTATGGACCACACTAATTTTGGAAGGGTGGTTAGAGCTCCCAGGTTACATCCTGGGCGGCGTTATGTCCGTAAACCTAAGGACCTTCGCTTTCCCTTTCCTCAGGAGGTGCTTCAGGAATGGTCACAGTCCCCTAAGGTGGACGCTTCCATGACTAGGATTGCTGCACGCTCCTTGTTTTCTGCCTCTGATAGCTCCTCACTGAAGGATGCGACGGATAGACAGGTCGAGCAACTCGCCAAGTCTTCCTATGAGGCTGTGGGGTCTTCATTTGCCCCTAATTTTGCCGCGGTCTGGACCCTACAAGCGATTACCTCCTGCTTGGATGGTATCTCTGATCTAGCTAGGGCCAGCCCAGAGGTCCTGGCACTCACCGACAGAGCAAGGGCTTATGCGGATTACGCCAGGACGGCGACTCTGGAAACTGCCACTCGCTCAGCTGTGGCTTCGGCCAATGCTATAGCGATCCGCAGGTTGTTGTGGCTGCGTCTTTGGGACTCAGATGCCACATCTAAGAAGATTCTGCAGAATCTTCCGTTCTCTGGTGACAGGCTCTTCGGCACCGAGCTGGACAAGCTGATAAAGGATTCTGCTGAGTCTAAGATACCGCAGAATAAGCCTAAGCCACGGTATTCCGTGAAAAGGAACCCAAAACAGTGGTCCTTTCGCCCCAGCTCGCAGTCATCAGCGGCGTCCGCTCGCGCGGACCGTGGGGGCAAGCCCTCCACTCAGTGGCGCAACAAAAGTCGCCAAAAGAAGCCGGCAGGGGCTGCAGCTGCCACCCCTAAACCCGCTTCGGCATGACTCGCTCCTTCATCCTGTCTCCCCACAGGTGGGGGGCCGCCTGTCTCTTTTCCAGGACAGATGGCTTCTCCACGTTCAAGACCAGTGGGTCCGAGACGTAGTCTCAAAAGGCTACAGGATAGAGCTGACGTCACAGCCGGCACACACCGATTCCATCGGTCTGTTCCATCCCTAGACAAAGCTCAGGCTTTTCATCTGGTGGTGGAGGGACTCCGCAGAGACGGAGTGGTGGTCCCAGTACCCACGGGAGAGAGGTTCAGGGGTTTTTACTCCAACCTCTTTATTGTCCCAAAGAAGGACGGCTCTTTTCGTCCGGTTCTGGACCTCAAGTTGTTCAACCGCCACGTGTTGGTTCGGAAGTTCCGTATGGAATCCCTGCGCTCCGTGATCGCGGCTGTGTCACAGGGAGACTTCCTGGCGTCCATAGATATCCGAGACGCTTACCTTCACGTGCCCATTGCACCGGCTCATCAGCGCTGGTTGAGATTCGCAGTGGGGGAAGAACACTTCCAATTTGTGGCACTGCCATTCGGGCTAGCCTCGGCACCGCGAGTGTTCACAAAGGTGATGGCCTCAATGATGGCTCTCCTGCATGTGCAGGGACACGCCGTCATTCCCTATTTGGACGACCTGCTGGTCAGGGCGCCATCGGAAGACCTTTGTCGGGTGAGCCTGGAGGTGACCATGAAGTCTCTGGAACAGTTCGGGTGGCTTCTCAACATTCCAAAGTCGACCCTGATTCCGACCCAGTCTTTGACATATCTGGGCATGGACTTCCACACGGACTCAGCCCTGGTGTCCCTACCTCAAGCCAAACAGCTTGCGATCCAATCAGGAGTGCAGAATGTTCTCCTGTCACCACAATCTTCCCTACGGGGGTTGATGAAGCTGGTGGGACGCATGGTTGCGGCGATAGAGGCGGTGCCTTTCGCACAGTTTCGCCTCCGTCCTCTCCAGTTGGAGATTCTTCGCCGATGGGACAAAAGGTCGATTTCTCTGAATCGGCTGGTGACGCTGTCACAATCGAACAGGGACTCCCTACAGTGGTGGCTCCAGCCACTTCATCTGTCACGGGGCCGGTCCTTTCTAAAACCGTCATGGTTAGTGGTGACCACAGACGCCAGTCTGAAGGGCTGGGGTGCGGTGTTCTTGCACCACAGGGCTCAAGGCCTCTGGACTCAGTCGGAGTCGGCATTACAGATCAACGTGCTGGAGATCAAGGCGGTCTATCTGGCGCTCCTGGCGTTTCAGAATTTCCTGTCAGGACAACCCATTCGGGTTCAGTCCGACAATGCGACGGCCGTCGCCTACATAAATCATCAGGGAGGGACCAGAAGTGCTCAGGCCCTCGCCGAAGTCCACCGCATTCTAGCCTGGGTGGAGGAAAACGGCTGCCTGATCTCCGCAGTTCACATCCCAGGGGTCGAGAACTGGGAGGCCGACTACCTGAGCCGACAGGGGATGGACGCCGGAGAGTGGTCCCTGCATCCAGACGTCTTCCGGGACATCTGCAGCAAATGGGGCACTCCGGACGTGGATCTGATGGCCTCACGGCTGAATCATCAGGTGCCCCAATACATGGCACGATCGTGGGATCCTCAGTCTCTGGGGGCGGATGCCCTGATCCTGAGTTGGTCCAGCTTCCAGCTGCCATATGTGTTCCCGCCTCTGGCTCTGATTCCCAGGGTTCTGTGGAAAATCAGGTCGGAATGCAGGGTAGCCATTCTAGTGGCTCCAGATTGGCCCCGGAGGTCCTGGTACCCGGACCTCTGGCAACTGTCAGGCGGACACCGGTGGGCTCTTCCAGAACGCGCAGATCTACTCGCGCAAGGCCCATTCTTCCACCTCAATTCCAGGGCCCTCAGATTGACTGCATGGCTCTTGAGGCCTGGTTGCTGACATCCAGGGGCTTCTCTCCTACGGTGGTTGCCACGATGAATCGGGCAAGGAAACCTGTCTCCAGGAAGATGTACCACAGGACGTGGAAAATCTTTTTCTCCTGGTGTGCCTCTGGTGGACGCTCACCGTGGCCCTTGTCCATCCCGACATTGTTGGCCTTCCTACAGTCGGGTTTGGAGTTGGGATTATCCCTTGGCTCTCTGAAAGGTCAAGTATCAGCACTTTCAGTGCTGTTTGACAGGCGCTTGGCGCTCCTCCCGAAGGTTCGTCAATTTCTGCAGGGGGTGTCTCGGGTGGTTCCGCCTTACAGGCGACCTCTGGACCCTTGGGACCTCAACATGGTCCTGGCGGCACTGCAGAAACCGCCGTTTGAGCCACTGAGAGACATCTCTCTCTCTCGTCTGTCCCAGAAGGTGGTTTTTCTGGTGGCAATTACGTCTCTGAGAAGGGTCTCAGAATTGGCTGCACTTTCGTGCAAGTCACCCTTTCTGGTGGTTCACCAAGACAAGGTGGTGTTGCGCCCGCGGCCTGAATTCTTGCCGAAGGTGGTTTCAACTTTCCACCTAAACCAGGAGATTGTTCTCCCATCATTTTGCCCCGCTCCCGTTCATCAGGTTGAGCGCGACCTCCATACTCTGGATCTCGTGAGAGCTGTACGCATTTATGTGTCCAGGACCGCCTCCTTTAGGAGTTCGGATTCCTTATTTGTCCTCACGATGGGTCGCTGTAAGGGGTCCGCGGCTTCGAAGTCGACCTTGGCCAGATGGATCAAGGCTCCCATTCAGGAGGCTTACCGGTCTTCTGGTTTACCTCTCCCGGTGGGTTTGAAGGCACACTCTACTAGAGCTGTAGGTGCCTCATGGGCCTTGCGACATCGAGCATCTGCTCTACAGGTGTGTCAGGCGGCCACCTGGTCCAGCCTGCACACTTTCTCAAAGCACTATATGGTGCATGCCCATGCCTCTGCGGACGCAAGTTTGGGCAGGCGGGTCCTCCAGGCGGCGGTTGCCCACCTTTAAGGGGGACCGTGTATTATCCGTCTTGTTGAGGAACTCTTCCCGCCCTGGGGTATTGCTTTAGGACATCCCCATTGTCTGGGTCTCCCATTATGATGACCAGAAAAAAGAGAATTTTGTTTACGTACCGTAAATTCTTTTTTCTTTAATCATCAATGGGAGACCCAGCACCCACCCAGTTGTTCCGTTGCATGTTTGCATTTGATCTGTTCTCTGTTGAGACAGTGTTTTCCGGGTTGTTCAAACCGTCTGTGCACGGTATTCTTCCCGATGTTTCGGGTGTGGTTCATTTTTCTCCTCGCAGCTTATGGACTAAACTGAGGATGTTCCCTACGGTGGGGGTTTATAAGCGGAGGAGGCGGTGTCTACAAACTTGTAGTACCTAGTGTGACCTCCGGAGGGCGGAGCCCTAAACCCCATTGTCTGGGTCTCCCATTGATGATTAAAGAAAAAAGAATTTACGGTACGTAAACAAAATTCTCTTTTTTATGCACATCAGTCACCAGGGGACCATGTGAATCCACCAAAATAATCCACGGGGGGCAGGCGAAAGGATGCTAGTGATTTAAAATAAATATAAAAACATAAATATATACTCCTGTAGAATATGACATTAGAGACAAATAATAGTGACATTATTGGAAGCAGCATGAGAAAACATAAATCCAAGTTAATTACAGACTTAAGTCAGGATAGAGATCAATAGGAGGGTGCGTGATAGCTCTCAAGAATGGCGCAAAACTCAATCTCTCATTCAGGCCTGCCGGACTCATCGTCCCCAACCTCACTATCCACTGGCATTCCAGTCTGGCTAGTCAATTTTTAAAGTCGCCACCCCTGCTCCCCATGTTCACCATCTCAATACCAGGGATACGCAGACAACTAGGGTTGCACCCATGGTATTTCTTATAATGTCTGGGGAGGGTACGAAGTAGCGTCTCGTCCTCTACGGATCCGGCGCTCTGGATTTTTAGCACATGCTCCCTAACACGGACCCTCAATTCCCTAGAGGTGAGGCCCACATATACAAGCCCACATCTGCAGGTGGCATAATAGATGACCCTTCCCTGGAAGAACATGATATATATCTGCGGATTGTAAAATCCCGTAGACCGTCTGCCGATTTAAAAGTTTTAGCTCTTATGATGTTCTGGCATGCGAGACAGGAGCCGCAGGGATAGCAATCTATCCGTGGTGCACCAAGACCAAAAATTGGTTCTTTCCTTGGTACACAATGACTATGCACCAGCATGTCTCTGAGGCTCCTACCCCGCCTAGCCATCATCAGCGGGCGATCCAGTAAAAAAAATCACGCAGACTTACATCCGTTCTCAAGACGTCCCAGTGTTGGGTCAGTATGGTCCTTATCTCATTCCAATGTCCATTGAACATAGACACGAACCTCACCTGCCTCTGTGTGCCTGCCTCCCCTTTCTTATGCTGACTCCCTTCCTCCTCATCCCCCAGTAGCTGACTACGAGGGGTGGTCCGAGCTCTCTGATACCCCTGGCGGATGCATCTATTACTATATCCCCTACCTCAAAATCTTTCCTTCATATCCATGGCTCGTTTTTCAAAATCTACATCTCTGGAGCAGATCCTGCGTAATCGCAGAAATTGGCCTACAGGAATAGCCCTGATTGTACTAGTTGGGTGAGAGGATGTGGCGTGAAGAAGGGAGTTCACCGCAGTTTTTTTACGGAAAATATCTGTCTCCACCACACCATCAGGAAGAATCAATATTTTGAGATCCAGGAAATCAATTTCCTTAGAACCCCACTGGAAGGTAAGATGTATGTTGAGGCTGTTGGAGTTCAGCCGACCCACAAACTCCTCCAACTCGACGCCGGAACCCCCCCCATCCCAGACAACCAGGACATCGTCAATATAACGAAGCCAGCACTGCACATGGGAGGAGATGCACGCGCCATCCCCGAAAACCTCCCAATAGCTGAGAAAGGGGTTGGAGTAAGACGGCGCGCATGCCGACTCATGGCAGTGCCGCGTTGCTGGAGGAAGTACCGATTGAAGATGAAGAAGTTGTGGGTGAGCACAAACTCCAACAGCTCCAACACCAGTCTCCATAACTCCTCATCCCAGTTACTCATCCTGAGGTAAAATTCCACAGCTTGCAGACTATCCCTGTGCCCAATGTTAGTGTACAGGGATTCTATCTATGTTCGCCAGTAGTACACCAACTTCCAAAGTCAAACCATCCAGTCTTCTCAGGACGTCCATGGTGTCCCTAACATAGGAGGGCAGCGTCTCCACAAGTGGATGTAAATAGTACTCTATAAACTTACAAATAGGATCGCAAAGCCCTCCTATGCCAGAGACAATCGGACGTCCTGGAGGTTCACCTCCCCTCCAAACCTTATACCTGATTTTATTGACTTCCCTAGCATTTTACTGTTTAACTAAAAGAATCTGCACTAGCACTATCAGTGAATTTTGTTACTCTTTGCTGGGGGACTTTACTACAACATAAAACTCCGTTCTCAAATTTTATATTGATAATGAACTTATGTCTGCCTCAAAGTGTAGTGGGGATACCTTGTGGAAGGTTTATGAATGGTTTTCAACCAGAATTTTCTAATGATGTATATTTAAAAGTGTATTATACTCGCTTGCTCTACATTATTATTAAATAAAAATGTAAACGGTTTCGCTTTAACCATTCTCTGTACTTTTGACCAGACAATCATGTGATCTTTGCAGACATTATTTGGCCGAAGAAGGAAGTATGGACCACCATGCGGATGGCCATATGTGTAATATGAGATTTTGTGCATTCCCCCCTTCTTTAGGCTAACATTGTGTGGTCAGCATTGATATGAAGAGTACTACATAGGAGGAATTGTAAAGTTTATTTTAAAGCTATTTATCAGTGCAATACAGGCAGGAGAGTTATTGTATGATGCCTATTGCAGACCAGGGCCATTTTGTACTTGAAATCCATCTAAATGCTATTTGGGCCCTAATGTTGTAAGCACCTCTCTAAGGTTGCTTTCAGATCAGCGTTTCTGCCGGATCGTGGCAGATTCGGCAGCTTTGCCGCATAATGGCTGAAATGCGGCAAGTCCCATTCATTCTCTATGAGACTTGCGGTCAGGTGCAGCAAGTGCGATTTTGCTGGATCCAGCAAATCCGGCACTTGCGGCTGTGCATAAAAAAACACTGCTAGCAAGTGGGCTTTTCATAAAACTAAGGACTTGCATAGTGTATTTCCTTCTCCTCCAGGTGGGAGTTTGTGCCTATTTTGTTTTTTCTTTAATATTAGAAGTTATTGATAAATAATAAGTCTGCATAACAAGCATTTTATATATAACTAGATGGCAGCCCGATTCTAAAGAATCGGGTAGTCTAGAATCCATGTATAGTTTATTTACTAATAGTTAGGGTAGTGCAGTGAAATTAATTGTGTGTATACAGGCGGCTCTGTGGGTAGCAGAGTATATGGTGGCTCAGTGGCTAGCACTGCGCGCGGTGGCTCAGTGGCTAGCACTGCGCGCGGTGGCTCAGTGGCTAGCACTGCGCGCGGTGGCTCAGTGGCTAGCACTGCGCGCGGTGGCTCAGTGGCTAGCACTGCGCGCGGTGGCTCAGTGGCTAGCACTGCGTGCGGTGGCTCAGTGGCCAGCACTGCGTGCGGTGGCTCAGTGGCCAGCACTGCGCGCGGTGGCTCAGTGGCCAGCACTGCGCGCGGTGGCTCAGTGGCTAGCACTGCGCGCGGTGAGATTAGTCAGCGCAGCGGCGTGGGCAGAGTGGTCAGCGCAGCGGCGTGGGCAGAGTGGTCAGCGCAGCGGCGTGGGCAGAGTGGTCAGCGCAGCGCCGTGGGCAGAGTGGTCAGCACATACACACACATACAAACACACACTCCGCTATACTTACCACCGACCCTGCGTCTTCTCCGGCGCCTGGATCCTGAGTCAACATGTGGCCACCCCCGGACGGCTGGAGGGGGCAGGGGACGGCTGGAGAGGGCAGGGGATGGCTGGAGGGGGCAGGGGACGGCTGGAGGCGGCAGAGGACGGCTGGAGGCTGGAGGGTGCAGAGGACGGCTGGAGGCTGGAGAGGGCAGAGGACGGCTGGAGGCTGGAGAGGGCAGAGGACGGCTGGAGGCTGGAGAGGGCAGAGGACGGCTGGAGGCTGGAGAGGGCAGAGGACGGCTGGAGGCTGGAAGGGGCAGAGGACGGCTGGAGGGGGCAGAGGACGGCTGGAGGGGGCAAAGGACGGCTGGAGTCGGCAGAGGACGGCTGGAGGAGGCAGAGGACGGCTGGAGGGGGCAGAGGACGGCTGGAGGGGGCAGAGGACGGCTGGAGGCTGGAGAGGGCAGAGGACGGCTGGAGGCTGGAGAGGGCAGAGGACGGCTGCAGGCTGGAGAGGGCAGAGGACGGCTGCAGGCTGGAGAGGGCAGAGGACGGCTGGAGAGGACGGCTGGAGGGGGCAGAGGATGGCTGTAGGCTGGAGGGGGCAGAGGAGGGCTGTAGGCTGGAGGGGGCAGAGGACGGCTGTAGGCTGGAGGGGGCAGAGGACGGCTGGAGGCTGGAGGGGTCAGAGGACGGCTGGAGGCTGGAGGGGTCAGAGGACGGCTGGAGGGGGCAGAGGACGGCTGGAGAGGGAAGAGGACGGCTGGAGGGGGCAGAGGACGGCTGGAGGGGGCAGAGGACGGCTGGAGTCGGCAGAGGACGGCTGGAGAGGGAAGAGGACGGCTGGAGGGGGCAGAGGACGGCTGGAGGGGGCAGAGGACGGCTGGAGGGGGCAGAGGACGGCTGGAGGGGGCAGAGGACGACTGGAGGGGGCAGAGGACGGCTGGAGGCTGGAGGGGGCAGAGGACGGCTGGAGGGGCAGAGGACGGCTGGAGTGGGCAGAGGACGGCTGGAGAGGGCAGAAGACGGCTGGAGAGGGCAGAGGACGACTGGAGGGGGTAGAGGACGGCTGGAGGGGGTAGAGGACGGCTGGAGGGGGCAGAGGACGGCTGGAGGGGGCAGGGGACGGCTGGAGGGGGCAGAGGAAGGCTGGAGGGGAGAGCGGAAGCTGGTGAGGCTGGAGGGCAGAGGCTGGAGGCAGTGGCGTAGCTGGGCGGGGGGTGGACACTGACCGCGGCCGCCGTGCGTGTGGTGTAGGAGGAGAGGAGGGGCGGGCAGAGCTGCAGGACAGGAAGTCCCGTGCTCCCTCCTCTCCGGGCGCGTGGCGGCCGCTGCTGGTAGCACGGGGCCCCCCCAGGTGGGCGGCGATGGGCCCCCCCTGCCCCCCCGCTGGCTACGCTAGTGGCTGGAGGGCAGAGGGTGGAGGGGAGAGGCTGGAGGGCAGACGGAACGTCCGAGAGCGGAACGTTCCTCTGCCGCTCCCTGTAGCCGGGTGGCGAGCGGCTTCCTTGCACTGGTGACATCACCAGCATGTGTCCTTAGGCCATCACGGAAGTAACCTTCGGGTTTTTTCCGGAAGTGGCCTTCAGCTTTTATATATTAGATATTCAGGCTACACAATGAGTAGATGCTGGGTCCCATAGCGGTGATGTGGGCCCTAGAGACTACACTAATGATAGAATCTTGGCCTGCGAGATACACCTTATGAATCTAAAACAGCTGTATGTAATACTAGTTATACGCAGCCAGATGTCTCAGCCAAACTGATTCTGAGACACCTCTCTGCCATAGCTCCCAGTCCTTGGGTGTGCAGAAGTTATACAGAATCATCATGGCTGCAGAGGACTACCTGATAGCAGGTTTTCTAGTTCTCTAATAATAATCTTCTGGTGCTAAAACTAATTTTCCAGTATGTCCCCATGACAGCACCACAGGAGGAGTAATCCCATATCCTCTGTAGGGACAAGAAGCACAAGAGGTCAAAAGCACTTCTCATCCCAACCACCTCAGTGTTTTTCCTGTCCCTACACAAGGACAGGTGTGCAGGAGGAGCGCTGGTGCAGCAAGGAGCGCAGAGCTGAAGATGCTCACGGGACCTGGGGGGATCGGGGTTGGTCTCGGCCTTCTTCCTCCTGTCAAGTGTGTCCGAGGCCAACACTCCCTTCCCGGGAGTCCCTCAGCCTGCCGTCATGGCTGGAGCCGCTGACGGTAGCCACTTCCCCCACTGCGGGGCTCTCGGAGCTCTGCTTCGATCAGGACCAGCGTCTTTCCGGTCCTGGTGCCCGCCCTGCGTCAAAACCAGAAGTGCGCGGGTGACACACTGGAGGATCAGCGTGCAACTACACTGGATGCTGAAGCAGGGTCCTGAGTGAAGGTGAGATGCTTTGCTGTGCTGGGCCTTGCTGTGCTGTGCCATGCTGTGCTGTGCCATGCTGTGCTTTATCTTGCTGTTCTGTGCCGTGCGGTACTGGGCCATGCTGTGCTGTACCTTGCTATATCATGCCGTGCTGTGTCTTGCTGTGCTGTGCCATTTGGTACTGTGCTATGCTGTGCTGTTCCCTTTTAAGATGTTTTTATTAGTCAACAAGAAAGTTAACATAACTATGTCGAGATTATAAAATTTTCGGCATAAAATTTTACATATAGTATAAGCACATAACATATTTACGAAGGTAAACGAAAAGGAGAAAAAATAAAAGACAAAATTTGAGAAAAATAAAATAACAAACAACAGTTGACACGATGATAATATGTATCAGGAAATCTAAAAATCTCTCGGCTAATTATTTTCAATATAGACAATTAAAGGAAACAATTAGACTAAACTACCGTATATACTCGTGTATAAGCCGACCCGTGTATAAGCCGACCCCCCTACTTTTGCCCCAAAAATCTGGAAAAACCTATTGACTTGTGTATAAGCCGAGGGTGGACCCCAGCACAGGTATACAGCCCCCAGCAGTGTAGTATACAGGCCTCCCCAGTGGTAGTATACAGCAGCCCCAGCAGTAGTATATAGCATCCCCAGCAGCCCCAGTGGTAGTATATAGCAGCCCCAGTGGTAGTATATAGCATCCCCAGCAGCCCCAGTGGTAGTATATAGCAGCCCCAGCAGTAGTATATAGCAGCCCCAGTGGTAGTATATAGCAGCCCCAGCAGTAGTATATAGCAGCCCCAGTGGTAGTATATAGCAGCCTCAGCGGTAGTATATAGCAGCCCCATCAGTCCCAGTGGTAGTATACAGCAGCCCCAGTGGTATACAGGCCCCAGCAGTATATACAGCAGCCCTGGGGGTATACAGCAGCCCCCAGGGGTAATACAGCAGCCCCCAGGGGTAATACAGCAGCCCCCTGGGGGTACCCAGCAGCCCCCTGGGGTATCCAGCAGCCCCCAGGGGGTACCCAGCAACCCCCTGGGGGTACCCAGCAGCCCCCAAGGGGTATCCAGCAGCCCCCAGGGGTACCCAGCAGCCCCCTGGGGGTACCCAGCTGCCCCCAAATGCTGGCACTCACCCCCCTCCTCCTTATCTTACCATCCCGGTCTTCTGATCAGCGCCGCTCCTCGGTGCTCCGTCCTCCATCCTCGCTGCATCCGGGATCTCCGGCCGTCGTGCGATGACGTCATATGCCTGCGACGGCCGGGGATCCCGGATGTAGCTGGACGGACGGAGCACCGAGGAGCGGCGCTGATCAGAAGACCGGGATGGTAATATAACCAGCGGGGGGGGGGCCCTTACAAGGGGGACAGTGCCAGCATTTGGGGGGCATATATGAACTGCTTCCCCCTGCCGCTGATTGACAGGGGGAAGCAGTGCATATATAATGAGCGGCCCCACGTGACGGGGCCGCTCATACAGCAGCCTCCTGCAGCCTCCACAGCCCCGGACACAGCCCCCACCCGTATTGACTCGTGTATAAGCCGAGGGGGAGACTTTTCAGCCCAAATTTTGGGCTGAAAAACTCGGCTTATACACGAGTATATACGGTAAGTCAAACAAAATGTAAGATTCGGTACATACATTTGAACCCAACTCGCCCATTTCTCCATGTATTTTAACTTAACATGTACGCCCCCTCTAAGAGCAAACATGAACTCAAATAAATTATGTGATGCTATACAATCCATAAGATTCTCAATTGATGGAACCAAATCACTTTTCCATCGAGAGGCGATAAAATGTTTTGCCACTGTTAAGATGTGTAAGGCTAAAAAGCACTTACATTTTGGAAGATCACAAATCCCAGCTAACAGTACAGCAGAATCAAAAGTTAAAGTTAAGTCTAAATCCAAAACTAGATTTATCAGGGATTGAATGTCCATCCAAAAGGCATGTATTTTAGGACATGACCAGAAAACGTGTCTGATAGATCCTACGAGACCACACTGTCTCCAACACAAATTAGAAGTACTATGGGTCAATCTTGTGTAGTTTTCAAAGGGGTGAAATACGACTTGGTGAACAACTTATATTGGGTTTCCAATAATGTCAAACAAGGGACGGATGAATAAAGATTTTTCAAAATAGCGGGTAATTGGTCATGTAAAGTTTGGTTGTCAATGTCAAGTTGGTTATCCCATACTCTGTAGAATTAGTTTTCCAAACAACCCCTTCCCAGACTGATGAACCAGTAAATCAATGTTATTAGGTAAAGTCTAAAGCTACCATCATACACAACTACGCACCAGCGATCCCGACAACGATAATGATCCTGTAGGGACGTTGGTGCATCGTTACCTTGGTCGCTGGGGAGCTGTCAAACAGGCAGATCTCCCCAGGGACCAGTGAGCCACCTCCACATCGCTGGTAACTATTATAAACAGCGGGGTATCTAGGCAGGGCGCACTGCCTAGATACCCGGTGTTTATCATAGTTGCCAGTGTCCTCCCTGCTTACAGGCAGCGCTAAGCTATTCCCTCGTGTATCCTCATCACCTCCACCAAAGGCTTCTAGAAAGAAATTAATAAAGTAGGAGACAGAGGGCATCCCTGACGTGTCCCATTGGTAATTGTAAAGGATTTAGACACAAAATTATTTGTTAAAATTTAGCAGACGGATGGGAGTGTAAAGCTCTGATTATATTAAGTATGGGACCAAAAAAAACCAAATTATTTAAGGGATTCAAATAAAAATATCCAGTTTACTCGATCAAAAACCTTTTCGGCATCAAAAGAGATAAAAAAAAGTAGGAAGACTTGACCTCTCTACATGTGAAATGATATGGTCTATCCTTCTCGTGGCATCCAGGGTATTTCTGCCACTAACAAAGCCTGTCTGATCGGTATGAATTAAGCAAACTATATATTGGGAAACTATTGACTACAACTTGGCTATGATTTTGGAATCCGTGTTTAAAAGTGAAATAGGCCTGTAATATCTCACATTTAGGACATCTCATTTATCTTTGGGGATAACTGTAATTAATGCCTCCCGCATTTCTGCAGGAAGCAGAGATGACGTGGAGGCTGAATTGATCAGTCTAGAAAGGTAAGGTACAAGGATGTTGGCAACATTTTTAAAATATTTATGAGATAAACCATTGGGGCCAGGTGACTTTCCGTTTTTAAGAGGTTTCACTGACTCATGAATTTCAGAGTTTTGAAAAGGACAATTGAGGAGATCAATCTCCTTTGTAGTCAAGGAGGGAAGGTTTAAGGATTCTAAAAATGAGTTAACTTCTGACAGACAAGGCTGCACAATAGCTGGGCTTAAGTTCAAATTGTAGAGGTTTTTTATAAAAGTGTAAGACCTCACTCGATATATCCCTGGGATGTCTACAAATCGACCCCTGTTGGTTTTTAATCTGTAAGATCCCCTTTTTGTCTCATCAATTTTAGTTTATTAACAAAAAATTTGTTAGGTTTGTTATGACAAATGTAGTTGTTAAGCTTAGAATATGGGATCATCTTATCGTAGCCAGAAATTAAGAGGGATTTCAATACTATTTTAAGTTTCAAGATTTTAAGTTGGGTAGATGGAGAAGGGGATGTCACTTGTGATTCTTCCAGGGAGCGTATCTTCTCTGCTACCAAAGATGTAGTTTGGCGTTGATTTTTTCTTGAGACGTGAGTTCAGTTCAATCAATTTGCCCCGAACACTGCCTTGTGCCTAACCCTAATGTCTCAACCTACCTGATCACCATCACATCTCGTTCAAAATAAAATTGATATGTCCCTCAATACCTTCCTAGGTGGTAAATATAATAAACTATTGGACCTGCAAACCCAGCTAACGAACACCCTCCCCTAAGGATCAATTCAAAGCTACCGGGATTCAGACCAACGTTTATTGCAAAAATGATCATTTTTAAAATCATGTATAGAAATGTTGTCAGCTAGAACGAGATCGTATCTGGACAAGGAAAATCGGAATCACAAGTGTGTGCATGCTTGGAGGTGTGTTGAACATCGAAAAACATCCGTATAGGCCTTCCTTGTCAATACTCACCAAAAATGGTCGCTTTTTTTCTACCCCTTGCATCTAGCAGATGGCTGCAGATTCCCCCAGGAGGTGACACATGCGTCAAGACACCGGTGCACAGCCCCTGCAACCCATAACATGGGGCGGTTTGTGGCAACCAGGCGACCAGCCATGCTAACAAGGAGGGGCTGGTGGTGAATGCAGACACATGGACTCCACTAGGCCTCTGCCACTCACATCCAGGTGATACATATAGTGTCTGAGCAGCCTATTGGTAACGCCCCCAATCCGGGCGGGCCACTCAGCACTGAGGACATGCATCACTGTGACAGACGCCCCTAGAGGAAAACAACCTCAACTGCAAAAGATAAAAAGATTCAGGTTGACACTAAAGATAATGTTGTAAGGTGTCAGTTGGTATTATGGCGCCAGAATATCGTAAGCTCGTGACCCACCGTCAAGGGCCCTTACACTCACGAGTACCTAGCCACATGTATAACACATGTATAATTTAGCTTTAAACAAAAATCACCGAATAGGTACTAAATATTATATTGAAAAAACTCACCAAAAATGGTCGCTTTTTTTCTACCCCTTGCATCTAGCAGATGGCTGCAGATTCCCCCAGGCGGTTCCTTGTCAATCCAGGGTTTCTATGTTAAATTAGAGATTCTTCGAGAGTCAGTGGAATCCAATAAGACATCAAGTACTACGTTGAAATCCTCAAATAAAATTAAAGAACCCTTATGACATTCAGAAATTAAATTCATCAACTCCCTCAGAAATCCAATCTGGCCCTTATCAGGAACATACAAATTAACTAGAGTATAACAAACACCCCCAAGCCTACAAATCAAAATGATGTGTCTCCCCTCCACATCTCTAACAACATTCTCCTGTTCAAACTGGACACTATTTTTAATCAAAAAGGCAACACCCTCTTTCTTTTTCTTATGTGAAGCTAAGATAATGGAGGAATATAACTTATTTCCAAATTTCGGAGGATCATCATCAGAAAATTTCATCTCCTGTAAACCTGCAATATCAATTTTAAATCTAAATAGGCCTCTCCACAGCAAATACCTCTTCTGAGGAGAGTTTAATCCATTTACGTTAAGGGACATTACATTAATAGCCATACGGTATAAGTAAATAAACGATGTAATGTCAGTAAAGAGAAGGCTCACTAAACTGTAAAGCCAGGAGATTTTCAAAAAGAGGTATGAAACACTGATCGTGTGAATAATTACCGTATATACTCGTGTATAAGCCGACCCGTGTATAAGCCGACCCCCCTACTTTTGCCCCCAAAACCTGGGAAAACCTATTGACTCGTGTATAAGCCGAGGGTGGACCCCAGCACAGGTATACAGCCCCCAGCAGTGTGGTATATAGGCCCCCCCAGTGGTAGTATACAGCAGCCTCCCCAGTGGTATGCAGGCCCCAGCAGTATATACAGCAGCCCCAGTGGTATACAGCAGCCCTTAGGTAGTACATAGCAGCCCCAGAGGTATATACAGCAGCCCCAGGGGTGTACACAGCAGCCCCAGGGGTGTACACAGCAGCCCCAGGGTGTACACAGCAGCCCCAGGGGTATACACAGCAGCCCCAGGGGTGTACACAGCAGCCCCAGGGGTGTACACAGCAGCCCCAGGGGTAGTACACAGCATCCCCAGGGGTGTACACAGCAGCCCCAGGGGTGTACACAGCAGCCGCAGGGGTGTACACAGCAGCCCCAGGGGTATACACAGCAGCCCCAGGGGTATACACAGCAGCCCCAGGGGTGTACACAGCAGCCCCAGGGGTGTACACAGCAGCCCCAGGGGTAGTACACAGCAGCCCCAGGGTAGTACACAGCAGCCCCAGGGGTAGTACACAGCAGCCCCAGGGGTAGTACACAGCAGCCCCAGGGGTGTACACAGCAGCCCCAGGGGTAGTACACAGCAGCCCCAGGGGTGTACACAGCAGCCCCAGGGGTAGTACACAGCAGCCCCAGGGGTAGTACACAGCAGCCCCAGGGGTAGTACACAGCAGCCCCAGGGGTATATACAGCAGCCCCAGGGGTAGTACACAGCAGCCCCAGGGGTATATACAGCAGCCCCAGGGGTGTACACAGCAGCCCCAGGGTGTACACAGCAGCCCCAGGGGTAGTACACAGCAGCCCCAGGCCCCCCTCACTGTTTGGCGCCCCCACCTCAGGATGGCCCCCCCTCGCACGCAGCGCTGCGCTCATACATTACCAGCCTGTCAGCTGTCATCCTCCGGTGGCGGATCGCGGCTGCCGGCTCCGGCTTCCATCTTCATCTGTGTCTTCCTGCTTTGTGACCGGGGCTCATCGCGATGACGTCATCGCGACGCCGGCCGGTCATGTGACCTGCAGGAAGACACAGATGAAGATGGAAGCCGGAGCCGGGAGCCGCGATCCGCCACCGGAGGATGACAGCTGACAGGCTGGTAATGTATGAGCGCAGCGCTGCGTGCGAGGGGGGGCCATCCTGAGGTGGGGGCGCCAAACAGTGAGGGGGTCCCGTATATACTCGCGTATAAGCCGAGGGGAGACTTTTCAGCCCAATTTTTGGGCTGAACAACTCGGCTTAATCGCGAGTATATACGGTACTAAAAAGAAAGAATAAGAAAATAGAAAATTAGCAAGGAATATATACACTAACGGACTATATGGAGCAGTTAGAAACAACTGATGGAAAAAAGCTCCTTGGGGAGAAAAAACGGCCTCTCGCCCACAAGAATTAAAAATGTAATAGGATCATCTAAAGGTAATCACCTCAGTATCTCAGAATGAAAAGTTTTGTTTAATCGAGTGCACATATTCAGGTAACTGACGGGTCACGAATTTTAAGATCTCTCAAAAGTTTAAGTCCCTTGTCCAGTCCCTCTATCATATAACAAGTAGTACTCTGCTTGAAGTTTAGTTTGGTATGAGAGTAGCACCTGTATATTACACCATTAGCACGCACTATTTTGGTGATGGGTATCAAGGTTCTGCGTTTGGATAAGGTTTCTTTAGAAAGGTCAGAGAAAATTTTAATATCATGGAATGGTCTAGGCAGAGTCTCGTGCTTCTGCATGTAGTTCGTTAAGAGTTTTTTTTGTGTTCCTAAAGCCAAAGGTAACTAAAGTATCTCTAGGAAACTTTTCTGGAATAGATATGGGTCTAGGAAGGCGAAATGCTTTATCTAACAAACATTCTACATCCGATAGTGAGGGCAAGACCGTTTTAAGCAATTTTTTGAGGTAAGGTTGCAATTCAGACCGTGTGACTGTCTCAGGAATTCCCCTCAATTTTAAATTGGACTGCCTATTTGAATTGTCACGATAATCCAATATGCTACATAGTGTCTTATAGTCTTGTTTAGTTTTAGTTAATTCTTTTTGAAGAGAGCCATTAGCTTTAGATAGTCTTTTGATTTCAGTCTCCGTATAGTGAACTCTGGTTGTTAGGGTGGAGAGTGTTTCTTTAATGCCAGAAGAAAAAGGTTTGGTACCGTGTTAGCCAGTTGAGAAAATGTTGATTGCTCTCAGTGTGAGAAACAAGATACAAATCTTGTAGTTGTGATACCTTTTAATGGCTAACAAAAATAAAATAAATGATGTTATAGGGCGAGCTTTCGAGACGACTATTTAATGCCAGAAAACTCCAGTTTCATTTTGTTAGTGAAGCTATTGAAGAGGTCAAGTAGAAACTCTCTTATCTACTAGGCCAGTTTGATCTCTCACTTCAGTAGATAAGGAAGGGGAAGTAACCCTGGGTCTTTGTTTGACAGGAGGAGAATGAGAGCTGTCACCTTCTCCCGAATCCAACTCCTCTAAAGTAGGTCCGACCGTACTAGAACTCCAGGGGGACTTATATCTGTTACGTTTTGAAGTCTCTTTCGAGGTGCCACTAGTCTGGTTATCTAGGGTGTCCATGTCTGAACCCCGCACATGAGAATCCACTCTGTCTAGCTTCTCTTTATGTTCACTATCTAAAATCAGTTTAACTCTAGACGGAGTACATTTTATATTGGATTTAACGGGTTTACCCGCAGGATTCATGTTAACCTTATGGAGATCTGTTTATCTAGGAGACATAAGTAACCAGATGAGGGTGTCTAAACAAGTATCAGGAATATAAATCTTACTGTAAGAAGAGTTCAGCGTATCTAGATATTCAACCTCAATGTAAGATAGTGGTTACTGTCGAGGTCAACAAAAGTAGCAGTTGAACCCCCAACAGCGTCAATACACTACATCAGACAAGAAAATAATTAACTTAAAAAGCATATATATATTCTTGGAATCCGCTCTACACTCCAAGGTTCCCATGATCTGCGAAGCTCGCGGACGTAGGAGACCTGCTGATCTCACTTGCTCACGCAGAATCCTCAGCAGCTCCGAATCTTGAGTAGTTGCAAAACAATATCTAGCAATCTGAGTACATCAGATGCACTGGACCAGAACAGTTGTTTAATATTCTGTAAATTCTAATAATAGGTCCAGACTAGTCCAAAATGGTATATTAGTATCCAGATGATAAATGAAGGAGTCAGGTTAGAAGCAGTAATAATCCTCAGGAGTATGAGAAGACTGTGAATAATTATAATTATTTAGCTGTATCTTCTTCTTTTACTTTAATTATCTTCATGAAAAACCAGATGTGCCCACAAGATATATGAAAGTCACAACGAGCTCTTATACTACTCTGCAGGTGGTAGTGTAGGATAGGTGAAATAAAAAATTATGAGAAATATGGAGAAAAAAAAAAGTCCTTCTATATGGAATAAACCAGAAATAGCAGTTTAGAACATGTACCGTTGAAAAAAATGCCAGATTCAACTTAAAAAATGAGTAATGCAGAGTCTGAGCGGTGATCACTAGCTATTATATAGGCCACCCAGCACCGCAACAATTCTGGCGTAAGCGGCAATATATTTAATAGGCACTACTCAATTACGCAAAGTGCGCAAGTCGCAGTTTTACTGCTGGAAGATAGTAAAACTGCTGAGCTCCTCCAGGAAACCTGAAAATAGTGCCAGACCAGAAAAAGCTCAGGGGGGCTCAGATCATCTTAGAATAACCTCCTAATAAGCCTGAGTGGTGATCTCTGGTCACTGTACAAGCTTCGCAACACCACAATAATTCTGGCGTAGACGGCAAAAGTCCTAAGCAATCTGCGTACGCAAAGTACGTAACTTGCGGGTTTTACTGCTAGAAATGCTGAATATGTGATTTTTAGCCAGGAAAAATTCTAAATTGTGAGTGCCAGTCTGAAAACAGTTCAAGGGGGTCCAGATTATCCCAGGACAACCCCTTATAGAGGAAAACTGGAGAAATTAATAAGTATACCACCGCTGCCAATGGAAATCTGTCAGGTGTCCCCAAATCATAGTAATTAATGTAAAAGTCATAAAAAGGTGTCTCTTAAATCTTCTTTCAAAATACTGAGAGATTTGAAGCTTATTTATGTACAATTTGGGGAATAGTAGAGCAATAAAGATATTATAAAGGTGACTAGGCGGCCATTATTCATGAGGTGACAGAACAGTCTTTTACCTCAGGTAAACTTGAAGACTGGATTGTGAGGAAAGTTCTTCTCAAAAATGACCACATACCTGAACAAAACATTCCCAAGATCAGGGGCGGAACTACCGTGGTGCAGCTGCACCAGGGCCCCGACCAGCTAGGGGGCCCCTGGAGCTCCAGCGGCAGTTCCGTTCCCCTGCCTGGCCCTGCGCGAGATCCCCCGGGGGCCCCGACACTTTGGGGCCAAACCCACTAAGCCCCGCCCCCATACCCCCCCCCCACCGGGCACTGTAGGGGGGCCCGGACGCAAAGGGGGGGGGGCCCACTGGTCCCCTGAGCGTCCCCACATGTACTAGGGGGCCCCTGACCGCTGGCCCCACACGCTATCCTCGGGCCCCCTTACTGCTGCCTACCCCCTCTCTCCATTACCGGCAGTCGCGCTGATCTGCCTGTCACGTGGGCTGTAGCCGGCGCCGCTCTATTTCCTGTATCGCGCCGGCTGCAGCTCCACACCACATGACAGGCTGCGGCGCGCTCAGCGCGACTGCCTGTCGGTAATGGAGGGGGACGCAGCACTAAAGGAGGCAGCGGTAAGGGGGCCCGAGGATAGCGTCAGGGACCCCCTTGAAAGACGTGGGGGTGCTCAGGGGCCAATTAGTGTGGGGGCAGCTCTCATGGGCCCCCCCCCAGGATGAGTGTGGGGGCAGCTCTCATGGGCCTCCCCCCCCCAGGATGAGTGTGGGGGCAGCTCTCATGGGCCTCCCCCAGGATGAGTGTGGGGGAAGCTCTCAGCTCTCATGGGCCCCTGAGGCTGAGGTGTGGGGGCAGCACTCAGGGGCCCCTGAGGCTGAGGTGTGGGGGCAGCACTCAGGGGCCCCTGAAGCTGAGGTGTGGGGGCAGCACTCAGGGGCCCCTGAGGCTGAGGTGTGGGGGCAGCTCTCAGGGGCCCCTGAGGTGTGGGGGCAGCACTCAGGGACCCACCAGAGCCCCCTGGTGGTGCTGGTCCCCTCTACTGGTCCTGAGCCCCTCTGGTGCTGCCGGTCCCCCCTGGTGGTGCCTGGTGCTGCCGGGACCCCCTGGTGGTGACTGGTGCTGCCGGGCCCCCCTGGTGGTGCCTGGTGCTGCCGGGCCCCCCTGGTGGTGCCTGGTGCTGCCGGGCCCCCCTGGTGGTGCCTGGTGCTGCCGGGCCCCCCTGGTGGTGCCTGGTGCTGCCGGGCCCCCCTGGTGGTGCCTGGTGCTGCCGGGCCCCCCTGGTGCTGCCAGGCCCCCCTGGTGGTGCCTGGTGCTGCCGGGCCCCCCTGGTGCTGCCGGGCCCCCCTGGTGGTGCCTGGTGCTGCCGGGCCCCCCTGGTGGTGCCTGGTGCTGCCGGGCCCCCCTGGTGCTGCCGGGCCCCCCTGGTGGTGCCTGGTGCTGCCGGGCCCCCCTGGTGCTGCCGGGCCCCCCTGGTGGTGCCTGGTGCTGCCGGGCCCCCCTGGTGGTGCCTGGTGCTGCCGGGCACCCCTGGTGGTGCCGGGCCCCCCTGGTGCTGCCGGGCCCCCCTGGTGGTGCCTGGTGCTGCCGGGCCCCCCTGGTGGTGCCTGGTGCTGCCGGGCCCCCCTGGTGCTGCCGGGCCCCCCTGGTGGTGCCTGGTGCTGCCGGGCCCCCCTGGTGGTGCCTGGTGCTGCCGGGCACCCCTGGTGGTGCCTGGTGCTGCCGGGTTCCCCTGGTGGTGCCGGGCCCGGCTGTTGTTTCCACCTCTTTTTGAAACTCCCGTCTCCTGTGGTACTCTGACGTATGGTTTCTGGGCAGTGTGTTGGGTGCTGGGAGTTGTAGTTCTCCTGGGCGGGCTCAATGTTCTCCCGCCGCCTGTCTGTGGTTATTGTGCCTCTTCTGGGATGTCCTCAGCTCCGTGCTGTGCACAGTGTACCACCATGTCCCCAGCTCCGTGCTGTGCACAGTGTACCGCCATGTCTTCATCTTCGTGCTGTGCACAGACAGTGTACCGTACACTGTCTGTGCACAGCACGGAGCTGGGGACTTGGTGGTACACTGTCTTCCGCCGCCTTAAAATCGGTCTGTTTCTCATCCAGGAGAGTCGGATGAGTGACATCCGTTTTTTGGTCTGTTTGGAAACTGCTGTGCGAGTGGCCAACATTTTTCTCAGATTCTCAGATCACATCCGTGTGCAATCAATCTGTTCTTTCCTCAGCAGCTATTACTGTAGAATTATTTACAGGAACATTTTACAGTGTTCTAAGCTATAGAATGATAATGTATCCGTGAAAAAAACGATGCCTCTCGGATGGTTCGTGTGCTGTCAGTGTGCGGTATGTAATTTTGTCGGACCCATAGACTTGCATTAGTGAGTCCCATACTGTCGCAGCATGTTGCAACTTTTTTCTCATCCTGAATCTGGATGAGAAAAAAGCGGCCGACACTCACCAATGTGCTCTCAGAGATTGATTGCAATGTGAGAAAATCACACATTGCACTCATCAAAGTTTCACCCCAGTGTGTCCGTACCCTAATACTAAAATCCATATAGTAATCCTACTGGTGTGGGGAGGGTTTATGGCTCAGTTAGTACACTCCATACTTCATGGTATGAGGCGTTTATGGCTCAGTTTGTACACTCCATACTTCTTGTTATTAACCAGTTAATGCTCTCTTGTCCACCGCACTGCAGTGTCAAAAAAGGACGACAGCGAGACAGACAGCAACATGGCATCAGAGAGCCCCTGACCTCGAAATAGAAGATCCTCAGATCCCGGTATTGTGACATAATATTAAGAATAAAGGTTTTTTGCATTTATATTACATTATGAACTCCACAGCACGGCGGCGAAAATTGCTCCGGTCCTGGGCCCTCCTTCACTCCTGCTTGTTGCCATACACTGGGGTTGTGCAGAGGTGGCAATTGCACCCCTTCTCTTTGTGTTTTAGTATAGTAGTTATATTTTTGTATATAGGGGCAGACAGTGTATGCTATGTACACTTCCAGATTATCAACAACCAAAGTGGCGGCAAATTTTCGACCGCCCCGGGTGCCACAAACAGTTGCTACGCCGCTGGCTGTGCTGCACACCCGCGGCACTATTCTGGCACTGAGTTCCAGGAGGGGGGGGCCCCAAAAAATTTCTTGCACCAGGGCCCACTACAGTCTGGGTCCGCCCCTGCCCAAGATGCTCACAAGCTTGGTAGTAAAGCTTTTTTCAGTAAAATCTTTGAGGGCATTTAGCCCAATCACTTATTGTTGTGGGGAGAGCACATGTAAAAACCTACGCCATTACCATTAGGCCACGCCCCTTCCTTTTTGCTGTTCTGTACCTTGCTGGACTGTGCCGTGCCATACTGTGCTGTGCCGTACCAGGTCAAGCTGTGCTGGGCTGTGCAATGGAAGATTTGTCACACTCTGATGCCCCCTCCAAATCACCCCAGGGTCATGTAAGTGGAACCATTACCTCAGGCTGTATTTAATGGTCCCCATACCTATTGTGTCCTCTATAACGTATTATAGAACAGACTTTCCCATATGTCAACTCCTCCTGAGGAGACAAAAAAGAAGGAAGTGAAAAAGGCAGCTGCTAAGTTTAAAAGATGCCTGGACTGCAACATTAAGCTTCCCGAATCTTCTAAGTGTACGTGTACAGGGTGCAGAGCTTCCATGCTGAAGGAAGTACAGGGTTCCCTGTTATCAGAAATGCGCAGCATGATGAAAGAAGAAGTACAATTTTATATCACCCTTTGCTGCCCCCAGTTTTCAGATAAAAGGCCGAGAGAAGATATGGAACCAACTTCTGAAGGAGACGTCGACCTGTCTGAGGGCTCTGAGCATGATAGAGGAGGACCTTAAATTCCACCCACTCCCACCCACAGTGGGAAGAAATACATGTTGGAAAGGCAGACGGTGTTATAAAAATGGCCTGGGAAGCCTCGGTGGTGATTATAAAATCAAATATCGCTGCTGCATCTGTAGCTAGATCCATGAAGGTCTGGCTAGAATTGGAGGGTCATCTTAGGGACAGCACTCCAAGAGATTGCCTACTCGAGGGGCGTGTCCTGCATCTGATGGAACAGGACGCTTAGTGAGGAGCTCTGCACACTAAGCCCTGATAACAGCACATAACAGACACTACAACCTCCAAAACCAGCTGGGGTGAGATCGGATTACCTCAGGAACAGACTGAGATGTCTAAAGGCGGCTCCAGATGCAGAGATACCGAGCACTCGGTGAGAGATTTCTTTGGGGTAGAAAGGACACTGAGATCTGCTGCTTCCAACATGGCACAGGGGGCGGGATCATCAACACCTCACTGCTTTCCTCGCTCTCAGCATGGAGGAGGGGGCCCAGGAGCCAGAGAGGATGATGAGGCTCCAGTGACAAAGGGATGTCTAAGAGGCTTCCTAGAATCCCTCCGCAGGTCCCTGCAGGAGGATATGAGGGGCATGATTGCTGATCTAAGAGCAGATTTATCATCCATAAGTAAAAGAACAGGACACATTGAACATAAAATGGTGGACTTTGCTGCAGCCCATAACATCCTCGCAGATGACTTTGCAGAGGTGGATTCAGAGGTCAGGCAGTTACAGGCGGCTGTCTGTGATTTAGAGGACAAACATCGTATTAAGAATGTGAAATTGAGAGGAGTTGCAGAGGGGGGTGAGGAGGAAGACCTCATGGCCACGGTAACAACCTTTATGGAGGTGGCTCTCCCTGATATGCCTGCCACAGAAAGGAAAATTGATAAACTTTTTCAGCTACCTAAACCTGCAAGACTGAACAGAGATGTTCCGAGAGACATTTTAGTTTGTTTCTCCTCTACAAAACCGCGGGAAAAGCTGCTGGCCGCCATGAGAAATCATCCGGAGCTCCCTTCCCCCTTCAGGGCGGTCTCTGTGTTCCCAGATTTGTCCCCCGAAACCCTTGCCAGAAGACGAGACTTTGCCCCCTACTGTGCCATTCTAAGAGACAAGGGGATCTCATACATTTGGGGTTCCCCTGTGTCGGTGATATTTCGCTACAGAAGTTCGAGACACTACTTTAATTCCCCTTCTAAAATGAGAAAAGCCTTCCAAGACTGGAACTTCCCCAAGACTGCCACAGCGACCCCAACGAAAAGGGCCCCATTGGAGATGCGAGGCCTGGAGACGACAGATGAAGAGGTCTGAAGGGCTGTGAACTTATTATGAACATACAGGGCTGGTTGTGACTAATCTCTTGAATAGCAGGAGGCTCTGAGACCTCCTTGGAGGTCGTATTAGACCTTAGCTCCTGCAGGGGGACCGTTCCGCCTTAAACCCATTGGGGTGGGGTGGTCTAGTCCCCCTTTTCTCCCCAGCTTCTTGGCAATTTGCCTTGAATTAAGTTTTCATTTGTGTTCAGTGTTTTTGTTTTCTTCTTCTATCCCCATATCTATTGTTTTTTTTTCCTTGTCCCCCTATCCACCTATCTTCCTCTCTTTCCCTGTCCCTCTCCCGCCCCCTGAAGGTCCTCTTCCACATTGATTCCATCATACTGGCACTGTGAATTGTGGAAACAAAACTATGACTATGAGATTTGTTTCGCTTAATGGTAATGGTTGAATGATAGGGGTTGAATTCCACTATCAAACGTTCCTATCTCTGGAAAGAGGCCCTCCGCTCTAAAGCGGATATACTATGTGTCCAGGAGTCCCACCTCCTAGCAGCGGATAATGTCAGACTGAGCCACCGACTTTTTCCCCATTTATTTTTTGCGAACCACCCTGACAAGAAGCAAGCAGGGGTGGGAATCTTCATTAGAAACTCTGTGCAATTCCAAATGGTTCAGGTTATCCCTGACCCTATGGGTCGTGCTCTTATTGTGATATGTAAGATCGCAGGGTCTGTTTACACATTACTAAATGTCTACACACCAAATAATGGGCAAATTAAATTCCTTAGGTCCTGGTTTGAACGTCTGAAACAGGTGGCAGCCGGTAAGGTGATTGTCTGTGGAGACTTCAACCTGGTCCCCAGCAGACTCATGGATTGTACTGCCCCGTCCGTGGGAAGGGGCAAGGAGCTGGGCCCCCTGATTAGGGAATTTCGCCTCCACGACATTTGCCGCTACCTCCATGCATCAGAGAAAGACTTTTCGTTCTTTTCCCACAGGCACAGGTCCTACTCGAGAATTGATCTCTTTTTGGTCGATGATAACACTCTTGGGGCCTGTGTCTGTGCGGAAATGGGTCTGATCACTTGGTCGGATCATGCGCCGGTGTCGTTGGAGGTGGCCCTAACGGGAGGGAATCCCCCTCCGCGTACATGGCGACTTAATGCCAACTTGTTGTCAGACCAGGCGGTGGTGGGGGCGATTGGTAAGGGACTGTCAGACTTTTTTGCCCTCAATGACACGGGAGATGTAGCGGACGATATCCTATGGGAATCACACAAGGCTGTCATAAGGGGCACGCTGATACAGGAGGCCTCTCAACTGAAAAGGTCCCGGGAAAAAACTCGAGAGGACTTGCTGACTCAATTACAGGTCCTGGAAGACCTAAATAAATCAAACCCGAGGTCAAACAACTCCACTCAGATCTTCCTGCTCAGAAATCAGCTTAGAGCCCTGATGCTCCATGACTATGAGAAGCATTTGAGAAAAGTTAAGACGTCACATTATGCAGCTGGAGACAGAGCTGGAGCGCTCCTGGCCAGGAGACTAAAAAAACAATCTGCTATGACAATGATTGACTCTATGAATACTGCAGATGGCAGGGTAGTGAGGAGCCCAGAGGAGATAGCGGAGACATTTGCGGTGTTTTACGAATCCCTGTACAACCTGAGAGGCTGTAGAGAGACGCCCCAGCCTGACTTGGACGAGGTTAATGCCTTTCTTGAGACCCTGTCACTCCCGTCACTGACTAAAGACCAACTGTCAGAACTAAATAGGCCCATGTCGACACAAGAAATCGCCAAAATTATTTCCTCCACTAAACCCTCCTCGGCCCCGGGCCCAGATGGCTTTTCCAATACATACTATAGAACCTTTACAGCCGAGCTGTCCCCGTATCTTTTATGAGTATTCAACTTGTGGCAGGTGAAAGGAGCCATCTCACCCGCTGCCTTGGAGGCGACCATCACCACAATACCTAAACCGGGCAAACCACATGATTCTCCTGCTAGCTACAGGCCTATTTCTCTGCTAAACTGCGACCTGAAGATATTCTCAAAATTATTGGCGTCCAGACTTGCTCGAGTTCTACCTTCCTTAATTCACCCGGATCAAGTGGGCTTCGTGTCTGGGAGGCAGGCGAAGGACGGCACCAGGAGGATGGTGGACCTGGTAAAAGTGGCAGAGCTTAGGGGGGTCCCCAGTGCATTCCTGTCGCTTGATGCTGAAAAGGCCTTTGATAGGGTGCACTGGGGATACCTTCGGGCTGTCTTAGGGAAGTTTGGCTTTGAGGGGCCGATTGTGTCGGCAATCCTTAGCCTTTACTCCCGCCCGAATGCCAGAGTCCTCGCCTCCGGGTTCCTGTCCAGAAGCTTCCAAATTACCAATGGCACGAGGCAGGGTTGCCCGCTTTCACCGGTAATCTTCGCCTTGGTGGTAGAACCTCTTGCAGCCCTGATCTGTGTGCTATAAGGATTCACAAGCCTGTAGTCACATAGAGTCACTGCACACTTGCACCCCAAGCCTGGGCAACCAGTAATGCATTTTTTTTTTCATATTTTGACAATATTTGCAGACATTATGCACCTTATACTGAGTTCACATTTATTTTTATACTGTGAGAAAGGAAAGCACTTTATTTTCCATTTTCAATGTCTTAAGGAGACAAATATGAAACATTCCAGGATAGAAAAGGAAAACAATCATGTAAAGATTCAATCCAGAGTTTAGACTTAGGCGTGACCTTTGAAGATTATGAAGGTTGCCCCCTGCATACTGATAGCACATTAGAGATAATTTCCCATACCAAAGATAAATGGCTAAAGCAGAGCTACTAAAATATAATAGTTTTCCTGCTGCCAAGAAACACAGCACTCCGCCAATGTTTCTTACCGATGTCAGCACCTATATATAACTCCTCAGTTTTTACACAACTGCTTAGATCTAGAGAATTATAAACTACTTAACTGGAGTCATTTTACAAATTATATTACAGAGCTGTATTTATTTTTCCGCCACACATAGTAACACTACTTAGACAAAACAAACCATATTTCTTCTGCATGTAAAAGTGATTCCTTTATGAACATTGTATTGTCTAAAAACTTCACTTTAGGAATATAATGGTAAATAACTCCAGAACAGAAGAAATAGACATGCAGCCGTTCTTGAAAGATCTACATCAGATTTTCACATAAGTTCTAAAAGGAGGCAAAGAGAGCCGAGTCCAACATCATCAAAAAAATATTAGACTTTGTCTAAGTTCTGGACTGGACCAAAGAAATGCAGTGGATGTGGTGTATATGGACTTTTCAAAAGCTTTGGATACGGTGCCCCACAAAAGGTTGATACATAAAATGAGAGCAATGGGGATAGGGAAAAATATGTGTAAGTGGTTAAGAACTGGCTCAGTGATAGGAAACAAAGGGTAGTTATTAATGGAGCACACTCAGAATGGGTCACAGTTAACAGTGGGGTACCACAGGGGTCAGTATTGGGCCCGCTTCTTTATAATATATTTACTAATGACCTTGTAGGGGGCATACAGAGTAGAATCTCAATATTTGCAGATGACACTAAACTCTGCAGGGTAATCAATACAGAGGAGGACAATTTTATATTACAGGAGGATTTATGTAAACTAGAAGCTTGGACTGCTAAATGGCAAATGAGCTTTAATGGGGATAAATGTAAAGTCATGCACTTGGGCAGAGGAAACAAAAGGTATAATTATGTGCTTAATTGTAAAACACTGGGCAAAACTGTCACTGAAAAAGACCTGGGTGTATGGGTAGATGACAAACTCACATTTAGTGGCCAGTGTCAGGCAGCTGCTGCAAAGGTAAATAAAATAATGGGATGCATTAAAAGAGGCATAGATGCTCATGAGGAGAACATAATTTTACCTCTATACAAGTCACTAGTGCGACCACACTTAGAATACTGTGTACAATTCTGGTCTCCGCTGTATAAGAAAGACATAGCTGAACTAGAGCGGGTGCAGAGAAGAGCTACAAAAGTCATTAGAGGACTGAGGGGTCTGCAATACCAAGACAGGTTATTAAACTTGGGGTTATTTAGCTTGGAAAAATGAAGGCTTAGGGGTGATCTTATAATAATGTATAAATATATGAGGGGACAGTACAGAGACCTTTCTAATGATCTCTTTACTTTTAGGCCTGAGACGGGGACAAGGGGGCATCCTCTACGTCTGGAGGAAAGAAGGTTTAATCATAATCACACTATATCGTTTATGACCAGCACTCAGTGGTGGGAGGTTGATGGTGCTATGTAGGAAAGGATCTGGTGATCTCTATCGTAGTTATAATAGAATCCAAGCACTCATCTGGTTCAGTTTCAAGTGATTTATTGTGAAGCACACATGGATGGTGAGGTGACAGCAGCAATAACGTTTCGGCCCCCAATTAGGTCTTTCTCAACACGTCACTGCTAATGATGTTGGGGGAGTAAACATCAGGTATGGAGCACTGTATGGTAAGACAAGAGCCTCCTGCACCATGGAACTAACGGTACTTCCCCAGACCAGGGGTCACACACTGGGAGCTACCACATCAGGGGCTATCAGAAACATACTAAGACGATTCTCCAGCATTCTGGAACATTCCACATACATATGGGTACAGCACAAAGCCTGCACAGATACACTGCCTAATAGGCCTGCAACAGATGTACTGTTCCATGGTGCAGGGGGCTCTCGTCTTACCATACAGTGCTCCATACCATGCTTCACAATAAATCACTTGAAACTGAACCAGATGAGTGCTTGGATTCTATTATAACTAATCATAATCACAGACGTGGATTCTTTACTGTAAGTGCAGTGAGACTATGGAACTCTCTGCCACATGCTGTTGTAATGAGTGACTCACTACTAACATTTAAGAAGGGCCTAGATGCCTTTCTTGAAAAATATAATATTACCGGTTATATATACTAGATTCTTTGATATGGCGTTGATCCAGGGAACTAGTCTGATTGCCGTATATGTATGGAGTCAGGAAGGAATTTGTTTCCCCAATGGGGAGCTTATTGTTGCCACGTGGGTTTTTTTTGCCTTCCTCTGGATCAACATGTTAGGCTATGGGTTGAACTAGATGGACTTAAAGTCTTCGTTCAACCTTAAAAACTATGTTACTATGTTACTATGTATTTTTTAAAGAACCACTCCAGTGTGTTTTTTTTTTATTTCAAATGGTGCTTTAAATCTAATTCCTCTGCCTTATACTCACCTTAAGCTTTACCTTCTATCACCACCACTCTCATCGGTCATTAGTGATTTGTTACCTGCCGGCAGCTCCGGTGCTTCATAGAGCACATTTGAGGTTAGAATTCACTACAAGTCTATGAGTCCTTGTTCTGGCCTCATTCTGTCTCTCATAGACTTGTATTAAGAGCTTGTGATATAACTTTTAACTTCTGCACCACAGCGATGCCAAAAAAGGATGAAAATGCCAGAGGGTGAATATAAAACTGGGAGTAGACCTGGACATGTCAAAAATTATTCAACATCAAATGTCTGTAAGTGCCAAAAATATGTCAATCTTTACGTTTGTTAGTTAATTTAAAGATGAAATTACTGTCTTGTGTTTTCAGTCAATGTTTTCACACTGTTGTGAGGGGCATATCTGGGCAACACACGCGTGTGAGGGGCATATGTGGGTGACACACTAGTGTGAGGGGCACATGTGAGTGACACACTAGTGTGAGGGGCACATGTGAGTGACACACTAGTGTGAGGGGCACATGTGGGTGACATTACTGTGAGGGGCATTTGTGGGTAACAGACTGCTGTGAGGGGCACATGTGGGCAACACACTAGTGTGAGGTTGCATATGTGAGTGACACACTGCTGTGAGGGGCATATGTGGGTTACAGACTCCTGTGAGGGGCATATATGAGTGACACACTGCTGTGAGGGGCATATGTGGGTAACAGACTGCTGTGAGGGGCATATGTGAGTGACACACTGCTGTGAGGGGCATATGTGGGTTACAGACTCCTGTGAGGGGCATATATTAGTGACACACTGCTGTGAGGGGCATATGTGGGTGACATACTGCTGTGAGGGGCATATGTGAGAGACACACTGCTGTGAGGGGCATTTGTGGGTGACAGACTGCTGTGAGGGACACGTGGGCAACACACTAGTGGGAAGGGCATATGTGAGTGACACACTGCTGTGAGGGGCATATGTGGGTTACAGACTCCTGTGAGGGGCATATATGAGTGACACACTGCTGTGAGGGGCATATGTGGGAGACACATTGTTGTGATGGGCACATGTGGGCGCAGAGGCTGGCTGGCAAATTTCAGCCTGGGGGTGCAAGCACACAGCAGTGGCCCATGAACATTGAGATTCAGGGGCAGAGCGGCCTCCCAGACCAACATGACAGATGGACGGGAAGCTCCAAAACTGCTGCTTGACCACTAGCCTGGGGGGCATCTGCCCCCCTGCCCCCTGGGCCATCCTGCCCCTGTGTGGGAGACACTGCTGTGAGGGGCACATGTGGGTGTGACACTGCTGTGAGGGGCATATCTGGGCAACACACTAGTGTGAGGGGCACTAGTGCAGAGGTCCCCAACTCCAGGCCTCGAGGCCCGCCAACAGTGCAGGTTTTCAGGATTTCCTTAGTATTGCACAGGTGTTAATGTGATCAAATGCACAGGTAATGATTCCAACCCCTGTGCAATACTAAGGCTGTGTGCTCACGGTCCGGAGAAGCTGCGTGTTGGATGCGGCCCGTCTGGTCCTAAGTGAAGCCGCCCTGTACTCACCATGTGCGGCGGGTGTGGGGCGGCTTCTCCCTGCAGTCGCCAGATGGAGTCGCTTCTGACTCCGCAGCATGAAATGAACATGCTGCGGAGGTGCAGAATGGCGCGGAAACCCGAACAGCAGCTGTCAGATCGTTGCAGTCGGGTTAAGCATAGTGAGGATGGGATTTCTTGAAATCCCATCAACTATGCTAATATTGTACTCTGCAGCGGCAAGACGCTGTGTCCAAAATGCTGCGTACACTGATCGTGTGCACGCACCCTAAGGAGATCCTGAAAACATGCACTGTTGGTGGTCCTCGAGGCCTGGAGTTGGGGACCCCTGCATTAGTGTGAGGGGCATATGTGGGTGACACACTAGTGTGAGCAGGGCCGCACCATCCATGAGGCGACATGAAGTGTCAGCCTCAGGCGGCGAGCTCTGCTGGTAGACATGGGGCGGCGTCTTCAGGAGCTGGTGGTAGTGCGGCACCCTGCAGATGCCGCTCCTACAGTCCTGGCCGCCGACGCTGCGACCAGGCTTGGCGTATCTGGGGCTGCTGGCGGGGCATCTCCTGCCGCAGCGGCAGCGGCCCGGTGTCCAAACACCCCCCCCTCCAGTGTGGCAGTGTGAGCTGTGTTAGCGGCCGCGGTCTCCAAACCCCCCCCCGTGCGGAGCCGGCTGTGTGAGCCGGCTGTGTGAGCCGGCTGTGTGAGCCGGCTGTGTGAGCCGGCTGTGTGAGCCGGCTGTGTGAGCCGGCTGTGTGAGCCGGCTGTGTGAGCCGGCTTCATGCTTCACTGTGCCTCGCGCTGACAGGACCTGTGATGATGTCAAAGGAGGGGAGGAGTCAGGCGGGTCACATGATCAGCTCCTCAGTATGCAGCCAGGACTCCACCATGGTGCTGGATGAGGTGAAGTTTATGTGTGGGGCTGAGGCTTTACAGTGTAAATTAATGTAGGAGAGCTGTGTATGTATGAGGTATATGGAGTGGAGCTGAGTGTTCAAGGTGTACAGAGTGTAGGTGCGTGTGTATGAGGTGTATGGAGTGAAGCTGTGTATGTACGAGGTGTACGGAGCGAAGCCGAGTGTGTACGAGGTGTACAGAGGGGAGCCGAGTGTGTACGAGGTGTACAGAGTGGAGCCGTGTGTGTACGAGGTGTACAGAGTGGAGCCGAGTGTGTACGAGGTGTACAGAGTGGAGCCGTGTGTGTACGAGGTGTACGGAGCAGAGCAGAGTGTGTATGAGGTGTACAGAGCAGAGCCGCGTGTGTACGAGGTGTACAGAGCGGAGGCGTGTGTGTACGAGGTGTACGGAGCAGAGCCGAGTGTGTATGAGGTGTACGGAGCAGAGCCGCGTGTGTACGAGGTGTACGGAGCAGAGCCGAGTGTGTACGAGGTGTACAGAGCGGAGGCGTGTGTGTACGAGGTGTACAGAGCGGAGGCGTGTGTGTACGAGGTGTACGGAGCAGAGCCGAGTGTGTATGAGGTGTACGGAGCAGAGCCGCGTGTGTACGAGGTGTACGGAGCGGAGCCGCGTGTGTACGAGGTGTACAGAGCGGAGGCGTGTGTGTACGAGGTGTACGGAGCAGAGCCGAGTGTGTATGAGGTGTACGGAGCAGAGCCGCGTGTGTACGAGGTGTACGGAGCAGAGCCGAGTGTGTACGAGGTGTACGGAGCAGAGCCGAGTGTGTACGAGGTGTACAGAGCGGAGGCGTGTGTGTACGAGGTGTACGAAGCGGCGCCACGTGTGTACGAAACGGAGCCACGTGTGTACGGTGTGTACAGAGCGAAGTCATATGTGTACGAGGTGTACAGAGCAGAGCCACATGTGTACAACGTGTACGGAGCAGAGCCGCTTGTGTACGAGGTGTATGGAGCAGAGCCGCTTGTGTACGAGGTGTACGGAGCAGAGCCGCTTGTGTATGAGGTGTATGGAGCAAAGCCGCTTGTGTACGAGGTGTATGGAGCAGAGCCGCTTGTGTACGAGGTGTATGGAGCAGAGCCGCTTGTGTACGAGGTGTACGGAGCAGAGCCGTGTGTGTACGAGTTGTACGGAGCAGAGCCGCTTGTGTACGAGGCGTACGTGGTGTACGGAGCTGAGTGTGTACTAGGTGTACGGAGCGGAGCCATGTGTGTACCAGTGGTGGCCCCCCCGAGCATGCTGCTCATAGTCCCGGCCGCCTCTGCCGACAGCATTCTTCTCCCAAGTCCTTGCCGCCACTGTCCACCCCTCTGCAGCTCAGCACGGCGGGGAACAATGATGTACGGAGCAGAGCAGAGTGTGTATGAGGTGTACGGAGCAGAGCCGAGTGTGTATGAGGTGCACGGAGCAGAGCCGCGTGTGTACAAGGTGTAAAGAGCGGAGGCGTGTGTGTACGAGGTGTACGGAGCAGAGCCGAGTGTGTATGAGGTGTACGGAGCAGAGCCGCGTGTGTACGAGGTGGACAGAGCGGAGGCGTGTGTGTACGAGGTGTATAGAGTGAAGCCACGTGTGTACATTGTGGAGCTGAGAGTGTACAAGGTGTACGGAGCGGAGCTGCGTGTGTACGAGACGTACGGAGCGAAGCCGAGTGTGTACAAGGTGTACGGAGCGGAGCCGCGTGTGTATGAGGTGTACGGAGCAGAGCCGTGTGTGCGAGGCTTTCGCAGCGGAGCCCAGTGTGTACGAGGTGTACGAAGCGGCGCCACGTGTGTACAAAACGGAGCCACGTGTGTACGGTGTGTACAGAGCGAAGTCATATGTGTACGAGGTGTACAGAGCAGAGCCACATGTGTACAACGTGTACGGAGCAGAGCCGCTTGTGTACGAGGTGTATGGAGCAGAGCCGCTTGTGTACGAGGTGTACGGAGCAGAGCCGCTTGTGTATGAGGTGTATGGAGCAGAGCCGCTTGTGTACGAGGTGTATGGAGCAGAACCGCTTGTGTACGAGGTGTACGGAGCAGAGCCGTGTGTGTACGAGTTGTACTGAGCAGAGCCGCTTGTGTACGAGGCGTACGTGGTGTACGGAGCTGAGTGTGTACTAGGTGTACGGAGCGGAGCCATGTGTGTACCAGTGGTGGCCCCCCCGAGCATGCTGCTCCTATAGTCCCGGCCGCCTCTGCCGGCAGCATTCTTCTCCCAAGTCCTTGCCACCGCTGTCCACCCCTCTGCAGCTCAGCACGGCGGGGAACAATGATGTCATCACTTAGCGCCACTGTGCTGAGACGTGCAGAGCGGCAGAGGAGATGCTGAGGAGAAGAGGTATTTACTTTTTATTTTTTTAATAGTTTTTTTTAGTGAGTACACTGATGGGAAACTATGTAATGTACAATATAATATAGGACAATGGGGGTGCAATATACTATATGGAGAACTATTGTGGCCCATTATATTATATGGAAGACTATGGGGGTGCATTATACTATAAGGAAGGCTATAGGGGATGCATTATACTATATGGAGGACTATGAGGGTGCATTATACTATATGGAGGACTATGGGGGTCCAATATGCTGTATGGAGAGCTATGGGAGTGCAGTATGCAATATGGGGGTGCATTATGCTATATGGAGGACTGTGGGGGTTCATTATGCTATATGGAGGACTGTGGGGTGCATTATACTATTTGGAGGACTGTGGAGGTGCATTAATCTATATGGTGGACTGTGGGGGTGATTATTCTATATGGAGGACTGTGGGGCTGCATTATTCTATATGGAGGACTGTGGGGTGCATTATACTACATGGATGAGTGTGGGGGTGCATTATTTTATATCAAGTACTGTGGGGGTGAATTGTTCTCTATGGAGTTCTGTGGGGGTGCAATATGCTATTTGGAGGACTACGGGGTGCAATATACTATATGGAGGACTGTGGGGGTGCGTTTTTCTATATCGAGTACTGTGGGGGGTGCATTCTATTTTATAGAAGACTATGGGGGTGCATAATATATGGAGGAATGCGGTATACTATGTGGAATACTATGGGGGTGTATTATATTATATGGAGCAAATTATACTATTTGGAAGCCATTATAATATTTGGAGGGCTCTGTGGGAGGCATGATAATACTTGGAGGCTACAAGGGAGCCTTTATACTTTATGAAGGGCTATTTGAGGGCTGTGTTGGGGGCCATTATACTGTACATAGGTCCATTTTACTACATGGAGGGCTGGGCGGCGGTCATAGTTGGGGATCATGCTGTACTGTGGTAGTTGCAGGAGGTGCAGTAGGGTCATCATACTGTGCATGTGGAGGAATGCACTGTGGGGGATCATACAGTGTTTGTGGGGCACTTTTGTTGGCATCACACTTTAGAGGGGCAATGAAAGGGGAATCTAGGGGCTTCAGTAGGAGGAAAATTACTTTGTAAAGGCTGACATATTGAGAGAGATGTACCTATGTGACCCAGCCAAATATTGCTTTTGTTGGGGGGTGCCCAATTAGAACTTCTGCTATGGGGCCCTATGATTTCTATGATGCAGGATGCATTGTCCCTCTGCTGCAGGACTGATTGGCCATAACTTAGGCTGGTTTCAGATTTGCATTTGTGTCTGCATGCGCAGGGCATGCAAACGCAGGGCAAACGCTGCTATACTGATGTGAACGCAGAGGAGATTCTCATCAGTATGGTGCTCGGCCAGCCAATCAGTGATCTCGACGGCGGCCGGGAGGCGGAGATCTGTGGCGGAGATCCTCCACCTCCCAGCCGCCGCCGACGAAATTTCAATGTGATCCGCAGCGTTCTCCTGCGCTGCCATGCGGAGGACAGTGCGGATCCATTGAGATCCATGCATTGTTTGTGCACTCGCGGGCACTTGCTGATAAAACAAGCACCTGTGAACGCACAAAAAATGCAACATGTTGCATTTGGAGGGCGGAGGAGGGCGTATAAATTATGCGCATCCAAACCGAATCGTTCCCATGTTAAACATAGGAACGCAGCGTTTGGCTGCGTTCTGTTACGCTTGTGTTCCGAATGCAAATGTGAAACCACCCTTACACACCAGGTCCAGTGCTGCCCCTCGGTACATTCAGGCATCCAGCCATCTTTCTCCTGAGCAGCGGTTGGTCGGTGGTGCTCTTCCCCCTTCCTGCTCCCATATCCTGTGCTCAACCCAATAGGAAGGACCCTGTTATTAATTACATAAAGACAGCCCCGTGTGTGGCGTTTGTGATTGACTAAGCAATTCGGGAGTAAGTGTGGTCTGTTGGATGGAGAAGAAGCGCCATTTTACCAACTTAGTGCAGTGGCGGCTTGTTGATGCTCAGACTGCAGGTCTTTACCTGTGTTGTGTGGAAGGTGCGGCATGGCGACTTGTCTGAATATTCAGTGCCAGGCAGCGGTCCAGAGTTTTGCAGGCGTGTGCCAGAGGTTGGCAATCAGTTCTGCCTGCAGGACCACGGCTCTGCCAGTTGTCATTATGTGTCTAAATGCTTGTGCCAAGCTGCCATTGCCATTAATGATCCTTGTTCTGGATTCTTCTGTGTGGTTCTTGTATGTGCATGTGATGGTGCAGACATCTTTGTGTGGAGATCTTTTTTTTCTGTTTCAGTAAACTAAAATGTCCACTATTTTGCTCATTTTTACAGGATAAATATAAATCTGTAGGAACCAGATTTATTTTTATCAATTAAAATTTTTTTCTAGCGTGTGGGGGGGGGGGGGGGCGCCGTTTTGCAGTTCGCCTCAGGCAGCAGAGAGGCTAGGTTCACCCCTGGGTGTGAGGGGCACATGTGGGTGTCACACTGCTGTGAGGGGCATATCTGGACAACACACTAGTGTGAGGGGCATATGTGGGTGACAGACTGCTGTTTGAGGCACATGTGGGTGACACACTGCTGTGAGGGGCACATTTGGGTGACACACTGCTGTGAGGGGCAAATGTGACTGGCACAGAGGAGGCTCCTGTGTGGATATAATGAAGGCATCTGTCATACTGGTTGGTTGTGCCCAGCAGCAGAGTGACATAGGCTAGCAGGGTACATAATGCCTGCACACTGAGCACTGATTCACCAGCACTGCCCACAATTCCTCTGACAACACTGCTGGGCACGGCTCGGGGGTGCCAGGAGGAGGATACGAGCAGGAAGGCGGCGGAGTCCGCGCTGCACCCGGTTGTCAAGGAGACGAGGCGACAACACAGCGCAGCATGGAGGGAGCGGACAGGGCCCGGGAGCCGGGTGAGTGCTGGCTGTATCCGGTCACGGTCTGTACAGACCACATTGTATAGACTGAGCCCGATCATGTCGACCCCAGATCGTCAGAGCTGCTCCTGAGTATCCGCACATTCAGTTGTTGCTGCCATTACTGACGGGTTTTTGCAGTAATGTAACTGTTCATTATATTTCTGTTTCTCTGAACATATACAATATGTCAGGCGGTTGTAGGGCTCAGGGTAGGTCACACACATTGTTTGATTTATTTTTGTACACAGTTTTTAATAGCACAAAATCCCCCTAAAAATAAACTTCAGATCTGAGTGCACAGTGCAGCAAGTTTCCATTCATTATAAGGGAACAAATGTCAGGTGTGGTGCACATGACGCGCTTTCCCCCGCAGTTTTTATAGCGCATATATGGCAATGTTTATACTGACTTTTTTTGTAATGGATTTCTATGGCTGAAATAAACACTTGAATTTTGGAGCCGATCAGTAAAAACAAGCAGGTTTTATGCGTTTTGGGGTTTACTTTAAATATAGTAGTGCTGGAGTGTGTTTTTTGGCAGCACAAACCAACAAAAATAGGATAAAAACTGCTGCAAAAATTCACAATTCACACACGACATGATGCTTTTTCTACTACATGCTAACGGTGGGTTTACACGTCCCAACATCGGTCCGATATTGTATCCTACGGCGCGGGAGCGCGCTTTTTCCGGGCAGAATTCCAAGATCGCATAGTAGATGTTACACAGCGCGATATCGGCAGGCAACACAACTGCAATCTCTACGCCCGCCTTGTACATCCGACCCAGGAATGACCATTTAACATGGAGAGGATAGGGGAAGTTGAACTCCACATCGTAGTTGGCCGTTTACACAGCACGATCTGGCTCCAACATCCATCCAATATCGGGCCGTTGGAGAGCAGGCTCATTTGATGCCCGATATCGGTTTGACATTGTTCGTGCATCGTATTGGACATTTATACCATACAACGCACGAACGATATCGGGTCCAACGCACGAACCACGTGACTTTTGGTCGGAGTTGGACGCCGATATCGGGACGTGTAAACCCACCATAAGGCTACGTTCACATGTTCAGTTTTTGGGCAGTATTTCACATCAGTATTAATAAGCCAAAACCGTGAGTGGTGTCTTTTTATTGGTTTCATGAAAAATGCCCACAAGGAAAAATGCCCTCAGGCAACCCTAACCCTGATGGTACCTTTACACGCTGCCACCGAAAGGTAGAAACCGCCAGGTATCGGACACAATTGTACCTTTTACCTTCAAAAGACCGCGAAGTGGCGGCGTGTAATTCAGGAAGTTCCTTCCTGTGTCTTTGGATACCTGTGCTCAAAAACAAGCAGGCAAAAACCCTATGGTGGCGGCGTGTAATCGGGGCACAGGCACGGTATTTGAGTTACCTGGGGCGTGCCACAGCGTCATGTATACCACGCCCCATCTGCAATCATTGGTGGTGACTACTGTGTACCCATTGGTTGTCCCTGCACAGGGCGGCATATTTAACGAGCTGACCAGTCACAATACACATTTGCAATAGCGTCATGTATTAGCCAGCCTTCCTGCGCTGGCTGGCCAATCATGATGCTATTGCATTATCCAATCACCGTACGAGCGTCACGTAATACACAACTCTGTCACGCCTATGTAGTTACGGCGCACAATATGTACGCCCATATTCCCTTCTGGTAGCGGCGTGTAAATGAGGGAAGGTGCTCCAAAGAAGGTAACCTGCGGCACCCGTCGGCACTTCCGGGGAACGAAAATACCTTCTGTGGAGCACCTTGTGGTGGCGTGTAAGTGCGGCATTAGGTACCGTTAGGAACAGTTGAAAACGCGCGCGTGCACATGCGGTGTCTACCTGTTGCTGCCCTCGGTGGCGGCGTGTAAAGGTACCATAACAGTGCATTATAACCACATTTTTTGCTTAATTTTTTTTCCTCTATTTTTCTCCTCTAAAACCTGGGTGCATCTTATAGTCCGCTGCGTCTTATAGTCTAAAAGATACAGTAATTTATTGAGATGCACCTGTATTGGTATTGTTGCATTCGTAAAAGTCTGATCTGTCAAAATCAGGGGTGGACTGGCCCAGGTGACAGGGAGGCATTCGCCCCCCAGGCTGGTGGTATTGCCCTAGTTTAGGGCCGCCCCCTGTAATGATAGGGGCCGCGCAGCAGTGCTTTGAGGCTCACTCGGGCTCAGGCTGGAGGAAGTAGACTGCCACCCAGGGCAGGATCTACCAGCCAGCACCTGGTCAAAATATAAAATAAATTATTTCAATAGGTAAACAGTATAAGAAGAAAAATAATCAAAACGCCAGAATTGAAACACCAGAAAAACTTGTAATATCAGGTTATCAAGACTTCATATATACCCTAAAATAATATAAATAAAAGCATCAGCTCTGGATACAAAAGACAATCCATCATATACTCCAGATCTCAAATAGTGAAAATGTTTCAAAGCGCATAAAAAAAAAATTGCCTGGTTCTATTGTACGTTATGGCGCGACTTCAAAACAGAAGAAAGGTCGGGACCTTGATTTGACTTCTTGCCATTGTGTGGAAACCTGAAGTGGCTAAAAACGCTCAAAAGCCTGAACATGTGAACAGAGTCACTGGGGCAAAACTACAGCAGGTGTAGAGGTTGCAATTGCACTTGGGCCCCGAAGCCTGGTTGGCCCCAAGAGTCCCTTTGAGCTATAGAAAAAGACTAATGCTACTAAAGATTTGCAATCATTTGGGGCCCCATTGGAGCTTTCACATTGGGACCCATGATACATACATATCGTGCGCCGTAACTACATAGGCGTGACAGAGTTGTGTATTACGCGGCGCTCGTACGGTGATTGGACAATACAATAACATCATGATTGGCCAGCCAGCGCAGGGAGGCTGGCTAATGCATGACGCTATAGCAAATGTGTAGTGTGACTGGTCAGATCGTTAAATATGCTGCCCTGTGCAGGGACAGCCAATGGGTACACAGTAGCCCCCACCAATGATAGCTGATGGGGCGTGGTATACATGACGCTGTGGCACGCCCCAGGGAACTCAAATACCGTACCTGTGCCCCGATTACACGCCGCTACCATAGGGTTTATACCTGCTTGTTTTTCAGCACGGCTGAAAGACAGGTATCCAAAGAGACAGGGAGCAACAACCTGAATTACACGCCGCCACTTCGCGGTGTTTTGAAGGTAAAAGGTACAATTGTCTCCGACACCTGCCAGTTTCTACCTTTCAGTAGCGGTGTCTAAAGGTACCATTAAGGGGGAGTTGTGCTGCTGACAATTATGGGGATAATGCCCCATCCTGGGCCCCTTCCAAGTAATATATGGCCCTGCCATCCTGGTAAATAATCGCCATCCTGGATATGGCCCTCCAATCCTGGTATATAGCCCCCTATCTGGAATATGGCTCCCCATCCTGGGATACAACCCCCCATCCTGGGATACAGCCCCCCATCCTGGTATATAGCCCCCCATCCTGGGATACAATACCCATTCTTGTACACATTCCCTCATCTTGGTATATAGCCCCCCTCCTGGTATACAGCCCCCCATCCTGGTATATAGCTGCCCATCCTGGGATATAGCCCCTCCATCCTGGTATATAGCTCCCAATCCTGGTATATAGCCCTTCATCCTGGGATATAGACCCCATCCAGAATATCACCCCCATTCCGGAATATAGCATCCCCCATCCTGGATTTGGCTTCCCATCCTTGGATACAGCCCCCCATCTTGGAATATAGCCCACAATCCTGGTATGCAGCCCCCATCCTGGTATACAGCCCCCCACCCTGGGATATAGCCCCCTATCCGGGTATACAGCCCCTTACCCTGGGATAAAGACCCCCATTCTGGTATATAGTCCCCCACCCTAGGATATAACCCCCACCATCCAGGATCATTACCTCCCATCCTGGATATACCCCATCGTCTTGGATATGCTCCCCTCCCCCCAATGGTGCCAAGCTCCCCCGATGGTGCCAAGCTCCACCAATGTCCCCCATCGTCCTGGATATACCACCCCATCATCCTGGATATGCCCTCTATCCCCAATGGTGCCGAGATCCCAACCCAATGATTCCGAGCACCCCCCGATAGTGCCGAGCTCTCCTGATGTCCCCCATCGTCCTGTATATGCCCCTCCCATGCTGCCGCACAACAAAATAACAAACAATGTAAAACTCACCCTATCCGACGATTGCCTCCATCTCTTCCGGCTGCCAGCACTCGTAGTCTGAGTCCTCCTGCGTCGCCGAAGTAACCGATCATGTGATTGGGGCGCGCAGTAATGATGTCACTCTGCTGTGCTGATCACATGATCGGTTACCTCGGTGGTGCAGGAGGACTCGGACCACGAGTGTTGGCAACCGGAAGAGATGGAGGCAATTGTCAGATGGGGTGAGTTTTACATCATTTGTCTTTTTGTTGTGCGGCAGCATGGGGGGCATATACAGGTAAATCTAACAAAAAGGAATAACTTTTAGTTTCTAGTTGTATTTTATTAAGATTCTTTTAAAAATCCAGGTGTGGATTAGTGAATAACAACAGTGCTTTATAGTGTGTAACCCACCCCCAATACATATACAGACAAACAATAGTCCATGTGATATGGAACTCTGGGAGTTCTAAACGGTGTTGGACACTATAGTCAACTGTTTCAACGGGTTCAGGGAGTTGGCCTCACTGACACAATATGTATCAAAGAAGGGTACCACCCAACCCAGTTGTTGGTTAAGTCAGTTAGTCTCGTATCCAGGTCTTTTCCTGGTGTCCTATTGTCTCAGTCACCTATAACTCCTGTTCAGAGGTCCTAAAGTCTCATAGACCTAGTATCCATCGGTTGTTTCCATAAATATGGTTATCTCTTCCCTGCCGACGCGTTTCGTCTCTCCAAATAATATGAGAGACTCATCAGGGGCTTTTAAAGTAAGATTCTCAAAGATATGTGGGTCACACTAGTTATATGTGAGCCACCAGATTGTAAGTCTGAAGTCCAGGTGTGTAGGCTGAAAAGCGGGTATACTCAAGGAATTATATTCTTATGTTGTGCTGATCTTGTCAGGGAGTTCAGGGTGTTACTAATATCCCAAGTGTTTCTTGATTTCTGTTAGTATTAGTCCAGAACCCCACTATGTGTACACAGGAGAGCTGCGGCTTAACTCTGATGTGCTGACCGGGCTGAGAATAAGTCCTCCACAGATCCCTAGACTAAGAGGGAGTAGAAAGCTCTGGATAACATATTAAAACAAAGGGAGGTGAAACTGATGATGGAGACCTGCATGTTATATGTACAGGCAAATATCTGTTCCCCTTTAATGAATGTGGGGAAGATCCAAACCGTATAATCCCATAGTGGGGTTCTGGACTAATACTAACAGTGAGGGACACTTAAGGAATCAACTTTGACTGATCATCCTGATAAGCATTGGAGAAGACTGTAATACATTCTCCACTTGATAAAAAGGGAAGAGTGTTCATCTCGCCACAAGGTTACTGAAATCAAGAAACACTTGGGATATTAGTAACACCCTGAACTCCCTGACAAGATCAGCACAACATAAGAATATGATTCCTTGAGTATACCCGCTTTTCAGCCTACACACCTGGACTTCAGACTTACAATCTGGTGGCTCACATATAACTAGTGTGACCCACATATCTTTGAGAATCTTACTTTAAAAGCCCCTGATGAGTCTCTCATATTATTTGGAGAGATGAAACGCGTCGGGCAGGGAAGAGATAACCATATTTATGGAAACAACCGATGGATACTAGGTCCATGAGACTTTAGGACCTCTGAACAGGAGTTATAGGTGACTGAGACAATAGGACACCAGGAAAAGACCTGGATACGAGACTAACTGACTTAACCAACAACTGGGTTGGGTGGTACCCTTCTTTGATACATATTGTGTCAGTGAGGCCAACTCCCTGAACCCATTGAAACAGTTGACTATAGTGTCCAACACCGTTTAGAACTCCCAGAGTTCCATATCACATGGACTATTGTTTGTCTGTATATGTATTTGGGGTGGGTTACACACTATAAAGCACTGTTTGTATTCACTAATCCACACCTGGATTTTTAAAAGAATCTTAATAAAATACAACTAGAAACTAAAAGTTATTCCTTTTTGTTAGATGAAATTAAAAATAACTAGGAAACTGTAAATCGGGGCATATACAGGACAATGGGGGACATCGGGGAAGGGGACTCGGCACCATCGAGGATAGAGGACATATCCATGACGATGGGGCAGGGGTATATCCAGGAGAATGGGGGGGGGGGCGGGTATATCCAGGACGATGGAGGGGCATATTTAGTGATGGGGAGGGGAATACTTTATTTAATTTAATATGCCCTGCATCCGTTCGCCGTCCCTCAGTGCTGCTTCACACTGAGGTGATGGACAGCGGCAGATGCAGTGCATATTAAATGAGCGGGAGAACGTGACCTCCCGCTGTCTCAAGAGTCTCCCGCAGCCTTCTGACAGTCTGCTTCAGAGCCGCAGCTCCCCCCAACACAGTCACAGAGCCCCCCCAGAGCCTATACTTGGACCATAAGACGCACCCCCCACTTTCCTCCAAACGTTTTGGGGAATAAAGTGTGTCTTATGGTCAAAAAAATACGGTACAATATCATAAAAAGAAAATGTAATTCAGTAATTCAATACAAAATGTGAAACACATATGTAATGTAGAGTTATTACACAGAAAGTGATCTATTTCAAGTGTTTATTCTGTTAATGTTGATGATTATGGCTTAGGGCTCCTTTACACGCTGAGACTTTCCAGCGATCCAACCTGGTTGGTGAGCTGTCAAACAGGCAGACTCACCAGCGACCAGTGGACCAGCGACATCATGGAAAGAATATAAACTATTCTTTCCACGATGTCGCGCTCCCGCATCTGTCTTCTGACAGGCTGCCGTATGCGGAATCAAGCTGGTAACCATAAGGGTGCATCCTCACGATCAGGATACGCAGCGTTTTGGACGCAGCTTCTTTGCGCTGCGTCCAAAATGCTGCATCGTACAGTACTAGCATAGTGGATTGGATTTCAAGAATTCCCATCCTCACTATGCGTATCCCACCCACAGCGTCTTTGAAGCGGTGAGGGTTGCCAGGAGTCCGCTCCTCCGCAGCATGTTCATTTCATGCTGGAAGCGGCGCCCATCGGGTTACTGCAGGGAGAAGCTGCCCTGCATCCGCCTCACACGGTGAGTACAGGGCGGCTGCGGTCTCCCTGCGGCCACCCCCGGCTTCCCTCAGGTCCGGAGGAGCTGCGTCCAACACGCAACTCCTCCGGACCGTGTGCACACACCCTAATAAACAACGGGGGTGTCTAGGCAGCGCGCAGAGCCTAGTTACCCGATGTATACCTTGGTTACCAGCCTTCTCTGCTTTCAGGTTGGTATCCAAGGTACACAGCGGGTAACTAGGCGATGTGCTTAGATACCCGCTGTGAACCTTGGATACCAGCCTGGAAGCGGAGAAGGCTGGTAACCAAGGTATAACCGGGTAACTAGGCGCCGCGCGCTGCCTAAATGCCCGTTATTTTTCATGGTTACCAGCCAGGGGAGGTCGCTGATCGTTGGTCTCTCACTGTCACACATGCCGATGTGTGCTGACTAGCGAGAGACCAAGGACCGAAAAATGGTCCTGAACGACTTGCAGCGATCACCGACCTCACAGCAGGGGCCTGATCGCTGGTGCGTGTCACACACTGTGACATCGCTGGAGAGGTCACTGTTACGTCACAAAACCTGTGACGTTTCAGCAACATTGCTAGCGATGTTGTAGTGTGTGAAGTACCCTTACAGACGAAGGAAAATTTTAATAATTAACACAAAACACCAGCAAAGGTTTAGTGAGGCTACGTTCACACATTGCACTTTTTTATGCAGGTGCGCTTTTTTACGCGGTTACGCGGCAAAAAATGCAACTGCTTTCACACATTGCACTTTTGTGCGGATCCGGATGTGGTTTTTAAAATTGCAAAAGTCCTCATTCCAAAACCGGATGCATTAATGCATCCAGATCTGGAATGAGGGTTGCATTTTAACTGTTGCAAATTAGTATGAAGACACAATCTAATACCGGATCCAGTAATGGATCCGGTTACTGGATTGTGCCTTCCAAGTGTGACCCTAGCCTCATTCATGCAAAGAGCCCCGACCAAGTATTGATCACATTTACTGTACATACATTTCATTGAACCAAAATCTATGAGTTAAAAATAATTTGTTTCAGTTTGTCTTATATAATATTCAAATTTTCTGAGATAATGAATCTTGGTTTCTCATTGGCTGTAAGCCATAATCATCAACATTAACATAAATAAACACTTGAAATAGATCACTCTGTTTGTATTAACTCTATATAATATATGTGTTTCACTTTTTCTATTGAATTACTGAAATAAATTATCTTTCTGATGATATTCTAATTTATTGAGATGCACCTGTGTGTTTTTTTCTACATTTTGAGCCAAAAGGGGAATGATATGAACTTTTATATATATATATATATATATATATATATATATATTTTTTTTTTTTTTTTTTTACTTTTCACTGTATTTAATAGTTTCTTTAAGGGATTTTAATCTGTGATAATCATATTGCATGTGCTATACCCAGCAATGCAACAGCACTACTGTGTATAGCAAAGATCAGTCTGGTATGAACGCCAGCCACAGGCTGATCTTAACAGGAGTACTGTGATGACAGACACAGGGGTCATCAGCAGACCCCTGGCCGTCATGACAGCACATTGGTGTCCCACGATCACACTAAAGAGGGGTCAGGACAGCACGTTCCCCTGCCAGCATGCGTTAAATGCCGAGACATTGACAGTACAATTAACAGTTAATAGACTCCTCTCCACCCACGGCTATTAGAGGCAGATGATGGCTTATTCAGCCTTCATCTGCCAGTAAAGATGCAGGCTCAGCATGTGAGCCTGCATAAAAAAGAGGTAAATAGCTTATGACTGGCATAGTACATAATTAATTGTTACACAAGTACCTGTACTTGGTTTGAATAATGATTCTATGCTGACAGGGACCCTTTAAAAATGCTAACAATCTATTTCTTGCCTAAGGATTGGCAACCCACCACCCCAAAAAAAAGCACTAAGAAAAACATTAACAAAATGCTTTGGGACATAAACACCAGCGTTTCTTGAAGCAGTTTTTATTTTAAAATGTAATTTTTTAATGACGGAAAAAATCAGTGTCCGATCTGTCCAATCAAAAGGCTGCAAAAAGTTCATGAAAAACTCTGTCAAAATGACCAAAAGGATGTGGACACATGACGTCTTCTTCAGGCGGATTCTGCCCATTATCTGCTGCAAAAGAGCCCCATAAAATGAACATGGTGCCCAGCTTGTCACAGTGACATTGGGAGTTTTCCTCAGGTAGTAAATACAAGTAAGGTGCAGAAAGTCTGCCACATTCACATAACTGTGCGTCCTTTCTTTGTACTATAGAGATAACCACTAACTAATCACGTGGATTTATTTTTCAGGGGCATCACATTTGCCAAGAGCAATAATGACAGTAAGAAGAGAGGGACAATCCCCCTTTACGGAAATGAAGACCCCACTGACTGAGTAAGAAAGACATATTACCTCTAATACTCCAACTGAAAGCGGAACTAGAAAATCCTATATTTAGTTAATTAAACATATGAAGGAAACACAGAGCTCAAATACCGGTGTCTTAAAGAATCATATATTTGTGTCAAACACCTTGATCTGGCCCTGGGGAAATGTGATGTGCTTCCCTATGATGGAGATCTTAGCAGCAGCTAAAGGGAACCTCTCAATTCATTTATGCCCCCCAGCTCTCCCTGTCTGTACCTGCAGCTTCATATTACTATTCTAACCATCCCAGTCTGAGCTCATAGTGTAATGTTAAAGTTGAAAAAAGCATTTGGAAACTTACATTTTCTTATGTAAATTAGCACACAGACTAGTCAGCTTGGAGGGCATAGACACTCTGACAGGACCTCAATGTCGACAGCTCTGTATAAAGGACCTGTGTGATGTCACGACCATGTGACCATAATGGGCAGAGCTAACCAAGCAAAATCATTAAAGTCTATGTAGACATAGCTCCGCCTTTTATATTTACATGGTCGTGACATCACACAGGTTCTGCAGCATTTTCTGAAATTAGGCTGAACTGTTAACTATTAACTTGCCAGATGACTGCTTGCCTCATTGCCCAGCTAGATAATAAAAGTTGTTAAAATCTTTTTTTTGGGATGAATACAACAGGGATCTCCAACTCCAGGCCTCTCTACAACAGGGATCTCCAACTCCAGGCCTCTCTACAACAGGGATCTCCAACTCCAGGCCTCTCTACAACAGGGATCTCCAACTCCAGGCTTCGAGGGCCGCCATCAGGATTTCCTTTGTATTGCACAGTGGTTTGAATCCTGACCAGTGCAGATGATTCAATTATCACATGTGCAATAAAATGCAAGGAGGTCCTGAAAACATGACCTGTTGGCGGCCCTCGAGTTGGAGATCCCTGCTCTGGCCGAGTACACGAGTATCTTGGGATGCTCGGCCAGAGCATCAAGCACCCGAGCATTTTAGTGCTCGCTCATCTCTACCGATCTGCCGCATAGCATAATATTGGGGTGAGTGCTTCTCTGATAAAACATCACAGAGCACTCGGTCATGTTATACGGTGGGGTGAGCGAGCCCTAGGGCTGCAGCTTATAGTTTTCTCTGTTAGCACTGTCTGCTGCAGATGAAATCCATCACCAAGCAGACATACTGTACACCCTGACAGTCTCCTCCAGAGAACTTAAGTCAATTCACTGTTTTTACTGCAATGAACAAGAAAAGGTGACAGCCACAGACAGGCATGCCACTTAATGGCAGTATGAATATCGATCGGCCACTGATTTCCCGCTGATCACTACTTCACTCAAGGTACATGATTCAGACAAACAATTATTTGACAGATGAGAATGCTTAAAACAGCGGTGCGCAATTATTCTCCGTACTCTGTTCTCAGATCCTGTGTAATAAGTAGCAATTGAAAACAAAGTCAGAACATAAACAAAACCATTAGGATCAGTATAAGTGCACGGTCACTGCATACAGAAGCCCCTCTTGGATTTCCTGGAAAAACAGGAACCTTCAAGTTTCAACTTAAATGAGTCGGGCTTCAACCATAATGATGGGCAGAACATAATGTACAGTATGTCACCATCTGTCCTCCTACTTCTACAGACTCTTGTGTTAATAAAACTGCTCAACTAAACAGTTTCTAAAGCAAAAAGAAGTAAAAAAACAAACAAACATGTATGCATTTAGTAAAGGCAAATACCATGAGGTCTTCTGCCATGTTCTGCTTCTACCATGTGCAGCACTAGAATCTACTCTTCTTCCATATTATGCTTCTACTATGTGCTGCACTAGATTCTACTCTTCTTCCATGTTATGCTTCTACCATGTGCAGCACTAGAATCTACTCTTCTTCCATATTATGCTTCTACCATGTGCTGCACCATATTCTGCTCTTCTGCCCATGTTATGCTTCTACCATGTGCTGCACCATATTCTGCTCTTCTGCCCATGTTATGCTTCTACCATGTGCAGCACTAGAATCTACTCTTCTTCCATATTATGCTTCTACCATGTGCTGCACCATATTCTGCTCTTCTGCCCATGTTATGCTTCTACCATGTGCTGCACCATATTCTGCTCTTCTGCCCATGTTATGCTTCTACCATGTGCTGCACTATATTCTGCTCTTCTGCCCATGTTATGCTTCTACCATGTGCTGCACTAGATTCTACTCTCCTTCCATGTTATGCTTTTACCATGTGCTGCGCTAGATTCTACTCTTCTTCCATGTTATGCTTCTACCATGTGCTGCGCTAGATTCTACTCTCCTTCCATGTTATGCTTCTACCATGTGCTGCGCTAGATTCTGCTCTTCTGCCATGTTCTGCTTCTACCATGCGCTGCACCATATTCTGCTCTTCTGCCCATGTTATGCTTCTACCATGTGCTGCACTAGATTCTGCTCTTCTGCCCTTGTTATGCTTCTACCATGTGCTGCGCCATATTCTGCTCTTCTGCCATGTTATGCTTCTACCATGTGCTGCGCTAGATTCTGATCTTCTTCCATGTTCTGCTTCTACCATGTGCTGCACCATATTCTGCTCTTCTGCCCATGTTATGCTTCTACCATGTGCTGCGCTAGATTCTGCTCTTCTTCCATGTTATGCTTCTCCCATGTGCTGCACTAGATTCTACTCTTCTTCCATGTTATGCTTCTACCATGTGCTGCACCATATTCTGCACTTCTTCCATGTTATGCTTCTACCATGTGCTGCACTAGATTCTGCTCTTCTGCTATGTTCTGCTTCTCACATAACACAACCACTTCATGGAATGCAGTACCCCAATCCGTTCTTATGTCGACGCAGGCCACCAGATAGTTCTTGGCATCCCCATGTATACACCTAATCCCTATCACCTTCCCCAGGACTAGCACATATGGAAGTGTGGCCCTTATTAGGCTCACTAAACTCCTGTAAGTCTATGAGTGCAAGAACGAGGCTCCCACAGTCTTACATTGAGAGCTTGTGAACGGAGTCAATTGAATCCAAACTGGATTGGTTCTAAGAACAAAAGCTGGTGGCTGGTAAGGATATTACTTGGGGAAGGGAACTTACATTATCGATACCACTCCATTGGTGAAATAACCCCCCTGCTGGAGTGGTGCTTGAACATATTAATTGAAGATAAAACTAAGACATAAGACACCATATACCATACAGTTCCATATATCACTCATGTCATCTAAAGACCATTAATTGTTAACCTACCACAAGTACAACATGTGCTGAGAGTATTTTTCTTTGAATTATTTTTACATGCACCAAACATGATGTGAAGATAGTCTGCACAAAACAAAAAAGGTATCAGAGTCAGGATGGACACATGCAATGAACAAAAAAAATAAAGTGTCTTTATTATTAGGCTAAGATCAGAATGACTGTGCTGGCATTTTTGCCCTCTTTTTAGCAGCAAACCTCCACTGGCATCCTTTTTTGTTATTTAGGCCAGAGTCACTGTAGGGATGTCACTGCTATGAACAGTTAAAGCATGCTATGACTTTAAGAGACAGTGCTTCCCTGTGTGCTGTATTGTGGACTAGTAATCAATCCCCTTCCTGAACTGTGCAGATGGACTGATCCAGATCAGAAAGTGAAAGTAAAATCTGAGCAGAGAAAGAGTGGAGTGCTGGAAGCTGGAGCTTGTTTGTGTGTGAAAAAGCATGCCTAGAAGCTTCCATGTACTTAGTCTTTTGGAAGGCACGGTGCCGGTTGCGAAGTATACAGTATCCAGTTCCTCGAACTGTGATAGAGCTGAAAACCTTTCTTGGACTCGCTGGATACTACCGCCGGTTTGTCAAAGGATTTGCGAAGTTGGCAGGTCCCTGCATGACTTGCTGAGGGGAACTGCCGGGGGATCCCCTGGACTCTGAAGCAAGATGTGGCTTTCAAGGCTATGAAGAGTGCCTTTACATCAGTCCCAATTCTGTCTTATGTAGACTTTGACCAACTGTTCCTTCTGTGCACAGATGGTAGCCTTCATGGATTCGGTGTAGTACTGTCTCAGATGCATGAAGAACATTGAGAGAGTCACCAGGTGCGCCATTAGGTTCTTGCAGGACAGTGAAAGAAACCCCTTCAATTATGGTTCCTTCCAGCTAGAGCTCCTGGCCCTAGTGTGGGCCATGACAGAGAAGTTTGCTGGCTTTCTGACAGGGACCAAGATTCAGGTCCAAACAGATTATAATCCTCTGGCCCACATTGAGAATGCTAAACTGGAGGCATTAGAAAAATGATGGGTGGCTCGTTTAGCAAAGTTTGATTCTACCATCCATTATCGTTCTGTTACTGAAAAAGCAAGTGCTGATGGGTTGTCAAGAGTGACCTTGGAGACTCCGGTGGGGACTTTGATGAACAGCTAGAAGAGGAAGAAACCCCAGACTTCTGTAAGTTCACACTCCCAGTGATTTTGGCCCAATGAAGTAGGGAGGCCTGCGCATTACTCCAGTCCCTGGGAAGAACTAATAAAGAACGGGGATGCGTCCAAGATGAAGATGGGGGACTGCGACAGATAAAACGCTATGTAACCCAGCAGCAGAAACCCAGAAAACAAGAAAGGGATAACCTCGACACTGAGATGAAGAATGTCCTACATCAGTGGGATAGACTGGAGGTTCGTGAACCAGTATTATATCGCAAGAGATACCAAGATGAAATGCCAGGTGGACATCCCCAGATGTGTGGCCCAAGAGGTAGCCAAGGAAGCTTACGAGTTTGGGGCCCCACTTTGCACCAGCAAAGACCTACCAAGTTCTGCAGCGGTATGTATACTGCCCTTGGCTGGCATCTGTGGTGGAAGAAGTTTACCGGCAATGTCGAGTGTGCGATCTTATCAAGAGCACTGAACAAAGGGCACCCATGCAAACCATAGAGACCAAAGAGCCACTAGAAGTCTTGATGATCGACTATCTCCTTGTGGGATATTCGGCTTGGGGACCACAATATTGTCAGGTTATGACCAATAATTTCTCCAAGTTTTCTGTGGTCACCCCAACTAGAGACTAGACTGCTGAGTTGGCAGCACGAGCCATCTGTCAAGATTACTTCCGAGTGTAAAGAGGATCCATTCAGACCAAAACACATGTTTCCAAGGGAAGGTGATGGAAGAACTATATTGCATGTATTGCATCAAGCGGTCCCAGATCACCCCAGAGCAGTGGAGAATGTGAACGCTTTAACTGGACTCTACTCTAGATGCTAAGGACATTGGAAGAAGATAAGAAGGCACACTGGCTGGACTACCTGACAGAACTGGTCTAGGCCTACAACAACCAAGTCCAGGCCACTATGGGTTACACACCATATCTACTGCTATTTGGAAGAACTGAACGAGAAATCATGGAGCTGAATTTGATGCACCCAGAGGATCTGATGGAGCAAACTGCCAGTTAATGGGTGAAAGAGCATTAGCAATGATTACAAACAATTCAATGGTTGGCTGGTCAGAAGCTACAGAAGAAAGAACATACGGGCTGCAAGCCGATTCTGGAGATACTGTTTCGACCTGGAGACCAAGTGTTAATCCAAGAGAAACGCTCCAAGGGCAAACTAAGTGAGAGATGGGAGATGCAGCCCTACACAGTAATCAAGTGAATATATGATGACGGTCCAGTCTACATGGTACAAAGTGGGGCATCCATCCCTAGGGTGCTACACTGAAATATGTTGCGGCCATGCCAGTCCGAAGTCCCTTCTGCTACATTGCCAGCTGAAGTCTCTGCTCCACTCCTCAAATCCATGTCACCTGTGTTTGACGTTAATGATGACTGGTAGACCCTTCCTGATTTAGTGGGTGATCCTTAGCCCACTGAAACCAGTAATCCCATAGGGAAGTCACTACTGCCGCGTGAAGAGACATGACAAAAACCCACTGTAATCCCTGCAGCAAGAGTTCCTCTGGAAGTCAGCCAAGTCTTGCCAGATAGTAAAATCTTTCAAAGGACTACTGCAGGGTTTACACCAGTCAGATATGTTGAACAGTGTGGTCTGTCTGTTCTGCCAATGTTGTTCCCCTCTGCAGGTGCTGTGCACATGTTGATCAATTCCTTGCTATGCTATGGGCCTGGGAGAGATGAATAGAGACAGACAATGAGGGCGCTGGACTCTCATTACAGTGGACACTGATCCAAGGCTTATGAAGCTATAGTGAGTGAACTTGTTTTGTTGACTTTGCTGATCTTGATGTTTTTTATGGCCAAGGATGACCATTATTAAGTAGAGGCATGTAGGGGTGTCACTGCTATGAACAGTTAAAGCATGCTATGACTTTAGGAGACACTGAGAGAGCCCTGTTGATCACCAATTAGTACCAGACTGAGACGTTCCAGAGGTTGGCAGTTGATCAGAGCCAAAGATGTAATCTACAGGACCCAAAGGACTCCAGGATCATGAAAGAAGGAGAGGAGTCTCCCCTTCTGCCCTGCGAAGAGAAATGTGCACCACCGAGCAACACAGCATTGGCCCCTGGGACTGGACTTGCGTCCCCAACACCATTGTGAGTCTTTACCAGTGTGTGCACATGTTATCACGTAGCATGGGCCTCAGTAGCCAGAGCACGGTAGCCGTGTAGCAGAGGCCAGTAAGGTTGTAAGTGTAGTGTAGAATTGAAGTTTCCCTGTTTTCTCCAAGATGTCTATTGTATATTTATTTGTAATAGTTGGGGCACCATGCTGCTGAGCGGCCCAGCTAGAAACTGCTGTAACTGTTAATTGTACTCTTGCCACAGTATACTCCCTGTAAACCTGCTTTACCCTTTCCCGCCTGTTAATAAATTATACCCTTGTTATTTGCCACCTCATCTTGTGTACCATAATTGTACCAGGTGGTCCCTCGGTTATCGCTTCATCAGACTTGTGTGAGACTTGTTGAGTCTCACATCACATCACCCCAACACAGCGAGCGAGTGGCCCTGCTGGGTGATGCCGAGGTGAGACTCAGCAAGTTTTTTCAATGTCTCACGCTAGTGAGACTGCTGCCTTAAACTATAGCCAGTGAGTGGCTTCTTTGCAGAAGTCACCCAGAGAAATAACTTACTGCTTCTTTTAACCACTTCATGATTGCCATACCCCCTGAAGTGATTAAAAGAAGTAAAAAAGACAGAACATGTGCACTGAGACATGTGGAATCTGAAAAAAATGTTGTGTGCACATACGCTGTTTGCGGACTCTCTACTGATATGCATATTTTTCCATAGTGTTGAAACAAGTCACATTGTCCAGAAACAGGAATCCAGTCCTGACAAAAATGGTAAGTTGTTTGATTGATTACTCTAAAGGTACCTTCACACGCGGCAATATTGCTAGGCAATTTCACTGGTAAATTGCTGGTTGCAGTGAAATCATGGACACATTGTTACATTTGTACACGGCAACAAAATAGAACAATGTGTCCCATGATTTCACTGCAACCATCAAATTGCCAGGGAAATTGCCTAGCAATATTGCCACATGTGAAGGTACCCTAATGCAGTTCCCACATTTAAAAAACTAATTTTCTGTCTGTTGCTTTAAATAATAAATGTGCACATACTATACCTTTTAAATTCTTGGCCACTTTAGTTCTAGCACTCCCATGGTTCTCTGCCAGTCTGTGATTAATTTGCTGCATCAATGATACGCTGTAATGTCTAGTGCATCATAGTTCACTGGCATCATGTATATATACTGACATCATTGCTGTGGATAGTGATTGTCTACAGCGATCACATGTCACTATAGTGTGTCATTGCTGCAAAGGTGGAAACTAAGCAATGGAGACATTGGGTCGATCACCGCTTGACTAGCAGAGGCTGTTAAGGTGTATGTATTAATATGTGCCTATGTGTTATCTTAGTGTTGCATTACTATGTTATTATTATTATTTATAATATTAACCAACAGGCCGGACCGCATATCAAATATACGGGTTGGAGGTCACTTGGGTAATAGTGATCATAACATAATAAGCTTTCAAGTATCCTTTACTAAGATGTATAGTAGAGGGGCTACAAGGACACTAAACTTCAGGAAGGCAAATTTCCAACGGTTGAGAGATGATCTTAGTGCAATAAACTGGGACGATGTCCTGAGACATAAAAGTACACAAACCAAATGGGAGATGTTTATTAGCATCCTGAATAGGATCTGTGCACAATATATACCCTATGGGAATAAGCATGCTAGAAATAGGAGGAAACCACTATGGCTAAATAAAGCGGTAAGAGGTGCAATAAGTGACAAAAAGAAAGCATTTAGGGAATTAAAGCAAGTAGGTAGTGATGAAGCATTAAATAAATACAGAAAATTAAATAACATCTGTAAAAAGCAAATTAAGGCAGCAAAGATTGAGACAGAGAGACTCATTGCCAGAGAAAGTAAAAATAATCCCAAAATATTTTTTAACTACATAAATAGTAAGAAACTAAAAAATAATGGTGTTGGCCCCTTAAAAAATAGTCTGGGTGAAATGGTGGATGAGGATGAGGAAAAAGCCAATATGCTAAATGACTTTTTTTCAACAGTATTTACACAAGAAAATCCCATGACAGACAATATGATCAGTGATAACAAAAATTCTCAATTAAATGTCACCTGCTTAACCCAAGAGGAAGTACGGCATCGTCTAAAAAATCACTAAAATTGACAAATCCCCGAGCCCGGATGGGATACACCCCAGAGTGCTGCAGGAATTAAGTACTGTCATAGATAGACCATTGTTTCTAATATTTAAAGATTCCATAATAACAGGGTCTGTACCACAGGACTGGCGTATAGCAAATGTGGTGCCAATATTCAAAAAGGGGACAAAAACTGAACTTGGAAATTATAGGCCAGTAAGCTTAACCTCTACTGTGGGTAAAATCCTAGAGGGTTTTCTAAGAGATGCTATACTGGAGTATCTGAAGAAAAATAACCTCATGACCCATTATCAACATAGTTTTATGAGGGACCGTTCCTGTCAAACTAATCTGATAAGCTTCTATGAAGAAGTAAGTTCTGGACTGGACCAAAGAAATGCAGTGGATGTCGTGTATATGGACTTTTCAAAAGCTTTTGATACGGTGCCACACAAAAGGTTGATACATAAAATGAGGGCAATGGGGATAGGGGAAAATATGTGTAAGTGGGTTAAGAACTGGCTTAGTGATAGGAAACAAAGGGTGGTTATTAATGGAACACTCTCAGAATGGGTCACAGTTAACAGTGGGGTACCACAGGGGTCAGTGTTGGGCCCGCTTCTATTTAATATATTTATTAATGACCTTGTAGGGGGCATACAGAGTAGAATCTCAATATTTGCAGATGACACTAAACTCTGCAGGGTAATCAATACAGAGGAGGACAATTTTATATTACAGGAGGATTTATGTAAACTAGAAGCTTGGGCTGCTAAATGGCAAATGATCTTTAATGGGGATAAATGTAAAGTCATGCACTTGGGCAGAGGAAACAAAAGGTATAATTATGTGCTTAATTGTAAAACACTGGGCAAAACTGTCACTGAAAAAGACCTGGGTGTATGGGTAGATGACAAACTCACATTTAGTGGCCAGTGTCAGGCAGCTGCTGCAAAGGTAAATAAAATAATGGGATGCATTAAAAGAGGCATAGATGCTCATGAGGAGAACATAATTTTACCTCTATACAAGTCACTAGTGCGACCACACTTAGAATACTGTGTACAATTCTGGTCTCCGGTGTATAAGAAAGACATAGCTGAACTAGAGCGGGTCCAGAGAAGAGCAACAAAAGTCATTAGAGGATTAAGGGGTCTGCAATATCAAGACAGGTTATTAAACTTGTGGTTATTTAGCTTGGAGAAACGAAGGCTTAGGGGTGATCTTATAATAATGTATAAATATACGAGGGGACAGTACAGAGAACTTTCTAATGATCTCTTTACTCTTAGGCCTGAGACTGGGACAAGGGGGCACCCTTTACGTCTGGAGGAAAGAAGGTTTAATCATAATCACAGACGCAGATTCTTTACTGTAAGAGCAGTGAGACTGTGGAACTCTCTGCCACATGATGTTGTAATGAGTGACTCACTACTAACATTTAAGAAGGGCCTGGATGCCTTTCTTGAAAATTATAATATTACCGGTTATATATACTAGATTCTTTGATAGGGCGTTGATCCAGGGAACTAGTCTGATTGCCATATCTGGAGTCAGGAAGGAATTTTTTTCCCCAATGTGGAGCTTAGTGTTGCCACATGGTTTTTTTTTGCCTTCCTCTGGATCAACATGTTAGGCTATGGGTTGAACTAGATGGACGTAAAGTCTTCCTTCAACCTTAAAAACTACTACTATGTTACTATGTTACTATATAGCACCATTAATTCCATGGCGCTGTACATAAGAAGGGGTTACTTACAAAATTATAGATATAGTTTATAGTAAACAAATTAACAATGACAGCCTGGTACAGAGGGGAAAGGACCCTGCCCTTGCAGGCTTACATTCTACAGGGTATTGGGGAGGAGAAAGTAGGTCAGGGGTGCAGCAGATTAGGTGGCAGTAGGGCGGCAGCTCCAGTGGCAGTGGGGCAGCAGCATGGTCATTTCAGGCTGTAAGCTTTTCTGAAGAGATGGGTTTTCAGGTTCCTTCTAAAGAATCCGAGCGTGGTTGATAATCATACGTGTTGGGGTGCAGAATTCCAGAGGATGGGGAATATTTGGGAGGAGTCTTGGAGGCGATTGGGTGAGGAACAAATAATTGTGAAGGAAAGGAGGAGGTCTTGGGAGGATCAAAGATTATGTGAGGGAAGATATTGAGAAATACGTTTGGAGCTATAGGGAGGGCACAGGTTATGGACGGCTTAGTAGGTCAATGGTAGTAGCTTAAACTGTATTCGATGGAGAATTGGGAGCCAGTGAAGAGACTTGCAGAGGGGAGAGAACAGGGGAGTTGCGATGAGAGAGGTAGATTAGTTGAGCAGCAGAGTTGAGGATAGACTGGAGAGGTGCAAGAGTGTTAGCAGGAAGGCCATAGAGGAGGATGCTGCAGTAATCGAGGCGGGAGATGATGAGGGCATGTACAAGAGTTTTAGTAGATTGAGAGCTGAGGACAGGACAAATCCTGGAAATATTTTTGAGCTGGAGGCGACAGGAGGTGGCGAGAGTTTGGATGTGGGGTTTGAAGGACAGGGCAGAGTCGAGAGTTACCCCAAGCCAGTGAATTTTAGGTGTGAGAGAGATCATGATGCCATTTACCATAATAGATCGATCAGGTAGTGATGATGAAAGATGGGTCGGACACATGTGATGGAGGAAAGATGATGACTTCGGTTTTGTCTACAATGAGTGTTAGGACAGCAGAGAGCATGTGAAGGCTTTACACTGGACCATGAGTTCTGGAATCCTGGGGAACTCTTACATAGGGCAACCATTAATTAGACTTCTGCACAGTAGAGGAGGCACGATCCTCAGGCACAGCTATCACACAGTTCTGAAGTGGGATTGATTATCGGGGTTTATTTCAGGCTTTTTTTCAACACATAACATCATTAGAACTTGCCTGAACAGTTTGTCTATCTTCCATCTCTCTCTCTCATATCTTCTCACTCTGTTCTCCTGGACATACCTCCCCTTTCCCAGCACTCCCTGGGGGTCAGTTACTACTTCCTGTCTCCTATTCACATTTTTAACCCCTATAGATTCTGGATGATTCTAGATCACAGTGCAGCTTCTATCTGTCACACTTTTCCCTCCTAATTTAATGTCGTCCCGACATTCGTATTCTTTCTAGCTGGTCTAACCAACCCTAGGAGTTACTCTCTCTTAACTGTCCTTATAGTGAAAATATGTAACAGTGTATATTCAACATTAACCACAATTTTATCCTAACTCCCTCTTGTTTGTAGATCTCCTGCAAGCAAAAAATAAACTTAACAATCAGCATCTCTTCAACTGGAGCTTTTTGTCAGTCTTCAACCAACTAAAGTTAATTAGTCTCATGTACATTTATCATTCTTTGTTATTACTAAGTCTTTTAGTTTAAGATCAGGCAAAAAGTCCATTCACTAAGATAAAGTCTCATGTAAAGTACATCACACAGTGGCGCACCCAGAAATTTCCCAAGGTAGGGGTCCAAGAAACACACACCAGCCCTGAAAGGGGGGTGTCACCCCCCAGCGGGGTTCCGAGGGGCAAAGCCCCTGGTGGGGTGGTTTGGGGAGCGAAGCCCCCCTAAAAGCAGCCTCTTTTGTGGGCCCTTGGGTGCTGTGTAATTGTTCCTGTCTCCTGACATAGGAGCCTAGCTCCTTGTGTACTGCACCACTTCTCGGGGCCGTCCAAAGGGGGGGGTCCAGACACGTAGGTCCCCCCCTTGGGTGCGCCTATGACATCACAGATAGATATCACTCAGGCAAGCTTACCTGGTCTGTAGGCAGCAATACCTGTTTCAACTAGACAGTCCTTGGTACTCTGCTCGGTTCACCTAGTGTATCATAGGTCAGCATCATTGGTCTTCTTACTTCTCGAGTTCAATTCCTCCTGCATGGTTCTTCCTCTGATACCCATTCTTCCTCTAAATTCACTTCCAGTACTTTCTTTGATGCTCTTGGATCTACATCTATAGGTTCTGGTTCTTCTGTCGGATCATACATTTCAGTATTGTCTGGTGATTCCTCTAACCCTAGGTTCCTATCTAAATCTGTAGGAACTGGTGTTTGATCATCAAATCTGAAATGAACCTCAGTTGGGTTTCTTAGTACAAACTCTGGAGCTTCCCAGCTTAGTTCACTTTCATGATGATGGTGGTTTTCATTTCTTGTCTGCCTGCGAAGTACAAAAGTCTGATCTTCTTCATCTGGACTCTCAAGGTCACTGTTCACCTCAGAATCTTTAGTCTGTGGTAGTCTCTCTGTTGTTTTTAGTTGGCATTGATACACTTCTGGGATGTCTTGTTGTGGTAGGAAGTAATCACAAGGTAGTAGCAAGTTTCGATGTACTATTCTGGTTTTGTTGTCTCCCATTTCCAGACTGATCTCATAAACTGGGCTGTTGTCTGACTTCCTCTTGTTGACGACATAAACCTTGTCTTTCCAGAATGAACAACGATTTCCTGGACCTCCTCTATCACTGTCATTTCTAACTAGCACCTGATTTCCAGGTATCAATTCCGCTCCATGGCATTTCATATTATTCTTTGCTCTTGCTTTGCCCTTCTGTGACTACTTTCGATGCTATGTTGTATGCTTATGCCATCAATTCTTTCCATTTCCGAACATAGTCTCTTGGCAAAGAGCTGGTTCTCAAATTCACTTTCCTTGTCATGATGTAGTCTGGTTGGGACCCCAAACTTCATAGTGAAGTCATTGAAAATCATCTCTGTTGCTTTCTTACCAGACTTATTTGTAGTTGAAAATGGTTGAGCAAAACGAGTAAAATGATCCATCACCACTAAGATGTATTCATATCCACCTTTACACGTCTCAAGATGCAGAAAGTCGATTGAAATCCACACTAATGGGTAAATTGTTTGGATGTTGCCCATAGGTGTTCAAATGGTGTTAGGACACTTATCTTTCAAACAACCACACTCTCTGGTCACAAACCTCTTGATATCTATCTGCATGTGCAGCAAGAATGCGCATGCGTGGCTTTTGCTTTACACCTAGAGGGTGTACAGACGTCACCATGACCGGATGTGATGAAAATAGCGTCACACCGACTCTTATGCCCATACAGCAGGACGAGGAGGAGAAGGATTGTTTATCACGCCCATTGAGGCGTGATAATGAGCGGCTCAGGTGGGCTTAAGATCGCACAGGGAAAGCGCTGTAATGGCCACTTTACACGTCCCGATATCGTCGTCCAACTTCAATAAAAAGTCACGTGGTTCGTGCGTTGGCGCCAATATCGTTCATGCGTTGTATGGTGTAAATGACCAATTCGATGCAAGAACGATGCCAAAATGACATCGGGGAAGAATTGTGCAGGCTCTCCAACTGCCCGATATTGGATGGACGATCTGGCAGGATCGTTCTGTGTGACAGCCCAACACCGACTTGAAGAGCAACCTCCCCTATTCACTCCCATGTTAAATGGTCGTTCCCTGGTTCGCGCATACAAGGGGGCATATACATCGCAGCTCCTATGCGATCTTGGATTTCAGCCAAAAAAGAGTGCGCTCCCATGCCGTTGTATACAATATCGAATCGATGTTGGGACGTGAAAGTGGCCATTAGACTTATTCAAGGAGAAGAAGTCGCAGATTTGTAAGTGGATAAAGGTCTTTTTGGCAATGTTACCCCACTCATTTTTTACACAAAAGGACCGCTAGAAAGAATGTCTCAGGGTGCAGAGACAGGTATTCATAGGGTTGGCGGTGATTTGGAGGGATCAGGTTCCCTTTAATGGTTTCAATGTGGCCCAACACAGTTTTAGGGTTCAATTTCACTTTGTGCTTTGTTGTATTCATGAAAAGCACTATCACTTGGGCAAAGCCACCAGTAGCGATCGTGAGCACATTCCCACCTTGGATGAGACTCTCGGGAAGTTCTGATGAATCTCTCAGCACAAACAGTTTCTTCTTGAGTTTTCTTCCTGTTTCCATTCGAACTCCACACCTTACTCCCACCATTCTATTTACAAGGATGATGGTTAAACGCAGGCCTACCTTTACTTCTTTCATGTCCATTGTGTTCTGTGGTCTACTTATCCCACGAAATTCAGAATAGGCCTGGATACACTGTCAACTGATGCTCAAGGAAAATTAAAATATCAGTTCAAGAATAATTTTGGCACACAATAGTAAGAAAAAACAAATCCTGCGAATTTGTTCAGTGCAACCCTCTTTGTATTTTTATTTAATTAGGCGGTAACAAAGGAAAAAGAGTTCATCAGTTCTGAACGTTTTCGGCTTTTAAAATTAAGCCTCTCTCAAATGACACTGTTTATCTAAGGGTACCTTTACACGTCGCAACATTGCATGCAATTTCACTTGCAACTTACTGGTTGCAGTGAAATCATGGACACATTGTTACATTTTGTTGCCGTGTACAAATGTAACAATGTGTCCATGATTTCACTGCAACCAGTAAGTTGCAAGTGAAATTGCATGCAATGTTGCGACGTATAAAGGTACCCTAAGGAACATATAAAAAATTATATATGAGATACATAAAATGATACATGGTTTACATATAAAGGATTCTCTTACAATAAGTACAAAGTAGAGTACACAAAAGAGCAAACATCGATAATGATGACTGTTATAACAAACATAGGCAAAATCCTCATCGAATACATATCAAACTAAAGTGCAAGAGACAATTACCTCTCACATGATTATGAATATGTGACGAAAAGACAAGGGATAACTTGTCAGACTGCCAAGGTAAGTCCTACAAAATAGGATATAAAAATTAAATTAATTCGCCCATATGGGCCCAAAGGAAAAAAAATAAAAAAAGGAAAGGGAATGAAATAAACAGGAGAGAGGTAGGTAGATGAGAATGAAAAAAGAAAAGACAAAGAATTATTCTACAGAAATTCTGTAATGGGCTTATCCCAAGGGGAACAGTGTGAGTTATCAGATATATAGAGGACTCCAACAACTGGGTGCTCGTGAGGGTGTACCCGGACCTATGAATATCACTCCAAGTGTAAGGACTACATCTTAAACAATGGCCACAGACAGTACTTTGACTTGATGATCGGCAACCCTCACATGCAGGTTGTCTTCCTTGTTGGAACCCACCCCTGAGTCTGAAGGATTTGGACTTAGTCCTGGTGCAAATTAACTTCTTCACCTCTGTCAATTCAGCTCAGAGTTCTCTGATCATTTCAGAGACAGCGCCGGCTGTCTTCTCTTTCGCTGGCGATTTGAAGGTTTCTCTCAGTCGTGATGCTGGAGAGTCTCTAGGTTTGTCTTCTGATTGACAGCTACAGGTCTCCAACTTCAGCTGATTCATTTTGAAAGCTGAGTCCTTTTTAATTTCTGTTCACTCTCTGACTCCAAACTGGTTGCCTAATTCATCTTTTTAATTAAAACTTTATTCAGAATGTCAGGATCTTCTAGGTATTGTTTCTTCTGCAACTTGATGGCTTTGCTGATTAATCCTGTTCTTAAAGATTTCAAAAACTTCTTCTGGAGTAGCCTGGCATCAAACCTTTTCTCCGCCTGTACATCACGGGATGCAAACAACAGTCTACCCTTCAGTTCAATTGCCCTGAATAAGAAACTTTGAGGAGATTCTTAAGGCCACGTGCACACGCTGAGTATTTGATGAGCTTTTTACCTCAGGATTTGTAGCCAAAACCAGGAGTAGATTATTAAATACAGAAGTGGTGCAGGTGTTTCTATTAGACTTTTCCTCTGATTGCTCCACTCCTGGTTTTGGCTACAAATCCTGAGGTAAAAAACTCATCAAATACTGAATGTGTGCACATAGCCTTACAGTCCTGTGTGATGTCAATGAGTCGGTAAAACAATTCTGAAGTGCTTTCTTCTTTATAGTGCCCCTTTAAAATCATCTTTAGCTGGTAATGTCAAGTGTCTTTTCATTTCTAGCATATTTCAGAGACTTAGTCCTGGGCTGATAGCTTTCACCACCGTGTCGATGATCTCATCTGGCTGATAGCCTTTCTGCAATCCAGCATCAAATTGGTGTAACAAATATGTATAAGGCTACATTCACACATTGTGCATTTTTGAGCGCTTTCTTGAGCGCGCTTTTCAAAAATGTGCAATGTGCCTTGTGTCTGCCGGCAAAGTGAATGGGAAATTTACTTTGCCGTACAGACACTGCATAAAAATATGGGAGAAAGCGCAGGCGTAGAATGAGTTGACATGTCAATTCTTTACGCACCTGCGCCCGCACTTTCTCCCATAGGGACCGGCGCTGCAGGATCTGATGTCACAGAGGGGGAGGAAGAATCCTGTTCCTCCTCCCCTCTGTGACATGTGTGACCGCCCCATTTGGGTTTCACAATGTATTAATATACAATGTGAAACCCAAATTAAAGTTAAGCAAATGTGTTAAAAATAATAAAAATCAAATACCTGTCCGAAGCTGTTCCGGTTACTGGGAGCCAAGACAACCGCAGGACATGAGCTGCAAGGACCTTGCATGATGTCATCGGGGACTGTTATTGGCCGCTCACGGTCATGTGATAGCTGACATCAAATGACGCGCATATCACATGACCAAGAGCGGCCAATCACAGCGCCTGATGACATCACGCAAGGTCCTTGCAGGTCGATACCTGCGGTTGTGCCGGCTCCTGGCTCCCCGAACACCTGCCGGAGGGTAAGTATTCATTCTTTATTATTTATAATACATCTGGCTTTCTTTCATTTAGATTTCACAGTGTATATTAATACACTGCAAAATCAAATGGGGGCTGGCAGACATGTCACAGAGGGGAGGAGGAACCAGGATTCTTCTTGCCTCTGCGACATCACTTCTCCCCGCGCCCATAAAAAAGCTTGCTGTATGAAAGCACTGCTTCTTTTTTTGGGCTCTTTTGCGTGCCCACAATACGTGGTCTAAAAGTGCGCGCAAAAAAGTGCAAAAAAAGAAGCAGTGTGTGAACATAGCCTTAGGGTGCGTTCAAACGCTGCGTATTTGCTGTGTATTTTTGTAGCCAAAACCAGGAGTGGCTGATTAAAGCCAGCAGTGGGTGATTAAATACGGAAGTGGAGCACTTGTTTCTATTACGCTTTTCCTCTGATTGTTCCACTCCTGGTTTTGCCTACAAAAACTGCAACAGCACTCGTGTAAAAATACGCAGCAAATACACACCCTAAGACTGTCTCTCCTCCTGTTCGTATTCTGCAATCTCTCCAAGGATCTTAAAGGGAACCAACCACCTAAAAATACCTATCTAACCTATAAATATCTGTCCCTGGAGCCTAAAATTACTATTCTAACCATCCCTGACTGACTAAATCTACCTAACTAGATGCACAATAAATCACTTTTTATACTTACCAAATCCTTGTCTGATGGGTGTTCCTCCAGGGTCTTTGACGGACAGGCAGGGTCTCCTCGCCGCTCTCGCACCCGCCTTGCTATGTCCATCTTCTTTTCAGATGGCATCTTCTTCCTGAAGGATTCAAATTACCCACCCATCGCGTCCTCGCAATGAGCGGGTCACGTGCTGCAGGCCCCGCGTCACTTCCGCCCGCTGCGTCACTGGTACACCCAGGCCGGCTTCAGAGCATGCGCAGATGGCATGCTGAAGCCGGCCTGGGCGCATTATAGACGCAGTGACGCGGCGGGCGGAAGTGACGCTGGGCCTGCAGCACGTGACTCGCTCATGGTGAGGACGCAATGGGCGGATAATTTGAATCCTAGAAGAAGATGGACAGCAGCGAGGCAGGTGTGAGCGCGGCGAGGAGACCTTGCCTATCCGTCAAAGACCCTGGAGGAACGCCCATCAGACAAGGATTTGGTAAGTATAAAAAGTGATTTATTGTGCATCTAGTTAGGTAGATTTAGCCAGTCAGGGATGGTTAGAATAGTAATTTTAGGCTCCAGGGACAGATATTTATAGGTTAGATAGGGATTTTTAGGTGGTTGGTTCCCTTTAAAGTCTTTTTGTATGGTGATTTGCAGTAGTAGAGAGGTCTGCCTCCCTGGTTCAGGAGTTTTACCAGATTGCTGCACAGCTGCTCTCAAAGCTATGAATTGTTCTTTCAATTCCTGTAGTTCTGTATGTGGAAAGAGTTTCTTACTCTTGGTGATTGGCATCTCCTCCCCATCCTTCCTCTTCAGCACGGTAATGATCTGTGTTAATTCCTGAAGGAATGTCCCCATGACATCCTCTTCTTCTCCCCCTCCTAACTCATTCATCTGATTGTTAATGGCTGTTAATAGATGTCTGCGTTTGCTTGCATCAGGCTGGCTTCACACTGCGGGATGCATCCGATCCGAGGCTGTCCGTGTAAACTGGACAGCCCCGGACCAGTTTTTGGCCCCATAGTAGCCTATGGGGCCGGATTGAAGCCGGATGGCAGCTCTCTGCCATCCGGTTTCTATCTGTCCGGGGCAATCCGGAAGAATTCAGTATTCTCCCACGGACACAAAAACGCTGCTTGCATCGTTTTGGTGTCTGAGAGGAGAACATCTCCTCTAATTGGCAATTCCCGGATTGTCCCGGATTGCCCCGGATTCTCCCGGATCCGGGGCAATCCGGCGCTCCCTAACATGGGAGCCTATGGGGCCGGATTGCCGCGATCCGGGACAATCCGGGACAATCCAGGAACCGGACCCCTGTGGCTGCACGCCGCTGTTGTTTCAGGACCGCAGCTAGCTCCCTGCCAGCCGCGGTCCTGAATCACCAGTGTCGGCAGCTGCGTGCGGGCGCACACCGGACCGGAGGGCATATTAGCCCTCCGGTTCTGTGTGCTGATCCGATCCGGGGCTGTCAGGTTCATCCTGACAGCCTCGGATCGGATCTGACCCGCAGTGTGAAGCCAGCCTTAGTAATTTGTTCCTCTGCCATCTTTACATGTCCTGCTACTGCACTCAATTTCTCATAGGTTAACTGCAGGAGCAGCTCACTGAGGCTTTTAGTCTGTGTTTCCACATCTATAGCTGCTGGTTCTGCTACTGTGCTTTTACAATATTGGTCCCCTTAAAATGTGTAACAGAGTTTAGTTGAGGAACTGTGCTTCTGTTTGTTTCAATAGCTATCCTCTGCTAAATTAGGCTGGTTTCACATTTGCATTTGTGTCTGCATGCGGAGGGCATGCAGACGCAAACGCAGCCATACTGATGTGAGCTCAGCGGAGAATCTCCGCATGCGTTCACAACAGTATGCAGCCCGGCCAGTCAATCAGCTGTCTCGCGGCGGCTGGGAGGCGGAGATCAGAGGCGGAGATCTCCTTCTCCCGGCCGCCGCTGATCTCTTTATGGTGTTGGCGGGGAGAAACAGCTGATCAGACAGCTGTTTAAATCTCCAGGGCTGACACAAAGAGGTGATGTCGGCGTGGGAGATTTAAACAACAGCTGTCAGATCAACTGCGTCCGGTACGATGCTGTTTCATACGCAAGTGTGAAACCACCCTTACAATCTTATTCTCTCTTATGGTGGGGTTACACGTCCCGATATCGCGGCGATATCGGAGGCAACGACGCGGGAGCGCGCATTTAGTGCACGTTTCTCCTGCATCGCATCGCCAGTTTACACGCCGCGATATCGGGATGCAACGTCCCTCCGATGTCTACGCCCACCAACCAGGAACGACCAGTTAACATGGAGTTAATGGGTGACGTGAGCGTACACATCGGAGTTGGGCTGTCACACGCTGCGATGCTGGTACAACGGCCTTGCGATATCGGCGAGTTGATAGCTTTGCTATTCAACTCCGATATCGTTTTGGCATCGTTCCAGCATCGCGTTGGATGCTAAAACAATACAAGCGCACCCGATATCGGCTCCAACTCGCGACCCACGTGACTTTTTGTCGGAGTTGGGTCGGAGTTGGACGCCGATATCGCGGCGTGTAAACCCACCATTAGGATTCCCTGTACGGGCCAACAATGTTGCATTCACACCGCTCAGTATGTGAAGGCTTTACACTGGAACATGAGTTCTGGAATCCTGGGGAGCTCTTACACAGGGCCATTAATTACACTTCCGCACAGTAGAGGAGGCACAATCTTCAGGCACAGCTATCACACAGTTCTGAAGTGGGGTTGATTATTGGGGTCTATTTCAGGCTCCTTTTCAACACATAACATCATGAGAACTTGCCTGAACAGTCTATATGTTTTCCATCTCTCTCATATCTTCTCACTCAGTTCTCCTGAACACACCTCCTCTTTCCCAGCACTCCCTGGGGGTCAGTTACTACTTCCTCTCTCCTATACTTATTTTTAACCCCTAGAGTTGCTGGCTGATTCTAGATCATAGTGCAGCTTCTATCTGCCCATAATCAGCTGATATAAAAAGATTTTAAAAATTAGAAAATCCCTTTCTGGATGATAATAGTGATTCTAAAATACAATATACAGTGCCTTTTGAAAGTATTTGGCCCCCTTGAACTTTTCAACCTTTTGCCACATTTCAGGCTTCAAACATAAAGATATAAATTCTAATTTTTTTGTGAAGAATCAACAACAAGTGGGACACAATCATGAAGTGGAACGAAATTTATTGGATATTTTAAACTTTTTTAACAAATAAAAAACTGAAAAGTGGGGCGTGGAATATTATTCGGCTCCTTGAGTTAATACTTTGTTGCGACACCTTTTGCTGCGATTACAGCTGCAAGTCGCTTGGGGTATGTCTCTATCAGTTTTGAACATCGAGAGCGTTTGTGAACAGCAGTTTTCTGCTCTTTCCACAGATTCTCGATTGGATTCAGGTCTGGACTTTGACTTGTCCATTCTAACACCTAGATACGTTTATTTTTTAACCATTCCATTGTAGATTTTGCTTTATGTTTGGGATCATTGTCTTGTTGGAAGATAAATCTCTGTCCCAGTCTCAGGTCTTTTGCAGACTCCAACAGGTTTTCTTCCAGAATGATCCTGTATTTGGCTCCATCCATCTTCTCATCAATTTTAACCATCTTCCCTGTCCCTGCTGAAGAAAAGCAGGCCCAAACCATGATGCTGCCACCACCATGTTTGACAGTGGGGTTGATGTTTTAAGGGTGATGAGCTGTGTTGCTTTTAACCCCAAACATATTGTTTTGCATTGTGGCCAAAAAGTTCGATTTTGGTTTCATCTGACCAGAGCACCTTATTCCACATGGTTGGTGTGTTTCCCAGGTGGCCTGTGGCAAACGTCAAGCGAGAACTTTAATGGATATCTTTGAGAAATGGTTTTTCTTGCCACTCTTCCATAAAGGCCAGATTTGTGCAGTGTTCGATGGACTGTTGTCCTATGGACAGACTCTCCCACCTCAGCTGTAGATCTCTGCAGCTCATCCAGAGTGATCATGGGCATTTTGGCTGCATTTCTGATCAGTCTTCTCCTTGTTCGAGATAAAAGTTTAGAGGGATGGCCAGGTCTTGGTAGATTTGCAGTGGTCTGATACTCCTTCTGTCAGGACCAGCCAAAGTGCCTCCAGTGCGAAACGGTATGCCGTCGTCCTTCAATGCACCCCTACACCCCCTTCATTATGTACCCATAATTTGGAATAAATGTTCCTGACACGCATCGATGACTGGTGAGTGCGTTTTTTTCTCCTTTTTGTTGCTATATACTGTGATTCAAGCGTGCACCACTTGTCCGGACTTGCTTGCCTAACAACCACACGGGCATTATTTACCCCCTGACGAGAGTTAGTTGCCCGGCTTTTTTCTATTATATTCCCTTTAATATAACTGAGAAGATGAAGTGACACAGATGTACCTGAGCTTCTCTTCAGATGGAAGTACAGTAAATGTTGACAGTAGCTTCTGTCCAAGAAGGAAATCTGTTCTGTGTCAGGCAATCTAAGCAAAGGACATTTCTTCTATGTTCTGACATGTTATTAAATTCTATCGATGATTAGAGATATGACAATAAATCACAGTTAAAGTTGCACACCATTGCTAGATTTTATCAGGCCCCTTTGTTCTAGTGATCAATGAAGGGTGCCATCGTATGATCTTTTTTTAATACTATCTACTGACATAGAAAAATAGGGGATATGCTGTGTAAATCAGAGCATATGTATAAGGCTGCACACCCATGACCAGGATTACTAGAGTTCTACACACAGTATTTTTTGCTGCATCCAAAATGCTGTATATCTAGTACATGCATGTGTGTGTAAACTCATCTGCCGTGTGGGTTTCTGAGCCGCAGCATGTCAATTTCTCTGGTGGAGATGGTGAGTCTTCTGTGTGCATTTTCCTCATAGACTTGCATTTGATGCAGTAAATCCGCAGTTAAACAAAAGCACATGCACTGTTAATTGTGTTCACATAGCGTAAGTGCACCAAAACTATGTTACTTTACAAACATATGAGGTATAAATAAAGGTGGTTGAAAGAAGCACAAGAACCAGAAAGTTGATGACGGCCAAGTAATGTCCAGCCCTCTAATTATTATACACTTCTTTTAATGTGGCACTAAAAGGTGTGTTGTTTTCTATTTTATTTTTTTTAAATCAGGTTCATTTTTATTGAATTGAATTTAGAAAAATGAAAAAAAAAAATGATTTATTATATAAAGCAACAAAATCCACGAAACATAGATCAAAACATAAATCAATACTCCAGTAACAACATATTAGAAAAAAGGGTGTTTTTAACCTTGCTTATCCATTAAATATGTACACTGTGTGCAGAATGATTAGGCAAGTTGTACTTTAGAGGATTATTTTTATTATTGATCAACAACTATGTTCTCAATCAACCCAAAAGACTCATAAATATCAAAGCTTAATATTTTTGGAAGTTTGGAGTGTTTTTTTTTTACATTTGGCTATCTTAGGAGGATATCTGTTTATGCAGGTAACTATTAATGTACAGAATTATTAGGCAACTTAATAAAAACCAAATATATTCCCATCTCATTTGTTTATTTTCAACAGGTAAACTAATATAACTGCACAAAATTTAGAAAAAAAAAAACATTTCTGACATGCAAAAACAAAACCCCAAAAAATGAGTGAACAATATAGCCACCTTTCTTTATGATGACACTCAACAACCTTCCATCCATAGAATCTGTCAGTTGCTTGATCTGTTTACAATCAACATTGCGTGCATCAGCCACCACAGCCTCCCAGACACTGTTCCGAGAGGTGTACTGTTTTCCCTCCCTGTATACCTTTACTGGCCAGCCACGCTGTGGAGTAGTTGGATGCATGTAATGTAGCATTTTCCTGCATGAAAATCATGTTTTTCTTGAACGATACTGACTTCTTCTTGTACCACTGCTTGAAGAAGTTGTCTTCCAGAAACTGGCAGTAGGTCCGGGAGTTGAGCTTCACTCTATTCTCAACCCGAAAAGGTCCCACAAGTTCATCTTTGATGATACCAGCCCATACCAGTACCCCACCTCTACCTTGCTGGTGTCTGAGTCAGAGTGGCGCTCTCTGCCCTTTACTGATCCAGCCTATGGCCCATCCATCTGGCCCATCAAGAATCGCTCTCAGTTCATCAATGCTTAAAACCTTTGAAAAATCAGTCTTAAGATATTTCTTGGTCCAAGTCTTGACATTTTATTTTTTGTTTCTTGTTGAAAGGTGGTCGTTTTTCAGCCTTCCTTACCTTGGCCATGTCCCTGAGTATAGCACACCTTGTGCTTTTTGATAGTCCAGTAATGTTGCAGCTCTGAAATATTGCAAAACTGGTGGAGAATGGCATCTTGGCAGCTTCATGCTTGATTTTCCTCAATTCATGGGCAGTTATTTTGCGCCTTTTTTGCCCAGCACGCTTCTTGCGACTCTATTGGCTATTTGCCATGAAACACTTGATTGTTTGGCAATTTCAAGACTGCTGCATCCCTCTGCAAGACATCTCACAATTTTGGACTTTTCAGAGCCCATCAAATCTCTCTTCTGATCCATTTTGCCTAAGGAAAGGCATTTGCTTAATAATTAAGCACACCTTATATAGGGTGTTGATGTCATTACACTACACTACTCCTCATTACAGAGATGCACATCACCTGATTTAGTTAATTGATAGTTGGCTCTCAAGTCTATACAGTTTGGAGTAGGACAACATACATGTATAAAAAGTATCATGTGATCAAAATACTCATTTGCCTAATGATTCTGCACACAGTGTAAATCATTTTAAAGACTACGTGGGTTCCACCTTATTTTTGATAACTAACCAAGGTAAAGCAGACAGAATAGGCTGTTATTATCAGGCTTGAAAGATCCATGGTTATTGGGCCCGTCCCAGCCTAAATATATCTGTCCACTGCCACCCCAGAAGTGGTGCATCACATTTGATTCTGGTGCTCTGCCTCAGTTCTTTCTGATTGCTCTGGTGCTCTGACAATTGGGGTAATGGTCTATGGGGTTGATGTCAGCTGTGTAGTGTCAGCATTAAGCTGTGGTGTTAGTAATGTAGAGGTGTCTATAAGACCCACCATTACTAACCCAGTAAATCTTGCCGTGGTTCACTAATTTTATAAAAAAAAAAACAAAAGCCATGAAGATCCAAAGTAGTCTACTAAATCTAAAGTAGTCCACAAATGGGAAACTGAAAGACATAAAAAGAGAGAGGTAAAGAAATAAAAATAAGAGACATTCCTTGTTCATCAATTTATTATTAAAAATAAACCATGCAGCTCTGTCGTAGTCCATGGCATTCCATTGACATCCCCCAAATCTGTGATGGGTGGTGATGACATCAGTCACACAGAGGGTAGCGCAAGACATAGCATGTCTGTCGATTGGTCCTTAATCATAGGCCCTTATGAATTAGGACCTTTTAGGTCCAAAACACATAAGGTTACATTTCCATCTTTTTTAATGGCTTTGTCTAGTTTTTAATCATTTTTCAATAAGTGAATTTTGTATCTATATCTGGATTTGGATCTGGCACTGGATTTAACTAATTTTTTGCACTTTACCATTGTCCTGGAGTGCCACCCTGGAGTTCTCCGAGCATCAATATGGGCTTTCATACATGTCACTAACATGGTAAGCTCTTGCTCCAAAAAACATTACTTTGATTGCCACTTCAACAAGGCAATTGGGAAGAACCAAGGCAATACGTATCTAATGTGATGCGCCACTTCTGGGGCGGCTGCGGGCTGCTATTTTTAGGCCAAATAACCATGAATCTTGCTAGTCTGATAATTTCAGCTCATAGCTGTCTGCTTTATCTTGGCTGGTTATCAAAAACATGGGGACTCCAAAATGTTTTTTACAATATTTTTATGTATTAGGTTAACCCCTTTACGACTAATGACGAGTATACTCGTCATGAAAAGATATCAGTTCCCGCATCATGACGAGTATACTCGTCATGGCTTTGAACTGTCACTGCTTCTAAACGAACAGTGACAGTTCAATTCTAAAAGCTGTCAGTGACAGCCAAGGGTTAGGGGAAGAGGTGTGGGGACCCCTGTTAGAGGTCCCCACACTCAGAGCGATGTGATCGGTCAGTCAATCTGACCGACCGATCACATCAAGATCAATGTCAGCACTTCCCTGCATGATCTCTGCAGGAGCCAGGCTGTCAGCTGTGCCCGGATCCTGCACACATCCCCCTGCATGTGCCTGCTCCTGTGCCCGCTCTCCTCCATCCTCTCCCCGCTGTGTCAACCCCCCCCCCCCCCGCCGCTCATCCCCTTGTCCCCCTGTGTCCGCCCCCGTTCCCCTCCCTCCCCGGTCATCCCTCTTGCCCCTGCCTTCGCCCCGGGTCCCCCCTGCCCCTGCTGTGTCTGGGCCCCCCTGCCACCGCTGGTGACCGGCGGGAGGAGGTGCTCACCTCCTCCTGCCGCCGACGTCCTCCTGCCGCCGCCGGCCTCCTCCTGCTGCCTCCCGCTTGGCTCCTCGTGCTCCTCCTATCGCCTCCTCTCCCCGCCGCTCTCACCGCCGCCGGTAAGACCCCCTGCATGATCCCCTGCAGGGGGATCCCTGATCCCCCATCCCCCTGCATGGGAATCCCAGATCCCCCATGCCTCTGCAGGGGGATCCCTGATCCCACATCCCCCTGCAGGGGTATCCCAGATCCCCCATCCCCCGCAGGGGGATCCCTGATCCCCCATCCCCCTGCAGGGGGATCCCTGATCCCCCATCTCCCTGCAGGGGGATCCCTGATCCCTCTGCAAGCGGATCCCTGATCCCCCATCCCCTTGCAGGGGGATCCCTGATCCCCCATCCCCCTACAGGGGGATCCCTGATCCCCCATCCCCTGCAGGGGGATCCCTGATCCCCCATCCCCCTGCATGGGATCCCTGATCCCCCATCCCCTGCAGGGGGATCCCTGATCCCTCTGCAAGGGGATCCCTGATCCCCCATCCCCTTGCAGGGGGATCCCTGATCCCCCATCCCCTACAGGGGGATCCCTGATCCCCCATCCCCCTGCAGAGGGATCCCTGATCCCCCATCCCCCTGCATGGGATCCCTGATCCCCCATCCCCCTGCAAGGGGATCCCTGATACCCCATCCCCCTGCAGGGGGATCCCTGATACCCCATCCCCCTGCAGGGGGATCCCTGATACCCCATCCCCCTGCAGGGGGATCCCTGATACCCCATCCCCCTGCAGGGGGATCCCTGATGCCCCATCCCCCTGCAAGGGGATTCCTGATGCCCCATCCCCCTGCAAGGGGATCCCTGATGCCTCATCCCCCTGCAGGGGGATCCCTGATCCCCCATCCCTCTGCAGGGGGATCCCTGATACCCCATCCCCCTGCAGGGGGATCCCTGATACCCCATCCCCCTGCAGGGGGATCCCTGATCCACCATCCCCCTGCAGGGGGATCCCTGATCCCCCTGCATGGGGATCGAACTGCAGAAAGAGATCTGACAGCTCAATTGCAGTGATCCAGTAGATCACTGTGCCCAAGTTGTCAGATCGCTTTCTACATCTTGATCCCCATGCAGGGGGATTCCCTGCATGGGGAATGAGCTGCCGAAAGCAATCTGTCAGCTCGGGTGCAGTGATCCAGTGAATCACTGAAACCAAGCTGTCAGATTGTTTTCTGCAGCTTGCTCTCCATGCAGGAGAATCCCCTTGCATGGGGATTGAGCTGCAGAAAGCAATCTTGACAGCTCGGGCGCAGTGATCCAGACTGTGCAGTGATCCAGTGGATTACTGAAACCAAGCTGTCAGATTGTTTTCTGCAGCTTGCTCTCCATGCAGGGGATTCCCCTTGCATGGGGATTGAGCTGCAGAAAGCAATCTGACAGCTCGGGCGCAGTGATCCAGTGGATCACTGAAACCAAGCTGTCAGATTGTTTTCTGCAGCTTGCTCTTCATGCAGGGGAATCCCCTTGCATGGGGATTGAGCTGCAGAAAGCAATCTGACAGTTTGGTTGCAGTGGTCCAAACTGTGCAGTGATCCACTGCACAGTGATCCGGGCGTTCAGACCACTGCGCCCAAGCTGTCAGATCGCTTTCTGCAGCTTGCTCTCCATGCAAGGGATTCCCCTTGCATCGGGATCGAGCTGCAGAAAGCAATCTTGCAGCCCCGGCACGGCACCCGGGCTGCCAGATTGCTGCTCTGCAGTCCGATCCTCCTGCATAGGGATCAAGCTGCAGAAAGCAATCTTGCAGCGCCAGCGCTGCACCTGAACTGCCAGATCGCTGCTATGCAGTCCGATCCGTCTACATGCAGATTGAGCTGCAGAAAGCGATCTCACAGCCCTGGTGCAATGATCCACATAGTGGATCACTGCACCCGGGCTGTCAGATCGCTACTTTGCAGTCTGATCCTCCTGCATGGCGATCGTGGGACCTTCGTTGTGGACTACATCGGAGGCGATCGAGCATCGTGGGACCTTCGTTGTGGACTACGTCGGATCTTTTTATAATAAAGATGGAGTCTGAATTTTGTTCGTGTTTTTTTCAAAATAAAAATATTTTTCTCTGTGTGCATTTATTGACTACTTACCAGAGATTCCTAATGGCGGGTCTAACATTGGCCCAATATTATGAATCTCGGGCTTAGTGCCAGCTGCCAATAAAAAGCTGACATTAACCCCTTTATTACCCAGTTTGCCACCGGCACCAGGGCAACTGGAAGAGCATGGGTACAGCGTCAGAAAATGGCGCTTCAATGAATGCGCCATTTTCTGGGGCGGCTGCGGGCTGCAATTCGCAGCATGGGGGGCCCAGAACGCTTGGCCCTTTCCATGCTGAGGATTCCAGCCCCCAGCTGCCTAGTTGTACCTGGCTGGGCCAAAAATATGGCGGAGCCCTATGTCATTTTTTTTCTAGAATTAGTTCTAGAAATAAAAAAAATGGGCTTCGTTGTATTTTTGGTTGCAGCCAGGTACAACAAGGCAGCTGGGGGTTGCTGGCAGTCTGTAGCTGCCAAGTTGTACCTGGCTGGACCAAAAATATGGCGGAGCCCCACGTCATTTTTTTTCTTCTACAATTAGTTCTAGAAATAAAAAAAAGGCCTTCGCTGTATTTTTTGTAGCCAGCCAGGTACAACTTGGCAGCTGGCTGACTGGAATCCACAGTGTGGAGAGACCCAAAAGTTGTGGGTCCCCCACGCTGCAAATTTCAACCCACAGCCACCCAAGAAAATAGCGCATTCATTAGAGGCGGCATTTTCTGGTGCTGCACCCCAACTCTTCCAGTTGCCCTTGTGCTGGTGGCACACGGGTTCTCCATATGCGACATGGTGTCCGCTAACAATTTCAATGGAAAATTAGCTCCAATTGTTAGCGGAAAGCATGTCGGGTATGGAGAGCCCCTCCCTGCTCCCCCACAAGTGACCCCATTTTGGAAACTAGACCCCCAAAGGATTATATCTAAAAAAAACACATTGGAGCTCTCCCACAAGTGACCCCATTTTGGAAACTAGACCCCCAAAGGATTATATCTAGATGCATAGTGAGCACTTTGAACCCCCAAATGCTTCACAAATTGATCCGTAATAATGAAAAAAGAAATTATTTGTGGCAAAAAAAGTGCTTTTTCATTTTTACGGATGAATTTCTGAAGCATATGGGGGTTAAAAGTGCTCACTATGCATCTAGATACGTTCCTTAGGGGGTCTAGTTTCCAAAATAGGGTCACTTGTGGGGGAGCTCCAATGTGGAGACACACAGGGACCCTCCAAACGCGACATGGTGTCCGCTAACAATTTGAATGGAAAATGAGCTCAAATTGTTAGCGGACACCATGTCGCGTTGGGAGGGTCCCTGTGTGTCTGCACATTAGAGCTCCCCCACAAGTGACCCCATTTTGGAAACTAGACCCCCAAAGGAACATATCTAGATGCATAGTGAGCACTTTCAACCCCCAGATGCTTCACAAATTGATCCGTAATAATGAAAAAAGAAATTTTTTTGTGGAAAAAAAAAGTGCTTTTTCATTTTTACGGATGAATTTCTGAAGCATATGGGGGTTCAAAGTGCTCACTTTGCATCTAGATACGTTCCTTCGGGGGTCTAGTTTCCAAAATGGGGTCGCTTGTGGGGGAGCTCCAATGTGGAGACACACAGGGGCCCTCCAAACGCGACATGGTGTCCGCTAACAATTTGAGCTAATTTCCCACTGAAATTGTTAGCTGACACCATGTCGTGTATGGAGGGTCCCCGTGTGTCTCCACATTGGAGTTCCCCCAAAATGACCCCATTTTGGAAACTAGACCCCCTAAGGAACGTATCTAGATGCATAGTGAGCACTTTGAACCCCCAGATGCTTCACAAATTCATCCATAAAAATGAAAAAACACTTTTTTCGCAAAAAATTTATTTTTGCCTACATTTTTTCAGTTTCACGTGGGCAAAGGGATCAAATACATCCCAAAATTTGTTGGGCAATTTTTCCTGAGAACACCGATACCTTATATGTGGTCATAAACCACTGTTTGGGCGCACGGCAGGGCTCAGAAGCGAAGGAGCGCCATTTCACTTTTTGAACGGAAAATTGGCTCTAAAATTCAAATTGCGCTCCTTCCCTTCTCAGTCCTGCCGTGCACCCAAACAGTGGTTTATGACCATATATGAGGTATCCGTGTACTCAGGAGAAATTGCCCAACAAATTTTAGGATGCGATTTATCCTGTTGCCCATGTGAAAATGAAAAAAATTGAGGCTAAAAGAACATTTTTGTTACAAAAATTAAAATGTCCATTTTTTCCTTCAACTTTATTTTAGTTCCTGTGAAGCACCTGAAGGGTTAATAATCTTCTTGAATATAGTTTTGAGTAGCTTGAGGGGTGCAGTTTTCGGAATGGTGTCACTTTTGGGTGTTTTCTGTCATGTAAACCCCTCAAAGGGACTTCAAATGTGATGTGGTCACTAAAAAAATGGATTTGTAAATTTTGCTGGAAAAATGAATAATTGCTGATGAACTTTGAACCCTTATAGCAATAGATATCTGCCGCGACACTACTATATATATGAAAAAATTCAAATTAATGAGTGGCACTGAAAAGAGAAGATCAAACTGCAATGTGCAAATGTGTAATGCAGTAAACTGCCCTGTGCTTTGAACCCTTATAACGTCCTACCAAATTTTTTTTTTTCTTCCAAAATTGTGCTGATGTGAAGTAGACATGTGGGAAATGTTATTTATTAACTATTTTGTGGCACATAACTCCCTGGTTTAGCAGAATAAAAATTAAAAATGTGAAAATTGCTAAATTTTCAAATATTTTGCCAAATTTTTGATTTTTTCACAAATAAACGCCAAAATTATCGACCTAAATTTAATACTAACACGATAACAATAATAACCCAATATGTCACGAAAAAAACAATCTCATAATCGCTAGGATCCGTTGAAGCGTTCCAGAGATATTACCTCATAAAGGGAGAGTGGTCAGAATTGCAAAAAATGGTCTGGTCATTAAGCTGCAAAGTGACTCGGTCCTTAAGGGGTTAAACAAAGGTAAAGACACTAAAGGGTGCAAGTGCACAATATGTAGGGCGGTGGAGCACTACTTTGCTTTGGTCAACTTCCTGTTTCTTTTGCTTCCTGTTTTCTAACCTATTTTTATAAAGATAAAAATGCATGTGTCAAAAACGCAGCAAAAACCTCATAAAAAAATTAAGGAAGAACACAAGTGAGAGGAAATGCGGGATTCATGTGGAAATTCAGCTACGTGAAAGCCTGATCAAACACTGATCATGTGCACATATCCTAAGGGTTGTAAAGGTTAGTAGTCATATATGACATTTTTTCCTAAGGATGAATTACAGCCTTATAATATCACACCAGTATTATATGCACATGGAAAGTGGGGGAAAATTCTCTTTCACCAGGTTTTTTCCAACCTCATCTGAGATCTGCATGATATGGAGACAGAGGCCCTGATTCCATCCATGTATCATAGTTTACTAGGTGCAGCATTTGTGAAACAATCACTGTCTTTTCTACTGCAGATTTAGCAGTTCTCAGAATGCTGGGCCTTGTATAACCATGCCCACACCATTGATTGGCATCTCTATGTATACACTATGTATTGACAATCAGTGTTGGGGCCGGGTTGGCTAGGAAGCACCAGGCAGCTTGTCATGTAGTGATAATTTGCTTATAAAACACTGACTAGTAAGGCAAACATCACTGGAATCAGTAAATCTGCCCTACAATATGCTGCTCTCATAATACATAGCAAACCCCTGCTGGCAGATTCCCTTTTAAATATTTGGTATGCATCCCATGAGCCTAAAGGGCCTGTCACACGCGTCAATGTCGTCAGTGAGATGATCGCTGACGACATTGACGCTGATCGCTGGTGAGCTGTCACACAGACAGACTCACCAGCGATCAATTGACCAGAGACATCATGGAAACGATTTAAATATCGTTTCCATGATGTCTTGCTCCCGCTGCCAGCCTGCTGGAAGCAGGAGCAGGCTGGTCTCCAAGGTAAACTGCTGGTATCTAGGCAGCGCGCGCTGCCTAGATACCCGACGTGTACCTTAGTTACCAGCCTCCTCCGCTCACCGGCTGGTATCTAAGGTACACAGCGGGTAACTAGGGACCCTAGTTACCCGCTGTGTACCTTAGATACCAGCCGGTGAGTGGAGGAGGCTGGTAACTAAGGTACACGTCGGGTAACTAGGCAGCGCGCGCTGCCTAGATACCCGCAGTTTACCTTGGATACCAGCTCCCAGCGCTTGTGACAGGCGCTGGGAGCTGGAATATCGCTACTCCCGGTGTCACACGCAGCGATGCTGCGTGTCCACCGGGCGCCATTCGCCAGGTTTTAGGACTGATTCTAAAACCTGGCGATCATCAACCAGCGATTTATCGCTGGTTGATTCAGTATGTCACACGCATCAATATCGCTGCAACGTCACGTGCAGCCGATATCGTGCAGGCGATATTGATGCGTGTGACAGGCCCTTAAGGCGACAATCGTAGAGTCTCTCATCCGAGAGAAACAGGTCAGTTATGCTAACGGCATTCTGATCAAATTTGGATCCAAGTGTCAGCTTAATGTGATCTGATTCTCTGGGATGAGAGAATCGGAGCAACTGTGAGAAGAAGATGAAGAACGAAATTTCTCCATCTTCTCCATTCTTTAATTGCACAGAATTTGGAGTGCACTTAGATGTTATCCAAGAGCGAACTGAAGATTTCCCCACACCCATAGACTTGAATGGGTGAGTGGCATCCAATTCCTGATTCTGTCAGTGAAAACAATCGATCATCAGCACTGCTCCATTAGTCTAAGTGCTATTTGATAAAAAAAAATCAGATAGCACTCCTCCGATTTATACCCCTGTGGCCCATTCCCTTGTCTCGCCTATCTCCATTCTTCTTAAGTTGATAGAGATTTTTTAAGAAAATTAGTGGCAGAAATGCATAGCTGATGGATTTCCTCTGTGGATTTGCAGTTTGAGCTGCAGCAGTGGCGGCCATCTACATGTTTACCCTCTGAGGTTATTGTTGGGCCCACTGGGACGGGGGTACTCGGTACCGGACCGGTTCTGCTACTTGGGAAGTCACAGGTGGTCCTGGTCTGGTCCGTGTCCTGGGCTCGGCAATAAAAGGGGGGATATTTACAGGGGATTGTCAGTCGTGACGCCACCCACTATATGCGGCCAGTGATGGGGCCGCCGCTGCTGCAGAACCTCCGGGGATGATGTAATGGCAGCTTAGGTGGTATAGTTCCAGTGGGTAGAACTGTGTTTCTGGGGCAGTAAGGGTTAAGTCTATTGTGGAATGTTCAGTACACTTCCTGTGCAGACGCTGCAGGGATCTCTCCTCAATGCTGGTGCTGACAGGCTGTGCTGTGGCTCTGCAGGTGGAGGGCTTTCTGTAATCCTGTATGGAGAGAATCACTTTCATGCAGAGACACAAGGGAGGCAATCTCAGGGTTTTCCGTGTTTACTCTCAGATCTTCAGACAGTTCACAAGTCAGTTACAGTTCAAGTACAGTTCTTACACGTCTCAGTTCTTATTACACGGGCACACTCTCCCTCTCCAGGTTCCCTTTACTTTGCAGCCAGGTCTCTCTCTCTGTGACCCCTCACACAGTCTTTGTTTCCTTTCCGGGCTATTAACGTTCTCTGGTTTACTTCGTTGTGTGTGACACCGGACAGTATGGCGGTGACTCAGGCCCCTGTGGGTCCTCCTGTTTGTCACTGAGCTGCCTGTCCTTTGGGGTAGGGACCCTAACATGTAGCTGTGGTCCCTTGTCGTGTTGTTTGGGGATTCCGGGTAAACTACGGTCCCCTCTAGAGCCGACACTCTACTCAGCCCAGCCTCCAGCAGTCCTCAAGTGTGAGGCTCTACCAGGCTCCTTCCCTCTGCGTCTCTCGGTATCATAGGAGGGCTACTCTGCCTGCAATCGGTAGCTTCAGCTGTGTTCCTAGGGCCCGGTATCACCGTCCCTCTCTCTCTCCTCACACTCCTGGTGGTACTGGCTTCGGACGTGCTTTCTCTCTCCTCCGGCTCACACTGGCTCGGTACAGATTCTGCACTCCTACACCGTACACTCTCAGGACCTGTGGGTCTTTCTGTCTGCTCAGCTCAGCTCAACCTTCTGCTGTTCTCTGGCTTGTGCTCCTCAGCTTCTGGTCTTTATAGCTCAGCACCCTGGGCCTACTCTTGATCTTTTCTGGTCAGCTCACTGTGGCCTACTGAACTCCTTCCTCCTCCCCCTCACTATTTCTACTGTAAAAGTCACCTGACTACGTGTGTGCCCAACCCACTCCTTTAAATCCACCACCCCTCAATTGCCTAGAGTCTTCCAATCTTAGGGCTGGATGCTAGCATCTACTGCACGTGGGTTGTGTGGGCTGTGAGGGTGTTGTTGTGCAACAATTGTCCTACCTGCCTGGCTGCAGTTCCCTTTGTGGCCTCCTGGACGCAGGGGCGCCACATTATTGTGTCGGATTTGGGCAGAAAATGCTTTAAGAATTAACAAGTCAGTTTAAAAAAAATAAAATAAAAACATGTTGGAACCTGTGTAAGGCTGCCTTCACATTTGCGGACCCCTCCGCAGCATCCTGCGGAGGGGATCCGCAAGCTGACCGCAGCTGCCGCCAGCCCCTATCTTTATAATGAGAACGCACGGACCTGCGCATGACCGTGTGCTCCCATTCACTGCAATATGTGATTTGTACGCAGGCGGATGCCCGCGCACAAGTCATACACTCTCGTCCGCACCAGGAACGCGACATTGTCATTGCATGATTCTAGTGGACGGGAGGAAATGTCACCACTCCCACCAAAGAAGCCGTTCACACCTATCAATGAAGTACCGAATGTGTGGTGTACATCGAGGTGGGTGTAGTGGTGTACCCTATGCAAGGGGGGTCTTACCTCCCCCCTCTGTTCCCCCACCTGTAGGTATTACTCCCAGACCCTTGCTACAATTCTATTAAAATCAATGACCACATCTCTTCCTAATGTAATCACCTGGGGAAGCAATTTGTCCACCGCTGCTACTGGATTGCTACTGCGCATGACTGGGTGCACAAAGATGGCAGACACATCAGTTACTGCGCATTAGTATGTAAAAACATTTTTTACAATCTGGCCAATCAGGAGATACCAGGATCTGCCTGCGCTGCAGCCAGTGCCCTGTAGGTGGCGCTATTTTGATGACAAACTTACATACAGTTAGACTAAGCCTTTTATGCAAGTAGATAAATGACAACCGAGCGCTAATTTGACCATCAGCTGTCTTTCCCAAGTGCCCAAATTCAATGGAGGAGCAGTGAAAGCTGCAGTCAATCAGCCTTGGATCTGGATTACCTCTCAAATATCAAAAGGATCTGTTTTAGAAATTAAATTGTCAGACCCCGATGTCCCCTGACATCATTTGATGGCTGATTCCTTTGATATCAGCAGGTTTGATCGGCTGAAGTTTAATATGTATGGGGGCCTTTAAAAGATTATAGCAGGGAATAAGGAGGCGAGGAGGAAGTTGTACACTGCAGATCAGGATGTAGAGGGGAAGTTAACATCCAGGTTACTAGATAGCAGATCGCACATGTTATAGATAGAAAAGATATGCTATGTAGCTTGCAAGGAGAGGAGAAAGAAATCATATAGGATATACAGTGCATTGTGAAAGTATTCAGCCCCCTTGAACTTTTCAACCTTTTGCCACATTTCAGGCTTCAAACATAAAGATATAAAATTCTAATTTTTGTGTAAAGAATCAACAAGTGGGACACAATTGTGAAGTGGAAAGAAATTTATTGGATATTTTAAACTTTAAAAAAAAACAAAACTGAAAAGTGGGGCGTGCAATATTATTCAGCCCCTTTACTTTCAGTGCAGCAAACTCACTCCAGAAGTTCAGGGAGGATCTCTGAATGATCCAATGTTGTCCTAAATGACTGGTAATGATAAATAGAATTGACCTGTGTGTGATCAAGTCTCTGTATAAATGCATCTGCTCTGTGATAGTCTCAGGGTTCTGTTTCAAGTGCAGAGAGCATTATGAAGACCAAGGAACACACCAGGCAGGTCCGAGATACCGTCGTGGCAAAGTTTAAAGCCAGATTTGGATACAAAAAGATTTCTCAAGTTTTAAACATCTCAAGGAGCACTGTGCAAGCGATCATATTGAAATGGAAGGAGTATCAGACCACTGCAAATCTACCAAGACCCGGCCGTGCCTCTAAACTTTTATCTCGAATAAGGAGAAGACTGATCAGAGATGCAGCCAAAAGGCCCATGATCACTCTAAATGAACTGCAGAGATCTACAGCTGAGGTGAGAGAGTCTGTTCAAAAGAAAAGAATCAGTCGTACACTGCACAAATCTGGCCTTTATGGAAGAGTGGCAAGAAGAAAGCTATTTCTCAAAGATATCCATAAAAAGCCTCGTTTGAAGTTTGCCACAAGCCTGGTCACAAGCCATGCTCTGGTCAGATGAAACGAAGTTCAAACTTTTTGGCCACAATGCAAAACAATATGTTTGGCATAAAAGCAACACAGCTCATCACCCTCAAAACACTATCCCACTGTCTAACATGGTGGTGACAGCATCATGCTTTGGGCCTGCTTTTCTTCAGCAGGGACAGGAAGATGGTTAAAATTGATGGGAAGATGGATGGAGCCAAATACAGGACCATTCTGAAAGAAAAGTTGTTGGAGTCTGCAAAAGACCTGAGACTGGGACAGAGATTTATCTTCCAACAAGACAATGATCCCAAACATAAAGCAAAATCTACAATGGAATTGTTCAAAAATAAACATATCCAGGTGTTAGAATGGACAAGTCACAGTCCAGACCTGAATCCAATCGAGAATCTGTGGAAAGAGCTGAAAACTGCTGTTCACAAACGCTCTCCATCCAACCTCACTGAGCTCCAGCTGTTTTGCAAGGAAGAATGGGCAAGAATTTCAGTCTCTCAATGTGCAAAACTGATGGAGACATACCCCAAGCGACTTGCAGCTGTAATCGCAGCAAAAGGTGTCGCTGCAAAGTATTAACTCAAGGGGGCCGAATAATATTGCACACCCCACTTTTCAGTTTTTTATTTTTTTAAAAAGTTTAAAATATCCAATAAATTTCGTTTCCACTTCACGATTGTGTCCCACTTGTTATTGGTTCTTCACAAAAAAATTAGAATTTATATCTTTATGTTTGAAGCCTGAAATGTGGCAAAAGGTTGAAAAGTTCAAGGGGGCAAAATACTTTAACAAGGCACTGTATTTGAGTGTAGAGACAAGACTCTGCAGGAGAGAGGGATGAGTATCAGTGTCGCAACATTAGGTAGAGTTACACTGGCATGTGACTCGCATGAGTGTAATGCAAGAAAAACTCACAATGCTCTCAGCCCCATGCTAATCAGGATGAGACGAAAATCGTAGCATGCCGAAGTTGTCTGCGAGTCTTGGATTGCTCGGACCCATACAAGTCCATGGGTGCGAGTGAAACATTGGACTGCACTGATGACTTATGAATGCAGTGCGATATACACCAAGGGCAGCAATGGAGGAGATGGAGAGATTGATCTCTCCCTCTCCTAAATAGCTGTAATCTGATCACAGGATTGGATCACAGTTGCCTGACGCTCAGTCACACTCACAGCACAGTCTGAGGTGAATGTCATTAGCATATTGCAAATAATGCCATACGCTAGTGGATCCCCGGCTTAAAGGAAAGAAGTGTGGTAAAGAAGGCTGCAAATTACACGTTAGTGGAAAAAATTAATAAAGTAATATGTATTTTAATGAAATATTCTCATGTTGTTTGTTCAGGAGCACACCACTCCTCTGCCTCCTGGCTTCTTTAGGGTGTGTGCCTAATAAGATTGACAGTTTAGTCCACCATGGTAGCTGTGTCAATCCAAACCGACTGCTCACCAAGGTTGTTAGCAGAGGTAAATTGTCCTCTGCAGCATGTGAGACACGCATGGGCACGGAGACTTGTTGTATCCAATGATCCTGCCGGCCTCAGAGCAGCATTTGCTGGCCCCAATGTATAGTCTGCTAGTGGCACTTGCCCCATGTCTAGGCCACTCTGAGACTGCAGGATGGCCATTAACCTAGGCAACGGGCTGTAATGTACAGAAGTAAAAATCCCTCCATTTTTTTGAAAAGAGAGGATTTTTATTAAATGGAAAATTGCAAAGTTGCTTCTTTTCACTAGACACATTTCAAAACTTGAGAAGGCTCCTTTACTTCAAGGTTGACACTGAAAGTACCGTCACACACCGCCATATGGATTCCATATCGCAGGCAATTTGATGTGAGCACTCACGTTCTGGGCACTTTTTTCAGAACGCTTCGGTGATGTCACACATAGCTATTTTGCGTGCGATCACCGGCGATCTTGTGTTCCGGAAATCCCTGACCAAGTCCGGAAGCGATCTTCCCTTCTCACATCGCTGTGTTAGACGCCACCATCACATCAGCGATGTGGGTGTAGAGTTTGGCCGCAGCGAGGAGATAGGCGTGCCAGAGTTTGTTACACCGCGCGCCTACCACTTCGATTGGCCTACACAACTGCGTTACCACCAAGCCACCAATCGCCGCAGACGGGGCGTGGAAAACAGCACGGTCAGGCACGCTTCGGGATTGATTCCAGAATGTCTGAGCTCGCTTTCTACATTACTATCACCCTGTCACAAAGTGCTGAGATCACCTGGTGGATATCACCTGATTTCACTGCAGTGCAGGGCAATCAGGCGATGCTCCGCTGGCGATTTCTCACCGTAGAATCGCCCAGTCACACATCACTACGCACATGCGATGTGGTTTCGACATCGCTGGAATCGGGAATTGCCAGTGATCTCGCCGGTGATATGGCAGCGTGTGACGGTACCTTAACATTTGTAAAAGTACTTTTTCCATCAATATCCATCGGCCTCAATATCTTGTATTATTTGCAGACTTATACTCCTCAATATTAGAAGACCTGAGTGAGCTAAGCGATCTTTATGATATGGAGGTAAGGACATTTCATCCTTTTTTTTTTACTTTAAGATGAATGAACCATCTTGATAAAATGTGATTGTTTCCTTTAGTTTTCTCATGATTATAGGGTGTATTTTGAGCAGCACCTAAAGACTTTACCGAGTGTTGGCCCTCCGACTATCCTGGCATACAAAAGAGAATCCTCAGAAGACAACCGGCTACTGGCAATGATGAAGGTAGGTAATTAGACACTTCTTGTAGAATTTGTGTAAAAGGTTTAAGGGTGGAGGCACACTGGCGTGAGACTCGCGCGAGTCTCACGCTTGTAAAAAACGCATGTCACTCGCACTGATGTTAACAAATTGGCCAGGGCACAGTGGTCGTTTACATGTCGCCGGCAATGCGATTCCACTCACAGCATGCTGCGTATGTGTGCGATTCCTACGCGCGTACGGCCAATGCAAGTCTATGGCGGCGTTTTTTCTCGCATGAAGTCAGCATACCATGCGAGTTACATGCGCGAAATACGCTTGTACGTGACAGGAAAGTACAAGTGATTCAATTCTGAAGTGCCTCCATGCCTCAAAAACACCTTACACTCGGATCGCTGTTTGTGACTGAAAAAATGCACTCGCACATCGCACTCGCACCGCACTGCACTCCACACAACTCGCACCGCGATCAGACAAATATGCGACGCAGTCCAGAAATGGCTAGCGTACAAAACGCTCCGTTTTACACGCTCCTAGTGTGCCTCCACCTTAGTGTGATAATAGTGTGGTGCTGCCTCTCTGTTGTCAGGGAATAGAGAATGATCTTAGAACATTTTGGTAATCTCCTAGTAGTTATGTGCCGTTATTCCCACCACACATTATTCAGTGAGGGGGAGATTGCTGCCTGTTCTCTCCAGTGTGCTTCTCTCTTGATGTAGATCCTTAGGGAGCAGTCCGGAAAGGAACAGTGTGAATTCTGTGGAAAATCATTGAAGTCAATCAATCTTGAATATACTGTGGATAAAGCACTTTTTAATGAGGTAAATCAATCACATTATTAATATATAAGCAAGACGTACAGGAGCACAGCCTTATTTCAGCATCTCTGTTTGTCGTCAATACCCTTACACGTTTTGTAATAATCGATATTTGGTTCAAATATGCTATGTGTCCAGGTGGTGTGGTCAGAAACTGGTGCTAAAGGGGTTAGACATATAGGTATTCATGGCCTATTCTTAAGGTACTTTACATGCTTCAATGTTGTAACGATCTCACCAACGATTTCACGGGAGCGCGGTCGTTAGGACATCTTTGGTGAGATGTCACACGTCTAGACATTGTGAATGACGTACCAACGATGTGGCGAGCAGCTATTGTTCGCACAACCCAGCAAATGATACTTGTTCACTGTTGTGAAGAGGCGAAGTTGTTAATGAGATCATTATCGCGGTGTCACACAGAATGATGCAGCAGGTTGGCTGATCGGCGATCGTCTGATTTGAGAACATGTTCTCAAATCGGCGATCAGCGATCAAACGATTTATCGTAGTCGTATCTCAGTGTCACACGCAACGACGTAGTAACGATGTATTTGAACAACTCCAAACCCATGAAGTTTCAGCGATATTGTTCACGATATCGTACCATGTAATGGGGCCTTTAGTGATATGTCATAAATATCAGATTGGTGCTGGTTTGACAACCCAACATCCCACTGATTAGCTGATTAGCATCTCCTGCGGTGGTCAGATCAGCAAGCTCCATATACGGTGGCAGGTGGGGAGTTTGACTGGGGGCAGTACACTGTCAAACCTTAATGCAGCTGTCCTATGCCGAAATCAGGGTGGCCAGAAAACTCCCATGGAGCAGAAGCCGAGCTTCAGCATTTGGGAACAGATACTTCACAGTAAATGGAACTTGCTGTTCCAGCTCTCATCGGGATGTTGCTGGTGCGATAACAGCTGATCGGAGGGAGGTGCTGGATGTTGGACCCCACTAATCTGATATTGGTGAGCTACATTTTGTTAATATCTTGCAACCATGTTTTTTGTCAAAAAGATATGTTTAAATATATCACTTAATTCATGTGGCCAAGAATGCCGATGGTCTTTTTTACCATTGATGTACAGGGTGGGCTATTTATATGGATGCACCTAAATAAAATGGGAATGGTTGGTGTTGTTTGTGGCACATTAGTATATGGGAGGGGAAAACTTTTCCTGATGGGTGGTGACATGGCGCCATTTTGAAGTCGGCCATTTTGGATCCAACTTTATTTTTTTCAATGGGAAGAGGGTCATGTTGACACATCAACTTATTAAGAATTTCATAAGAAAAAAATGGTGTGTTGTTTTATGTAATGTTATTCTTCATGAGTATTTACAAGTTATGACCACTTATAAAATGTGTTCAAAGTGCTGCCCACTTGTGTTGGATTGTCAATGCAACCCTCTTCTCCCACTCTTGACACACTGATAGCAACACCCCAGAAGAAATGCTAGCACAGGCTTCCAGTATCTGTTGTATCAGATGCTGCACATCTCGTATCTTCACAGCATAGACAATTGCCTTCCCGATGAGTGATGAGGAAAACTTTTTTGTGAATGGTGAAATTAACAAACAAAACCACCACTATGTCTGACACTACCCACAGTGGATAGATCCCTCCAAGACTGCTGAAACACAAAATTGATGTTATGGTGTGGTATATGGGGTTCAAAGATAGTGGGGCCAGCTTCATCAATGGAAACTTCAATGCCACTGGAATTGTGCAATCTGAAATTGTTTCATGATTCAGATATCAGTGGTGTTGGCAGAGATATACACAGCTCAGCATTATGAGCTCTGCTACATCTGCAGCTGAGAAAACTGTGATTCTATAACAACTGTTGCACCCTGTAAACTAAGCGATACATCAGGATATCTGTCCCAACCTCATGTTCCTATCACATTATGTTGCAAAAGCCTTCAGACAGATTCCTTTAAAGGTAAAGATAAGGGGAGCAGGAACAGTATCATGCTCATGCTGAAATGGCATATGTATATTTATACGAAGGCGGTCATTCTAAAGTATATGGTACAAACCACAAACCGGCATGCACAATTAAATATATTCATTCATTTACAGAGAGTGTAAATCTGCCTGCAGTCATCTCTACATCAGAGACAGACAGTCTCCTGGGCCAGGGTTAGAAACCTTCACGGTTAGGAATAGAACCTCAGACCAAGGTGGAGAATAAAGCCAGTCATTATTAAACATGAAAAACCAATGCAAAATATAACCAATGCGAGGATAAGCTCAGTTATTGCATGGCAAGGTAAGGCACACAAAATATTTCTCAAACACAAGGGAATGTACAATGTCTCAACTAAGGGTTAATATAGCAGAAAGATATAGGATTGACGAAGAAAAGTCTCCACAAGAACAGTTTCTGTATGGACTTCTATCTTCCCGGCTTGGTTATATGTTAGATTACAAGGAAAAAACACAACAGAATAAAACAGCACAACATATCAGGTGGGCATAAGCTCCATTGGAGTAGGAATGTAGCAAGAGTCACTATTTCTAGTCTCAAGTGTGCTGCTGATCTCTAGAATCCATATCTCAGATGAGAATGACCCAACAATAGAAAAAATACAATGGCCCCACGTTACGTGGCTGTAACAGAGAAGATCCCATAATGGTGCCGCTTCTCTCCCATAGTGCACTGTAGCTATGGACTGAGCTTTCATCACCTTCACATCACGCTTTTGGCTAAAGGATTCAGCTCACAGATTTTTTGGTCATCTCCTCCATTTACAACCCATTTACACATCATGATAAACAGCTAATGAATGTTCATGGGATGCTCATTCCCAACCATCAAGCAAAAGAATACAGCAGCATTCTGCTAAGTATACAGCAGTAGGATATGTGCAAACACTGAGTACATGAAATCCATCAAAGAAAGACGCCTTGTCGTGGTTGGTGGGCTTTTGAGAATTGGACAATTTTTGTGCTAAATACCTTCACTTTATTCGTATATTCTGTATCGCAGTAATGCAGTTTGTATGTCATCTACTCAATGTCAGCACACATCTTAGTGCTTACAGTGTGCTGCTGTATCCTTTAGTTCAGGGGTCTCAAACTCACGGCCCGCGGGCCGCATGCGGCCCCTGGGGCCCCTCAGTGCGGCCCCCGACAGAGTGGAGAGTGAATCATGTCGGCGGTCCTGTGCGGGGGCCGCCGCGATACTGCTCTATTACCACTTCAGGCCCCTTCATTGACACTTTACTGCCGCTCGCTCTGCAGCTTGCTCTGTGCCCTGCAATTTCAATACAAGCCGCCAGCCAATGAGAGGCGTATGACGTCACCTGCGGGCCTCTCATTGGTTGGCGGCTTGTATTGAACTTGCAGGGCACAGAGCAAGCTGCAGAGCGAGCGGCAGTAAAGTGTCAATGAAGGGGCCGGAAGTGGTAATAAAGCAGTATCGCAGCGGCCCCCGCACAGGACCGCCAGCTAGGTTACTTGCATAGGGCGCAGAGCGAGCGGGCAGTGAAGTGTCAGTGAAGGGGCCAGAAGTAGTAATACAGCAGTATCGCGGCGGCCCCCTGCATAGGATTGCCGGCTAGGTTAGTTTTACAAAAGAGTCTGTGTCTGTGAGTTAATGTGAGAGTGTGTATGTGTGTGAGAGTGAGTGTCTGAGAGTGTGTGAGCCTGAGTGTGTGAGCCTGAGTGTGTGAGCCTGAGTGCCTGAGCCTGAGTGCCTGAGCCTGAGTGTCTGAGCCTGAGTGTCTGAGCCTGAGTGTCTGAGCCTGAGTGTCTGAGCCTGAGTGTGTGTGTGAGCCCAAGTGTGTGTGTGAGCCTGAGTGTGTGTGTGAGCCTGAGTGTGTGTGTGAGCCTGAGTGTGTGAGTGAGCCTGAGTGCGTCTGAGCCTGAGCGCGTCTGAGCCTGTGAGCGCATCTGCGTCTGAGCCTGTGAGCGCGTCTGCGTCTGAGCCTGTGAGTGCGTCTGCGTCTGAGCCTGTGAGCGCGTCTGCGTCTGAGCCTGTGAGTGCGTCTGTGTCTGAGCCTGTGAGTGCATCTGAGCCTGTGAGTGCGTCTGGGTCTGAGCCTGTGAGTGCTTCTGCGTCTGAGCCTGAGCGAGAGTGCGTTTGAGTCTGAGCGTGAGTGCGTCTGAGCGTGAGTGCGTCTGAGCCTGAGCGTGAGTGCGTCTGCATCTGAGCCTGTGAGTGCGTCTGCGTCTGAGCCTGTGAGTGCTTCTGCATCTGAGCCTGAGCGAGAGTGCATCTGAGCCTGAGCGTGAGTGCGTCTGAGCGTGTCTGCGTCTGAGCCTGTGAGTGCGTCTGCGTCTGAGCCTATGCCTATGAGTGCATCTGAGCCTGTGCTTGTGCGTGCGTCTGCGTCTGAGCCTGTGAGTGCGTCTGCGTCTGAGCCTGAGCCTGTGAGTGCGTCAGCGTCTGAGTTTGTGAGTGCGTCTGTGCCTGTGAGTGCGTCTGTGCCTGTGCGTGCGTCTGAGCCTGTGAGTGCGTCTGAGCCTGTGAGTGTGCCTGAGCCTGTGAGTGCGTCTGAGCCTGTGCCTGTGAGTGCATCTGAGCCTGTGCCTGTGAGTGCGTCTGAGCCTGTGCCTGTGAGTGCGTCTGAGCCTGTGCCTGTGAGTGAGTCTGAGCCTGAGCCTGTGCCTGTGAGTGAGTCTGAGCCTGTGCCTGTGAGTGAGTGAATGTGTGTGTGTAAAAAGAATGTAGACTAGGTTGGGGACATCAGTACAAAAGGGGATCAGGATGGGGATATTAGTACAAGAAAGGGACCAAGATGCGGACATTACTACAAGAAGGGGATAAGGATTTGGACAGTATTACATTGAGCAAAAAAGTCTGGTATTACTAAAAATGTTACTTAGGGCCACGTCACACACACAGATATCTGTACAGATATTGTTCGCAGATCTCTGGTTGCAGTGAAATCATGGACACATTGCTCCATTTATATACGGCCACAAAATGGAACAATATGTCCATGATTTCATTGCAACCAGAGATCTGCGAACAATATCTGCACAGATATCTGTGTGTGTGACGTGGCCCTTAGTCCTACAAGCAATGCGGCCCCCGATAAAAAATGTTTTCTATGTGCGGCCCAGCAACCCAGCCGAGTTTGAGACCCCTGCTTTAGTTTGTATACTGTGTAGTCATGACATCTTGCACCTGTTTACACTTATTTATTCTGTTTGGAGGTGTTGGGCAGTTTTTTTTTTTATTTTTGTAGCGTTTCCAATCATTAGCCATTGTAAACAAATGGATGATCAGCTAATTAACACTTGTTCATCACATAACTGGATCAGCCATGTAGACTAATAAATATTTTGTAGGCAGTAGCATGTCATCCAGTATAAATAGGGGATTTGCAAACAATAAGATGCATGCTTATGGAAACATATTGATTACATTAACATTTGTTTTGCCCCTATACAATTTATTTTGGCCCCTTAAAAAATTGCCAGAAATAAGGGTTAGGGTGTGTTCACACGCTGTGTATTTGCTGCGTATTTTTACGCGAGTGCTCTTGCAGTTTTTGTAGCCAAAACCAGGAGTGACTGATTAAAACCAGGAGTGGCTGATTAAAACTAGGAGTGGTGATTAAAACTAGGAGTGGGTGATTAAAACCAGGAGTGGCTGAGTAAAACCAGCAGTGAGTGATTAAATACAGAAGTGGAGCACTTGTTTCTATAAGGCCGGCTTCAGACTGCGTTTGAGATCCGATCCGTAGCTGTCCACTTGAGGCAGACAGCCGCGGACCGGATCAGCACACAGGACCGGGGGGCTAATATGCCCTCCGATCCTGTGTGCAGCCGCACGCATCTGCAGCTGCTGACAGGTCAGGACCGCGCCGCCCGCGGGCCTCACCTATCAGCAGCAGGAATTGCGTGCGTCTGCACACAGGATCGGAGGGCATATTAGCCCCCCGGTCCTGTGTGCTGATCCGGTCCGCGGCTGTCTGCCTCAGACAGCTACGGATCGGATCTCAAACGCAGTCTGAAGCCGGCCTTAGACTTTTCCTCTGATTGTTCCATTCTTAAGGGCCCATTACACACAACGATATCGTGAACGATATTGTTGCAACATTACCGGTTTGATGATGTTGCAGCGATGTCGAAACGACATCGCTGTGTGTGACACGTATCAACGATCAACGATAAGTGGTTGATCGTTGATCGTAGATTTATGGCCAGGTCCATAAATCTATTGTTGGTCTCCCTCTGGGCGGCTGGCATTGGCGCGTGTGACAGTGGGAGACCATTGATGAACAATGCGCTCAGCTTAGTTACCCGCTGTTTACCCTGGTTATCAGCCTTCTTCACTTACAGGCTGGTATCCAAGGTACACAGCGGGTAACTAGGGACAGCGCTGTCCCTAGTTACCCGCTGTGTACTTTGGATACCAGCCTGTAAATGGAGAAGGCTGGTAACCAGGGTATAGATTGGGTAACTAGGCGCTGTGCGCTGCCTAGATACCGGCTGTTTACCATGGTTACCAGCATGCTTCCGCTTACCACAGCCTGGCAGCGGGAGCTAGACATCGTGGAAAGAATATTTGATTCTTTTCCACGATGTCGCTGGTCCACTGGTTGCTGGTGAGTCTGCCTGTGTGACAGCTCACCAGCGATCAGTTCACGATGTGGCAGCAATACACATTGTTGGTCGGATCGCTGCCACATTGCAGCGTGTAACGGGGCCTTTAGTATTGGCTACAAAATCTGCATCAGCACTTGTGTAAAAATAAGCAGCAAATATGCAGCTGTGATCTCATCTTTACGCTATGTGCTCACTGGTCGTTTGTGATCTGTTATTGGTGCTGCGTTGTTGTTTTTTTTTTAACTGCTCTAAAAACGGATCAGTCGCTGCATCTGCAGCAAAGTGAATGTGATATTCAAAATACTGTGCAGATGTCAGCATTTTTGACTGTCGCATTAGTGGGCAAGCAGAATATAATGAGCGTCAATTAGTGCTCCGTTTTTCTCCTGCACTTTCTCTATTGACTCCTTTGTAATAAAAAAAAGCATAACAAATGGATTAGTATCCAGGCAGTCTGTTGTTGATACTTTTTTAGTGCGCTTTTGCTGCACTTTCCACAGCACAATTGCTGGTTCATCCAATTTCTTACCCTCCCCGGTGATTCTACAGCGTGCTCTGGTGATGTGTTCCTTAAGGGCATTGAGGACCGGTTAGAGGACCTGCAAGAACTCAAAAGGACCTGGCCATGTGACTCAGTCAGCTGATCTGTTCCCACTCGATATCTAGATATCGATATCGCTGAACACCACGGACAGGAACTTGGGGAAGGTAATAAAATGAATAAGCGAGGTTTCTTGTGTGTGTTGTGTTATTTAATCCCATTTGCCCGTAAAAGTGAGCTGTATTACTGATATCATGTAGATAGAGCATGTAGGAGGCAACAAAGCAGGAAGCCAGTGAAGTTTAGCTTCAGCCAATGGCTGCAAAGCAGGAAGTCAGTGAATTCAGTACCAACCAATGACTGCAAAGCAGGAAGTTAGTGAATTTCAGTTCCAGCCAATGGCTGCTTAGCAGGAAGTGATGTCAAAGTTAATGTCTGCTGCATAGTCAGTCACCTGCAGCTGTTTCATTACTTCCTGTGATATAACCACCTACAGTATATAGAGCACCTTAGAAATGTACGTTTCAGAGGCCAAAGTTAAAAACGTTCTATGCTATCAATTATAAAATGTATTTGTTAATTGACAAAAATGCAGCTGTTCTAGAAGTGCAAACATTTATTTTTAACTATCCAACATTTTATAACAATTTTCCACTGAGAATATCACAGTTTTTTACGTAAAGTCAAACCAGTTCAAAATCTACAAAATAATAATGATGAATCCATCCTACTGTTTTATGAATTTTACTTTTTCTTTAAGTCTAATGGCCACTTTACATGCGGCAACAGGAAGATAGCAAAACGGCAGGTGTCGGAGACAATTGTACCTTTTACCTTCAAAAGACCTTGAAGTGGCTGCGTGTAATTCAGGTATCTGAAGGTGTTTTGAAGGTAAAAGGTACAATTGTCTCCGACACCTGCCGTTTTCTATCTTCCTGTTGCCGCGTGTAAAGTGGCCATTAGGAGTAACGTCTGACATGCCTGTTAAGAAGACTTAGGCTCTGTTCTCACAATAAGGATATGCAGCGTTTTGAATGCAGCATCTTGCCACTATATCCAAAATGGTGCATTGTACAGTAACAGCATGGTGGATGGGATTTGTGGAAATCTCATCCTCACTGTGCTTCTTCCTATCGCAGCATGTTTTCAGCTGTGGTGCGGGTTGCCAGGACTTCCGCATCTCTGCAGCATGTTCATTTCATGCTGCGGAGCTGGAAACGGTCTTCAGCGGCTGCAGGGAAAAGTCGCCCTGCACCACCGCAGGTGGGCAGTACAGGGCGGCTGCGGTCTCCCTACAGCCACCCGCGGATTCCTTGAGATCCAGAGCCACTGGGTCCAAGACGCAGCGGCTCCAGACCATAGCACATACCCTTATAAGCCATGCAATGCTTCTCTGGGAAATTACATTTGTAAATTTCCTCTTCAGAGACTTGAACTCGAGTGACGACTATTGAAAGCAGCAATCCTAAAATCAATATCGACCCTTTATTGAGCCTTGGTTTTTTACTTAGTATAAAATCCAAACCTGATATTCTATTTCCAGACACGTGTTTCAAGGTGGTGCCCCTTCTCTTCAGTGCAAAGCGAGAGATCTGATTTGGCTGTATGACTTTTTCTTTAGAAATGTTTCCCACAATCCAAAATGATGTATAAACAGCAGATCTTTATCATTTAGTTATGACGGAGTGACCAGATTGAAAAACTTCAGAACAAAAATAGTTTTAGTAAAGACTCCAAATGGTTGTTTCATAAATACAACCCTGCCCATATTCCCATTTATGATCCAGACTTGGGAGCTTCCAGTAAATGCAGCTCGCACCCAGGGGGGCCCCAGCTATACGTTTATTTTGATTGAAGGAGAAAAAGTTTACCAGGTTCCAGGCTGGAACTGGGACAGATAATCCACATGTAAGAATAGAGTATAAATCCACATCCGACAAAAATAAAAATGACAACATCTGCTTTATTCCATTAAAAACAACAAAGCAGGTGTTTTCATTTTTACTTTTGTTGGTACTGAATTGTATACAGTATTCTTATATATGTGATGCAATTAAAAATCCCAGGATATAACACTACAGGCGCATCTCAATAAATTAGAATATCACCAAAAAGTTCAGTTATTTCATTAATTCAATACAAAAGTGAACCGCATATATTATATAGAGTCATTACAAGAAGAGGGATCTATTTCAAGTGCTTTAAAGCTGAAAGAAAGCATAGATGGCACTCACCGGTGTTCTTATTCGGTTATGGGGTTACATCGATGCAGGAAGAGGGTGTGCAAAGGATAATAATTTAATAAATACTTTTTTAATAATAATATTTATAATAATAATAATAATAATAATAATAGATTTCAATAACCAACCAATGACATAAATGTCTTGACATTGTGTAGAAAATACCAATACCGCTGAAATTACCAAAATCATCCCAACAAAGTTGGGATATTTTTACCATATGGCTGACACATCAATTTTAATCAATTTCAATCAATATAATAATTTTCTCTTAATCTTTTTCAGTTTTTTTTGGGGAGGGCATTTCACACTGTAAAAGCTGTGACTGAGGTCTGACAGGACTATGGGCTATACATAGCCCCACACCTTTCCCGCACTTTGCCACTGTTTCCAAATCACACTCTACAGGAGCTAAGGTATTAGCCAACCTGTATGTGTTACCATACAATACCTTATAGTATATGTAGATGACCCAATTCCTTTAACCTATGACTGACCAATTACCACAAATCCCATGTTGGATACCGGAACCTGTATTGCCATGCAATCTCCTGCTCTTGGCTTAAGGCCACTTCACACACTACAGCATCGCTAACGATGTTGCTGCAACGTCACAGGTTTTGTGACGTAACAGCGACCTCTCCAGCGATGTTGTAGTGTGTGACAGCCACCAGCGACCTGGCCCCTGCTGTGAGGTCGCTGGTTGCTGCACGTCACTCAGGACCATTTTTTGGTCCCAAATCTCCCGCTTGTCAGCACGCATCGCTGTGTGTGACTGTGAGAGACGAGCGAACTAGCAACCTCACAGGCTGGTATCCATGATACACAGCGGGTAACTAAGCACCGGTGTTTATCATGGATACCAGCGTCCTCCCTGCTTAGCGCAACCTGTAAGCAGGGAGGACGCTGGTAACTATGAAAACTGCGGGTATCTAGGCAGCGTGCACTGCTTAATTACCGCTGTTTATCATGGATACCAGCGATCTCACGGGTGCTGAGTCGCTGGTGAGTTGCTGGTGAGTCTGTCTGTTTGACAGCTCACCAGCGACTCCAGAGAGACTTTCCAGCGATCTCAGCCAGGTCGGATCGCTGGTGGGATCGCTGGAAAGTCTCAGTGTGTGAAGGGGCCTTTAGGCGATTTCTCATTATCATAAGAAGCAACAATGAAGGGGTCATTGTTTTAAGAAGGCAAAATGGGAAAGGTCATTATTATAAGTAAAAGTGTGGATATTATTAAAAGGAAACACAAGGGGAGTTATTATTATATAAGATGGCAGAGGGGCATTATTATTTTACAGAGGCACAGGTGGTATCAGGGCTGCCACTAGGAATTTCAGGGCCCCTCACTGGCAAAATTTTGGGGCCCCCCTGAGACTGCGGCCAATCTCTACCCAGGATCCGCCTTTGGCAGGCATTGTATAACGTAAAAAGGAGGGCAGCATTAAAAGGAGTCATGTTGGGGGTTGGTTTAAAAAAATGTTGATTTAAAAAGGTGATACAATGAAAATAGGCATAATAGCTGAAAATATTTAAAGGAGACACAATGAGAGATTAACATTAAACACACACAATACACACAATAGAGACTGCTGCTGGCTGAATACACAACAGAGAATGCAAAATAGACACTGCTGCAAGCTGTATAGACAATGGAGACGGCTGTGGGCCGTATACACAATGGATACAGCTGCGGACCGTATACACAATGGAGACTGCTGCAGGCCATATACACAATGGAGATGGCTGCGGGCCGTATATACAATGGAGACTGCCGGCTGTATACACATTAGAGACTGCTGGCTTTATGCACATTAGAGACTGACAGCCTTACGCACCTTAGAGTCTGATGACTTTATGCACATTAGAGACTGACGGCCTTACGCACATTAGAGACTGACAGCCTTACACAATTTATAGATTGTCAGCTGTATACACATTAGAGGCTGAAGGCCATATACACATTAAATACTGCCGTCTATATACACATTAGAGATTGCTGGCTGTATACACATTAGAGACTGCCAGCTGTATGTGCATTAGAGACTGCTGGCCGTATACATATTAGAGACTGCTGGTTCTTTATCTTGTCTACACAGCACTATACTGTTTAGAAAGGTTCACACTATATACAAACAGTATGTACAGACACACTGTAATACAGAATGTATTGTGGACCTGTATATAGTGCTGTGTAGAGACAGACAGATACCCACATGAAGACAGCCACACACAGCCACAGCTACATACACAGACAGCCACACACACGCAGCCACAGCCACCCGCAGCTGCATACAGCCAGCCACACACAGACAGCCACACATAGCCACACACAGACAGCCACACACACACAGACAGCCATACACACAGACAGACACAATACTCACCACCAACAGCTGCAGCAGCTGCTCCATCCTTCTTATTCTGCTGTTGCCCGTGCTGTGCATTGACTTCTGGAGGCCCGCAGAAGAGGTGAGCAGGTGGGGCTCAGAGGAGATTGTCAGGAGAGAGTCCACGGAAGAGGTGAGGGGGCGTGGCCTAGTGGAGATTGTGACCCACCCCTCACCTCTCCTCCTGGCCCATTCTCCTGTCAATCTCCTCAGGCCCCTCACAGCTGTCAGAGCAGTCATGCCCTGGTGGTGGCCCTGAGTGGTATCGCTACTATAAGGAGGCGCTGGTAAAAAATCCCCTTGATCTTCTCCTAGATTCCTGTGATGTCCCAGGGTGCCCCGATATCGACCCATCCCCAGGAGATGAAGTTATCCCGCGACAGAAAGCAGTCTTCCAGGCAGAGCCACTCGAGCGAGCAGGAGTGCAAGCCCTCTTCACCAGAGAAAGAGATGGTGAGTATCTCTCTTTGTCCTCCTCTTTGAATGCAGGCTGCAAATCATCACCTCCTAGGGAACAGACGCCATGGGTGGGTTAGACTCCAGAGCAGGAGGCAAAGTGTCCTGGTGACTAAATAAACTGACAGCAGTGAGTACTGACAGGCAAAAATGTAACCATTCTTCCCCACCCTCCTGACTGGCACACAAAAGAAGCTCAGAAACAAGGGTATCCATATTTCACACTGTAAAAGCTGTAATTGAGCTCTGACAGGACTATGGACTATACAGAGACCCACATAATTCCCGCACTTTACCACTGACCAATAGTTTTCTGTTTCCAAATCACACACAACAGAAGCTAAGGTATTATCCAACCTGTACGTGTTACCATCAAAAACCTTATAGTATATGTAGATGACCCAATTCCTTTAACCTCTTACTGACCAATTACCACAAATCCCATGTTGGATATCAGAACCTGTATAGCCATGCAATCTCCTGCTCTTGGCTTAGGCAATTTTTCATTATCATAAGAAGCAATAATGAAGGGGTCATTGTTTTAAGAAGGCAAAATGAGGCAGGTCAATGTTGTAAGTAAGCACAATGACAGGTTTATTTTTCTAAAGAGACACAATAGTGGGGATATTATTAAACGGAAACACAAGGGAGGGTCATTATTATAAGACGGCAGAGGAGGACATTATTACTATTATAAGGAGGCACAAGTGGCATTGCTACTATGAGGAGGTGCAGGTAACAAATCCAGTGATCTTCTCCTAGGTTCCTTTGATGTCCCAGAACGCCCCAATATTGACCCATCCCCGGGAGACGAAGACATCCCACGAGAGGAAGCAGTCTCCCAGGCAGAGCCGCTTGGGCGGGCGGGAGCAGAACTCCTCTTCACCAAGGAAAGAGATGGTGAGTATCTCTCTTTGTCCTCCTGCTTGAACACAGGCTGTGTACCGTTACCTCCTGGGGAACAGACGCCGTGGGTGGGTTAGACTCCGGAGCAAGAGGCAAAGTGTCCTGGTGACTAGATGAGCTGGCAGCAGCGAGCACTGTCTGTCAAGAATGCAACCATTCTTCCCCACCCTCCTGACTGGCACACAAAAGGAGCTCAGAAACAAGGGTATCCATATTTCACACTGTAAAAGCTGTAATTGAGCTCTGACAGGACTATGGACTATACAGAGACCCACATAATTCCCGCACTTTGCCACTGACCAATAGTTTTCTGTTTCCAAATCACACACAACAGAAGCTAAGGTATTATCCAACCTGTACGTGTTACCATCAAAAACCTTATAGTATATGTAGATGACCCAATTTCTTTAACCTCTTACTGACCAATTACCACAAATCCCATGTTGGATACCAGAACCTGTATTGCCATGCAATCTCCTGCTCTTGGCTTAGGCAATTTTTCATTATCATAAGAAGCAATAATGAAGGGGTCATTGTTTTAAGAAGGCAAAATGAGGCAGGTCATTGTTGTAAGTAAGCACAATGACAGGTTTATTTTTCTAAAGAGACACAATAGTGGGGATATTATTAAACGGAAACACAAGGGAGGGTCATTATTATAAGACGGCAGAGGAAGACATTATTACTATTATAAGGAGGCACAAGTGGCATTGCTACTATGAGGAGGTGCAGGTAACAAATCCAGTGATCTTCTCCTAGGTTCCTTTGATGTCCCAGAACGCCCCAATATTGACCCATCCCCGGGAGACGAAGACATCCCACGAGAGGAAGCAGTCTCCCAGGCAGAGCCGCTTGGGCGGGCGGGAGCAGAACTCCTCTTCACCAAGGAAAGAGATGGTGAGTATCTCTCTTTGTCCTCCTGCTTGAACACAGGCTGTGTACCGTTACCTCCTGGGGAACAGACGCCGTGGGTGGGTTAGACTCCGGAGCAAGAGGCAAAGTGTCCTGGTGACTAGATGAGCTGGCAGCAGCGAGCACTGTCTGTCAAGAATGCAACCATTCTTCCCCACCCTCCTGACTGGCACACAAAAGGAGCTCAGAAACAAGGGTATCCATATTTCACACTGTAAAACTTTAGCAGCTCTAACAGGACTATGGGCTATACATAACCCCACATCATCCCCGCACTTTGCCACTGACCAATGTTTTTCTGTTTCCAAATCACACAACAGGAGCTAAGGTATTACCGTGCAAAACCTTATAGTATATGTAGATGACCCAATTCCTTAAAAGAGAACCTGTCAGCTGGTTTATGCACCCCAGCTATCACTATCTGTACCTGCAGCTTCATAGTCCTATTCTAATCACCCCTGTCTGAGCTCATAGTGTAATGTGAAAGGTGAAAAAAAAGCATTTATACACTTATATTTCAGTCCCCACCTTAGAGGAGGGAGACTGTCTGGCAGGATAATAGTTAACTCACTATAACTTGCATGGCTAAAGGACCTGTGTGATGTAATGATCATGTGACTACAGTGGACAGAGCTAAGCAAGGAAACTTATGTTCTCTGGGGACTTAGCTCCACCTATTGTAGTCACATGGGTATGGCATCAAATCAGGTCTCCCAATATGTTCTAACATAAGGCTGAAATGTTAACTATCAACCTGCCAAACAGTCCCCGTCCTCCAAGCTGGGGAGTGACTGCCTCATTTCCATAAGAAATGTAAGTGTTTGAATGCTTTTTTTTCACCTTTCACATTACACTATGAACTCAGACAGGGATGATTAGACTGGTATTATAAAGCTACAGGTACAGACAGTGATAGCTGGAGGAGCATAAACGAGCTGACAGGTTCCCTCTAACCTCTGACTGAGCAATTACCACAAACTCTATGTTGGATCCCAGAACCAGTCCTGCCATGCAATTCCCTGCTATTGGCTTTGGGGATTTTACAAGGAAACACAATGCTCACTTGTGTATATATATATATATATATATATATATATATATATATATATATATATATATACTATATATATATATATATCTGTATGGCTTTATTAAGGTTTTAAAATAATTGAATAAATTATTTTATAATGATAATTTCTAATAACCAACCAATGACAATAAATATCTTTACACCATGTAATGAATACCAATACTGCTGAAACTGGCAAAATCATTCCAACAAAGTTGGGATATTTTACCATATCAAACATGTGCCGCCCGCCAAAAAACGCGCCAACTGTTGCTCCACCACAGTCTATAAGCTGAGATTAAATATGTCCAAAGCTATCTCTCCCAAAAGGACCCCATGATTCCGATACATGCCCAGGAGAAAACCCTCCAAGTCAGTATGTCAGATTTACGTGGATACTTTTGGAATCTGATTGCGTCAGATGAGACAAGACTTGAGACAAGTTTTTTGGGTAAATAGTCTGTATTGACAAATAAACAAAGGCAGATGAACAAATCTTTGAAGCAGAAATGAACCAAAAATAGTCAAAAGATTTTATGCAGTGTACAACCTCTACAATAAATGAAAGTCCTGAAAATAATATGTAGTGTGCGACCAGCACAAATAAATGTAAGTCTCATCAGGAGACAGTGCAGCAAACAATTAGTTACCAGTGCACTGTTTGGGCTGAATAAAGTCCGACAAAAGCGCAGCAGTGCAGCCCGCACTGAGCTAAAGTCCCGGGTAATGTACACAGGTAATAAGCCAATGTTCTTACAGACCATAGAAGTCAGTAGAAATCTTTTTCTTAGAAGTCAGTCAGGATCTGGGAAATACACCAAAATCTGCAGCTGAAAAGCAGTAGACAGAGCAGCAGGGCTAACAAGCGGCAGCAGACTGTCCTGAAGCAAGACTGGAGTGCGTCAGAAGCCTGGAAGCACAACATCAACAGAAAATTCAAAAGCATGACGAGGCATCAGACTCCACCTTGGGCAAGGAAAGGAGACACAAGTTCAATAGAAAACTCAGAAACCTTACATTACTCCTACCTTAGAAGCGGCCTCACAACAATTCCGGACCAGGTTTTCCTTGATGTTTCTGGTGAAACTGGGCAATGTTTTGAGAAGCATACAGTAGATTTTACTCACCGGTTCCCAAGAGTTTTCTTCAGGCAGATATCCCTGCCACTGGAGTCCAGAATTTCCTTCATCATAAATTGTTCTTGCTCATCCACAGGTTGAGGAGGAGGCGTAATACAGCCCTAAAAGGTATTTGCATACACAAATTTTAGTAAGGAGACATGGAACACAGGATGTACCTTCATGGTCCTCAGTAACTTCACACGACAGGCAACGGAGCTCACAATACCAGTGATCTTGAAACGGCCTATGTACTTTTGTCCCAATTTCTGTGAGGGAACATTCAATCTCAAATTCTTAATGGATAACCGCACTGAGTCTCCTACCTTAAACAAAATGGTGCAAGTGTCCGAAATCTATCGGCGATCTCTTGTATCTCTTCTGTGCTGTAGACAGCGACTCCTTCAGAATTTCCAGATTTTGTTTAAACACTGTCATCTTCTCTCCTGCTGGCACCGGAGCATCGATCAGTGATCTAAGAAAAATACTAGGATGATAACCCAGATTGGCAAAAAAAGGCTGTTACCTTAGTAGACACGGTTTCTGTTTCTTGGGCTTGATGTAGAGATGATTTTCTTTAAGATGTCCCAATACCATCTTAACATGCTCGTGATGCTCCTGTAATGAATCAGATAAAATCAAAATGTCGTCCAGATAGATTACAACAAATTGATCAAGCAGGTCTCTAAAAATGTCATTAGCTAAAGTTTGGAAGGTTGCAGGAGCATTGCAAAGACCAAAACGCATCACTAAATACTTAAAGTATCTATATGCCGTCTTCCATTCATCCCCAGGGTGGATACGAATCAGGTTATATGCACCACGAAAATCTAATTTAGAGAAGATCTTAGCGTGCCGAACTCTTTCAAGCAATTCTGGAATCAAAGAATAACGGAACCAGTTACCTTGTCGTGTTCCCGATAATCAATACAGGGTCTAAGAGCAGGGCCGGCGTCAGCACCCAGCGCACCTGGGCAAATGCCGAGGCCCCGACGCTGATTGAGGGCCCATCGGGCCCCTGAGCACCCCCACATGCCATACTAGGGGGCCCCTGACCACTTCCCCTACACGCCATCCTCGGGGCCCCCTACTGCTGCCTAGCCCCCTTAGCACTGCCTCCCCCCTCTCTCCATTACCGGCGGCTTAATTGATCTCCGCCTGTCATGTAGTGTGACTGTGTGACACTGCAGCCGGCGCCGCTCTATTAACTGTATCGCCGGCTCAGCAGCGTCACACTACATGACAGGCTGTGATCAGCGCGACTGCCCGCAGGTAATGGAGAGAGGGGGGCGGCAGCGCTAAGAGGACGAGGCAGTGGTAAAGGGGCCCCGAGGATGGCGTGGGGGGGAAGCGGTCAGGGGCCCCATAGTATTACATGTGGGGGCGCTCAGGGGCCCATAGGCCCCAAGGATGAGTGTGGGGGCATATCTCATCTCATGCCTCCCCCCCCAGGATGAGTGTGTGGGGGCAGCTCTCATGGGACCACCCCTCCCCAAGGATGAGTGTGGGGGCAGCTCTCAGGGGCCCCCAAGGCTGAAGTGTGTGGGTGCAGCGCTCAGGGGCCCCTGAGGGTGAGGACAGTGAAGGGCAGCGCTCAGGGTCCCCTGAGGATGAGGTGGGGTAGGAAGGCAGCGCTCAGGGGGTCCCCAGGAGTGGGGTGGGGGGCAGCGCTCAGGGGGCCCTGTCAGGGGCAAATTAAACCCATGGGGGAGACAGGCACAAGGGGAGACAGCGTGCTAGGGGGAGACAGCATGCAGGGGAGAGACAGCACGCAGGGGAGAGACAGCACGCAGGGGAGAGACAGCATGCAGGGGAGGAGACAGCACGCAGGGGGGGAGACCGTGCAGGGGAGAGACAGCGTGCAGGGGAGAGACAGCGTGCAGGGGAGAGACCGTGCAGGGGGGAGACAGCGTGCAGGGGAGAGACAGCGTGCAGGGGAGAGACAGCGTGCAGAGGGGAGACAGAGAGCAGGGGGGAGACAGAGTGCAGGGGAGAGACTGCATGCAGGGGGGAGACAGCGCGCAGGGGGGCCCTGTCAGGGGCAAATTAAACCCATGGGGGAGACAGGCACAAGGGGAGACAGCGTGCTAGGGGGAGACAGCACGCAGGGGAGAGACAGCACGCAGGGGAGAGACAGCACGCAGGGGAGAGACAGCATGCAGGGGAGGAGACAGTACGCAGGGGGGGGAGACCGTGCAGGGGAGAGACAGCGTGCAGGGGAGAGACCGTGCAGGGGGAGACAGCGTACAGGAGAGAGACAGCGTGCAGGGGGGAAACAGCATGCAGGGGAGAGACAGGCGCAGGGGGGAGACAGCGTGCAGGGGAGAGACAGCGTGCAGAGGGGAGACAGAGAGCAGGGGGGAGACAGAGTGCAGGGGAGAGACTGCATGCAGGGGGGAGAGCGTGCAGGGGGGAGACAGCGTGCAGGGGGGAGACAACATGCAGGGGGGAGACACAGCTTACAGGGGGGGACAGGCGCAGGGGAAAATAGCATGCAGGAGGAGACAGGTGCAGTGGAGAGACACAGCACATAGGGGGGAGATAGGCGTGCAGGGGGAGATAGGTGCGTAGGGGTGGACACAGTGCAGAGGTAGGAGACAGGTGTAAGGGAGAGACACAGCGCACAGGGAGGGGAAGAAGCACAGGCAAGAGACAGGCCCAAGGGAGATGGAGAGACAGCGCACAGGGGAGAGAGACTGCACAGAGAGAGGAGGGACCGCACAAGGGGAGAGGACTGCGCACAGTATGGGAGAGACAGAGAATGGGGGAGAGACCGTATGGTAGGGATTAAATTTGCGAAGGATATATATATATATATATTTATACACATACATACACAGTATATATGTAGATATACGTATATATAAATATATATATATATAATCTATCTACATATATACTGTGTATGTATGTGTATATATATATATATATATATATATATTATATACAGCAGCATGTGCTAAAGGGGCCCACTGAGACTTTTTCGCCCGGGGCCCACAAAAACCTGGAGCCGGCCCTGTCTAAGAGTTCCATCCTACTTTTTTATGAAAAAAAAATAGGTGCCCCTGCTAGTGAAGAGGAGGGTTGAATGAATCCCTTGGCCAGATTCTCATCAATGTAGTCTTTCAGGTCCCACAGCTCTGGAGCCGCAAAAGGATATATATTACCAAAAGGAATTGCAGCCCACGGAAGCAGTTCAATAGGACAATGTCTGTGGAGAGGAAGCTTATCTGCCTTCTTCTTATCACAAATATCAGAAAATTCATTTTAAATGGATGGGAAGGTAGATACCTTGGTAGTAGGCTCTGGATCTAGAGGTTTTGGCTGACTTGTTTCTAGTACGCTCTGTGGGGAGTAAATAAGAGATCTCTTTGGTCTCCCAGTTTATAATCAGATTATACAACTGTAGCCAGTGAAATCCTAGATTCAAAGGAAAATGTGGAGATGAAATTTACATAATGGAAAGCACTTTCCGATGATCAAACTCTAGGAAAATCTTAAGGGGTACAGTCTCCTGATCTACTGGTCCCAAAAAAGAGTAGAACCATCCATTGTTTCCATGGTAACTCGGCTGGCCCTTTGTTGTCTTTCTACGCCACATTCTTTGGCAAGGGTGAGATCCATAAAGTTAACCCCACACCTGAGTCTATCATTGCTGCACTTGAGATCCATTCTCCGAACAACAAGATCTTAATGGGAAATGAGCAATGCGAATCTCTTTCCTTATGTACTTTAGAAGAGGCAATCATAGACAGTGAATGTAAGACTGCATTTAAAGATAAACTGGACTCAGAAATAACAGATTCAGAATACAGATCTTTATATTCCCCTACAGCAGCTAGACCCTTGCAAGCCTGCTTGGGACAGTTCCCAAAAAAACTTTTTTTGTCTTTCTGGAATCAACATCCGCCCTGTAAAGCATATAAAAGGGTCTTTGTATGTACCATGTAATGTACCCTGAGGAAGGTACGAGGATAGCACCGAAATGCGTTGGTTTATTGTGGAATAAAGAATGTGATGGAGGAAACAACCCTTTTGGAGTACATTGATTGAAGCAGGAGTGCGGACCGTGGAAACCATTCCTGTTTAAACTTCTGTTTTCCCGCGTTTTTTGGCGAGACGTTGGAGGTTCTGCAGCAGCTGCTAAAGCGCTCAAACTGGTTGTGGGTGACACAACCTGTAAAGGTGAGTGGACCCCTTTTTGACCTATATACGAGCAAAGTGTCTTTTTGATAAGGCACCATCTGCGCCTCTTGTGTCTCCTTTTATCTATAGAGTTTCAATGTGAGCACATAAGTCCTGAACTGTCTGCCCAAACACCTGTGCAATCTGCAAGGAGCCAAACTTGGTGTGCAAACCCTACACATCATCTTGTAAAGAACTGACAGCAGCAAACGATTGTGCCACTCAAGTCTCCGTAGTCTCAGTTCCAGCAGATTCTAATATGCGCCCTAGTATCCTGTAACACTTAGGGTACCGTCACACTTGGTGACGTCACCGGAGATATCGCTGGCGACGCTCGGGGGCGTGCACATTTTTGCTGCCCTGCCAGCATCACCGTTGCGTGTTTACGCGCGGTGATACCTCCGGCGACACACCGGCGATGCTACAGGCGGCATCAACACTGGGGTGTCTACAAACCCCAGCGGCGATGCTGTAACATGGGCGCCTATGGCTCCCATCGCCTGCAACATCGCCGATCGGCATGTTACATGGGGCGATGTATACACATGGCCCCAGAGTACTCGCCTGGTTTCAGAGCACTGCTGAGAAACCAGGTGATCACTTAGAGGTGATATTTACCGCCAACATCGCCCCTTTACATTAGGCGATGCAGCGGCGCTGTCGCCACCGATAGGCCACGCCCCTGCGTCGCCTATGTAATTGGTGGCGATGTTACCAGGTGTGACGGTACCCTTATATAGATACTTTTGAAATCTGATTGCGTAAGATGAGACAAGACTTGAGACAAGGTTTTGGGGAAAATAGTCTGTATTGACAAATAATCAAACAAAGCCATATGAACAAGTCTTTGAAGCAGAAACAAACCGAAAATAAATCTAGAGCTTATATTCAGTGTTCGAATGGCACAATAAGTGAAAGTCCCGATTAATAATATGTAGTGTGCGACTGGCACAAATAAATTTAAGTCCAGAACTGTCTCAGCAGGAGACAGTGACGGAAACAAATAGTTACCAGTGTACTCTATTGGCTGAATAAAGTCCTGCAAAAGTCCAGCAGTGCAGCCTGCACTGAATTAAAGTCCTGGATAATGTACACAGGTAACTTTAAACAGAAAGCCAAAGCTATGGAAGTCAGTAGAGATATTCTCCTTAGAAGTCAGCCAGGATCTGGGAAATACACCAAAGACTGCAGGCAGCTGAGAAGCAGTAGACAGAACAGCAGGGCTAACAAGTGGCAGCAGGATGTCTATAAGCACGACTGAAGTGAGTCAGAAGACAGGAAGCACAAAATATGTAGGTGGGGAATAAATCCAGGACCGGAGCTGAAATAGGCAAACCAACAGGAAGTTCAGACACATGATGAGGCATCAGACTCCATTTTGGGCGAGGGCAATGAGACACAACAAGTTCCATGGAAAACATGGATTGTATCAATCAAAAATCCCTCCTAAAATGACATAACAAATCCAAAGTTTGAATCTTACCAATATTGTTCCCGCCAATATGGAGCACTACCACATCAGGAAAGGGAAAGGATGCGGAAACCTTACTTAAACACTGACACAAATGAGATAATCTCATACCTCTTGATCCACACCAATATATTAACACCTGCGAATTGTCGAAGAGCAGATTCTCGCAATAACTCCGAACCGCGGCCCTTTTCTGGGCCCAAAGTGTATAAGAATGTTCAACAATCCATACAATGATCGCACCTAAAAGAAACATTTAAATGTTAAAGAAGTAAAGCAGGCCGGATATACATCTTTGCCGTATTAGAATTCCAATAACCAATACATTGAATAAAATGAGATCCTAAGTCGGCACATGCCACTTCTGTGGCAGCACCAATCCTAAAGGAGTGGGAAGAAAACTTCAAATGATTTAGGTTCAATTTGGTTTATCACTTCTTAAGTATAATTGAGAATTTAAAGATAGTCACTGGGTCCCCGTGCAGTTGTATGAACAAAGAAAGGCACCAAATGGCGTAGGAACAACCGATTTATTATATTCCTGCAAGAACATAAACAGGAATCAGGGATTTCTCTCAATTTAACACTAGCTCCTTTAACCAACTAGTCTATTTTGGACTTACGAATCCTGAAAATAATGAAAGTGTCAAACACCGATACATCATCGATTTTAACACAGAAATGTTATTCTTGCTGTAGTAGATTAATTCCCCAATCCTCAAAGCTCCAAAGAGTGCCGTAATAAAGCACATAATAATCTATTTATCTAAATAAAGAAACTTCAAATTCATTAAAGCAAACATCCTTTAATACAAACCACAATTGCTGTAAAACGTCCAGAGAAAAGGGACGTCGAATGTCCGGGCAAAAAGTCGATTTGTGGACGTATTTCAAAAACGAGCAGGAAAAAGACTCGTCAAATACACGCCACTAAAAAGCTGAAGAAAACAAGAAACTCTGTATAAAACCTTAGGTAATCACGAATAACATGATCCTTTGGACATAAACATATTACAGGAAAAACAAAGCCATTCAACCTTGTTTTTAGCCACAGAAAAATACCTAGCAATACAGAAATTAAACCAGTCACACCATGCGGCTGCATAAGCAGCTCATGTTGACGGTGCTAGTGAATTTCTAACATTTTCTGGAACTAGTCAAAGGGTACTGTCCATACATTGTGTAGGCAAGATGTCCCTTCTTGTCTCTCCCCAAGAAGAAATTCGCGAAAATCTGACCACAGCTGCCAGGAAAGTAAAACAACTGAACAGTTATCTGCATCTGCAGAATACACAGACTTCAGCTATATGATAAACTTTAGGCAGGTAAGGACAAGGTGATAGCGGTAACTTTAGCCGTACAGGTGTTTACTGGAAAAACTGTACCTAATGAATTGGAATGTAGTAAAATCTGTTTGTTTGACGGATGACTACCCCAAAGATCCATCAATACCAGTGCCAAAAAGACTTCTAGTAAAACCGAATTCTTGCAAACCCCCGTTCTCCTGAATGGTGATTGACCTGGAAGATGAACACCAATCCTGACCAAAATTAAACCAAAACCCAATTCACTATCTGCATGAAAAAACAGTCTCAGAGATTTGGCCATCACAAGATCATCCTGCATGCAACAGATGCCATTAAAATCACTCAAAAATCATCTCAAATCCCTGGACACTCTAATGTGAGAGCCAGGAGAGAAAACTCCCTTGGTGGCATTATACAGACGTCGTAAAAAAGAGTCGGCCCACAGGCAGAATTCGGAGTGTAAATTTCAGGCTATCCGTTAATGACTGAAACTCCTTTAGAGTAACTTTTTCCTTCAACAACATATTTGATACTAACAACTTCAACTTAGAAATGTTCTCTTAGGATAAGCTAAACTCCATCTTTTCTGAATCTATAATAATTCCAAAGTACTCTAATATATGACAAGCCTAAATGGTCTTCTCACCTGCTAGGGGAACCCCAAAATAATCCATGAACTCTAGAAAATGAGAAAGTAAGGAAAAACAAGTGTCAGAATCACCCTCACCAATGAATAAGAAATCATCGATGTAGTGTAAAGCGCTTCCTGATGAAAAACCTAAACCAACAGTCCCTGGCAAAAACGTTGCAAATGCCTCAAAATAGAAACGAAAAACTCATGGGTAAACACCTGTTGAAGTAAAATTCTTTGTTAAAATAAAGACCAAGAGAATTGAAGCCACAAGGTTGCAATGACAGCAGTCTAAAGGCTGATTTGATGTTGGATTTGGCTAAGAAACAGTTCCGGCCACAACGCTGCAAAAGATCAATGGTAGAATCAAAAGACCTATATTTGACCAATGCTACAAATATATCTACCTCGTCATTCAAAGATCCACCATTCCAAAAAAATTCAAATTATGCATTAAGCGGTAAGAGCCAGACTCTCTTAAGGACTACACCTAGGGAAGAGACCCTAAAGTTCTCAAAAGGAGTAGAATTAAAGGGGCCAGCAATCTGACATAATCGTAATTCTTTGGCAATATGCTGCAAAACAACGGCCTTGTGCGGTAAAACCGAAGCTAGGTTCTTAACGACCTTACAAAACATTCACTTAAAACTAGGCATGAAAAAAAATCATGAAAACCGTTAATTAACATCTGCGCTTTTGCTCTGTCTGGGAAACTGTATAACCATGGAAACATGTTTTCCAGATTCACTAGTCATTGTTTTTGACCAGATTGCTTCTGCTTCCAAAAGCTCTTGAATAAGGGGTGATTACTGCCACAGAATGAGCATTCGTGCTGAGAGTGGCAAAGGTTCTGTCACTTGCACAAGGTTTCATTGTAGGCAAAGCACACTCCCTTCCAAAGACTCTGACCCACTGTGTGTTTCGTACAGGGATTGCTCTCTGGAAGCATCAAATTGAGCCATAGTCCAACATCCTTTATCCCACAACTAATAGAAGGATGGACCGCCATTTTTGTCTATATGACTCATCACATTGCATCCAAGTAATCCCCACAAAATTCCAATAGGCCTCTATTATTAAGTCCAAGTGTTGGAACAACCCACTGCATAGGCAGGGGGGACTTTTTCCCGAGCACTGCAGCATAGATAGGAAAGGCTTGTACCCAGTTATGAAAGGACTTATAGACCAGATGCCTTTCTGAATCAGTATCAGCATTCTCATCTTTATTCTCACCCCTATTTGGCTGCTCCCTGTTAGACGGCAGTAAGGAAAAAATATTGATGTATTCCCTGATCCGTATTTTTTCCTTTACACTGGGTGACAGATGGAAACCAAGGGGGGATAGTTCACATACTAATACTTCCTTAAATGCAAAATCAGAAGCATTAGATTGCCTCCCTCTCTCTGAGATTACAGTAACACCGTTAGCCTGAACAACACCTGTACCCTGTTTAGAAATAGCCACAGCTAAGGCTTTAGAAACAATAGACAGCACCATACCAATGTAAAAAACCCGGTCACTAACATGGAGGGAAAAATTATGGTTCTCACCACGGTCCTGACATTGATGCTGCCTGTAGAAGGAGTCAGAATGAGACAAGGCAGGAGCTGCAAATGTAGCTGTAGGGGCCTGGAGACTGGTGTCTTGATAACCAGATGCACTACCCTCTTCAGACGAAACCTCTATGGAAATCCAGGCCCTGTGGGCATCCTCGTGCCGCAGTTTGTCAATGTGTGTGGGCACTGAGGATACACCCAGGTGTTTCGCATCCCTCCAAACAGAGCGGAGAGAGTATCGTGGCATCCTCTGGATTAGTAAACTGAGGGGTAACTGGAAGCCATCCCAATTCTGGTATGTCTAAGGGAATGCCCAACATATTAGGGATATGTGGAGACTCACCACTGTCAGCCAGAAAGGACCGAACCCCCTGGTACTCCTGAGTTGGTGGTCCATGTCCCTGTCCTTCACCTGCACAAGCCGCATGTGTCGATAACAAATCCTGTGATCTTCTCCTAGATTCCCATGATGACCCAGGGTGCCGCAATATCAACCTGTCACCAGGAGATGAAGACATCTCACGAGAAGAAGCAGTCTTCTGGACGGAGCCTCCCAGGTGGGAGGGAACGGAACCCCTCTTCACCAAAGAAGGAGATGGTATCTCTTTTTTGTCCTCCTTGAACGCAGGCTGCATATTGTCACCTCCTAGGGAACAGGTGCCACGGGTGGGTTAGACTGTGCAGCAGGAGGCAAAGTGTCCTGGTGATTAGATGAGCTGGCAGCAGCAGGTACTGACAGACCATTCTTCCCCACCCTCCTGGCTGGCACACAAAAGGAGCTCAGGAACATTTCACACTGTAAAAGCTGTGACTGAGTTCTGATAGGACTGTGGGCTATACATAGCCCCACACCTTTCCCGCACTTTGCCACTGACCAATGTCTTTCTGTTTGCAAATCACACTCTATAAGAGCTAATATATTAGCCAACCTGTATGTGTTACCATGCAAAACCTTGTAGGATATGTAAATGACCCAATTCCTTTAACATCTGATTGACAAATTACCAAAAGCCCCACATTGGATACCGGAACCTGTGTTGTTATATAATCCCGCCGCTATTGGCTTAGGGGAATTAACATTATTATAAGAAGCAACAATGATCGGGGTCATTGTTTTCAAAAGGCAAAATTATTATTATTATAAGGAAGTACAATGATAGGGTTAGTTTTTTTAAAGAGGCATAATGGTGGAGATATTATTAAAAGGAAACACAGGGGGGTCATTATAATAAGATGGTAGAGGGGGGCATAATTATTATTATAAGGAGGCACAGGTGGTGATGCTACTATAAGGAGGCATGGGGAAAAGGGCCGTATAACTAAGAAGTGCAGGAAGCATTACTAATATAAAGAGGCAAAGAAGGAATTATTACTATGACATGGTCACTGTATAGTGAAAATATCAGTGGTTTTTCTTAATGATTAATATAGTGATATTATCACTACCATATATGTTGGAAACATGGGTTTATGGTCTAGCGGGTATTGTGTGTCTTATATTGCAGTATGAATGGTAATATTGGTTTAAGTACACTTGTGCTTGGTAATGATGAGCATTATTTGTCACTATATTGTGGTATTACATGGTTATGGTGTAGCGGTATTAATTAATCTTATATATCAGTATTTTTGGAACGGTTAACCTTGCAGTAAATCTTGATTTCCACCATCATTAGGCAGGGTTATATTTATAATACAAACCCTGATGTATGGAAGAGGGTGTGGGGGCGGCCGCATAGACGTGCGCTTTCAGATATCAGGGCTGAATTTAAGTCTCAGTTTAGCCCTAATTATGAGTAATTGAAAGCGCAGATAAAACAAATATATCTAAATATACAGAATAATGAGCACTGCATGTAGCCCTGGGCATACACCTTCCAAGAAAGCAGGCCACGTGATGGGGACATGTGGTGTGTCTCATGTAAACATTTATGCTGTATATTGTGACGCTGAAATCCAATCTAGGCTGTGTAATGATATCACTGAGAACTAAGATCAACAGGGAAAACACATTTTTATGGATTTCAAAGGATCAAGTGTGTATTAGAAGCTATATATAGATATAGATATTATGTCAGTATAACAATATGGGGGATGCAGTCAGTTTCAAACCAATAAAACTAACACAAAATACTGTCAGGTTTTTTGCTGTAGGCAGTTTAGAAACACGTGCCGGTATCTGCTGAAAGAAGAGAAGCGACTGCTGCAAAAAGATGAGATTGAGGTCATCTCGGTGGCCCCCCACGGACCTCATGGAAGTGAAACGGAGAGACAAAAAGCAAAAGAAAAAACTGCACAGAGGTAAAGACCTTGTCCGCACCACTCTTTCCCACATACACTGTGTGCAGAATTATTAGGCAAATGAGTATTTTGATCACATGATACTTTTCATACATGTTGTCCTACTCCAAGCTGTATAGGCTTGAGAGCCAACTACATAAGTAAATCAGGTGTGCATCTCTGTAATGAGGAGGGTGTGGTGTAATGACATCAACACCTATAAAGGGGCTTATTATTAGGCAATGAGTATTTGATCACTTGATACTTTATACTTTGTCCTACTCCAAGTGTGTAGGCTGAGAGCCAATACTATTAAGTAAATCAGGTGATGTACATCCTGTAATGAGAGGGTGTGGGTAATTCATCAACACCCTATATAAGGTGTGCTTAATTATTAGGCAACTTCCTTTCCTTTGGCAAAATGGGTCAGAAGAGAGATTTGACGGGCTCTGAAAAGTCCAAAATTGTGAGATGTCTTGCAGAGGGATGCAGCAGTCTTGAAATTGCCAAACTTTTGAAGCGTGATCACCAAACAATCAAAGCGTTTCATGGCAAATAGCCAACAGGGTCACAAGAAGCTGTTGGGCAAAAAAGGTGCAAAATAACTGCCCATGAATTGTGGAAAATCGAGCGTGAAGCTGCCAAGATCCATTTGCCACCAGTTTTGCCATATTCAGGGCTGCAACTTTACTGGAGTATCAAAAAGCACAAGGTTTGCCATACTCAGGGACATGGCCAAGGTAAGGAAGACTGAAAAACGACCACCTTTGAACAAGAAACATAAGATAAAACGTCAAGACTGGGCCAAGAAATATCTTAAGACTGATTTTTCAAAGGTTTTATGGACTGATGAAATGAGTGTGTCTCTTGATGGTCCAGATGGATGGGCCAGAGGCTGATCAGTAAAAGGCAGAGAGCTCCACTCCGACTCAGACACCAGCAAGGTGGAAATGGGGTACTGGTGTGGGCTGGTATCATCTAAGATGGACTTGTGGGACCTTTTCGGGTTGATGATGGAGTGAAGCTCGACTCCCGGACCTTCTGCCAGTTTCTGGAAAACAACTTCTTCAAGCAGTGGTACAGGAAGAAGTCGGTATTGTTCAGGAAAAACATGATTTTCATGCAGGACAATGCTCCATCACATGCATCCAACTACTCCACAGCGTGGCTGGCCAGTAAAGGACTAAAACAAAAAAATAATGTCATGGCCCCCTTGTTCGCCTGATCTGAACCCCATAGAGAACCTGTGGTCTCTCATAAAATGTGAGATCTACAGGGAGGGAAAACAGTGCACCTCTCGGAACAGTGTCTGGCAGGCTGTGGTGGCTTCTGCACGCAATACTGATCATAAACAGATCAAGCAACTGACAGAATCTATGGATGGAAGGTTGTTGAGTGTCATCATAAAGAAATGTGGCTATATTGGGCACTAATTTTGGGGGGTTTTGTTTTTGCATGTCAGAAATGTTTATTTCTAAATTTTGTGCAGATATATTGGTTTATCTGGTGAAAATAAACAAGTGAGATGGGAATATATTTGGTTTTTATTAAGTTGCCTAATAATTCTGCACAGTAATAGTTACCTGCACAAACAGATATCCTCCTAAGATAGCCAAATCTAAAAAAAAAAACTCTCCAACTTCCAAAAGCTTTCAAAAGCTATTAAGCTTTGATATTTATGAGTCTTTTGGGTTGATTGAGAACATAGTTGTTGATCAATAATAAAAAATAATCCTCTAAAATACAACTTGTCTAATAATAATTCTGCACACAGTGTATTATTCTACGGGCTCCTAAAACACGGCAGACTAATGATGAAGCGTTGTTTATATGGAAATACATGTCATGAAAAAATACTCGCGCCTAGTGGATATATAAATAAAATGACCTGGAATATTTCCTAGTGACATTGTATTTGTAAAATATTCATTTCCTATCAAAAGTCACATTAACTCATTAAGCCCATTACAGTCCTTAGTGCTAGACGATTGTTACTCCTACCCTGTTTCCCCTAAAATAAGATGGGGGGGGGGAATATTGCATGGGAATATTGGGGGCTGCAAGGGGATGATGGGCATATGGGGGCGGCATAGGAATATTGGGGCTTGGAAGAGGTTGATGGAAAATAAGACATTCCCTGAAAATAAGACAAAGTGCATTTTTTTGGAGCAAAAAGTAAGATAAGAGAATATCTTATTTTAGGGAAAACAGGGGTGTCTCCTACTTTCTGGACTCCATTTATAGATGTCATTTGATGGGGGCAGTATTGACATAAATTTGCTCTACCCACCGGATGTATTTACACATAGTTATAGAATTGTCTAATCTATTTAATCTATGATATCTGTCAATTTCCATTTGTTGACTTTGGCATTGATGGTCAAGGCTGGTTAGTAGTTACCTAATGTCCTTTACAATGCCTTGCATTATCGCCATCCTTTATGTAATTTATAGTGCCCAAATGACAATCATTTAATGTCCATTAGCAATGTTGGAAGGTGCAGATAACATGACAGACAGTTGTCTAAAGGTGCTGTCACACAGCACAACCTGGCAGCGATGTCGGAAGCGATGCGCGGGTGCCCGCTCGTTCCGACATCGCTGGCCAGCTGTCACACAGCACGGCTGCGGCCGGCGATGCCGCAGCGAGGGCGGTGACATCGCTCGCTGGCTGGGCTCAGCCCAGCGAGCGATCCGCAGCAACGCTGCGGTATTGGCTGGATCACGCTTGACATTGCTCTGGCGATGTCACACGGCGCGATCCAGCCTAATCGCAGGTCGCAGGTTGTCAGGTTTACAGTTCTTCCGTAAACCTGACAACCTGCGACAAGCGATAAAACGTGGTCGCGTCGCGCTGTCACACAGCGCGACGTCGCTAGCGACATCGCTGGTACGTCACTTTTACGGCGATGTTGCTAGCAACGTCGCCTGTGTGACAGCACCATAAGTAAACAGCCAGATAAATAACCAAGTGAATGTGGCTGCCTATAGGTTGGGCCCAGGGCACTACCGGGAGGGTGCATACAAGTTAAGGTACCCAAGCCATCATGGGCAGAGATGCCTTTTACTAGAGTAGGATTACCCTGGGCAGAAATACAGTTCTCACATTTATAAGGCCAGCCCGATTTATTCGGATAATATTTAGTTGATCATTCTCAGATCCTCTCAATTGTGAAAGACATTGCATGCCAAAGGTATCAGAATGGCTGAATATAACCGAACCTATAACCTCCATAGTCATAGATTTAGAGACAGATTCCCTCCCTGTTCTGGGCACCTTGTCTCCGCACTTCTGAGAAGGCTCTACACTTCATTTTAGAACACAGCTAGAATTTAACAGAATCTATTTGTAGACCTGATGAGTAGTACTTGTGAAACTCTGTAATGTACGAGTGTTCATTGCAAAAGTTTCATCCTAATTTTCAGCCGCTGCAAACTCAATGTAGATGTCCAGTATGGCCATTTCCCCCCAAATCTGCCTTAATGCAATAAATAGCAGAGACAAATTCCGGTTGAATGTCAATGAAGCCTTCCACCTATGGCATATATGACTTTGAGCATTTTGCCATCTAGGATATAAGGGCGGCCTGTAAAGTGACAGAACCAAGCAGTGATCCAGCATTGAGGAAATAGTCTATAATGGAGGCAACAAAGAGATCATGTAAGCCGGGTGGTTACATCAGTATTGCACTTGAACAGGTCAACAAAAAACAATATTGCCAAATACATATAGTGGTGATTTTCCTACTTGTGGTTTGGTTGCCCAGAAATGTCTGATTTAACACATTTGACTGCACACAGTTTCAGTTTCGCTAGCCAAATTGCTGGGAGACTTCCTTTAAATCTATGTCTGGTCCAGGCCTCTTCAGACCCCCGTTCTCCTCCACATCTGACTTTATAGACTACAGCCGTCACTCAGGAGCAGAGAGGGATTGACAAGCACTCACTGCAGACAGCACTTCAGTATTAGGGATCCCTATCTCGAGGCATTTATGGGAGCGGCAGGTGCAGCACTAAACCTTCTGTTTTACAGTGACAGTGGTTATAAAGCCATACACTACGATGCAGGTTTCCTACTAAGTGCTGTCAGTAGTTTGCAGAGTCAAAACTGCTGCTAGACTCCTAAAAGAGAATCTCAGTTACCACTTGGTCAGTGTTCTTATCTTGTTATATTTAAAAAAACAAACTAAAAGAAAATGTGAATTGAATCAGTTCTCATTCCTCATATGGTTTCATTTACTAGATATAAAGTGTAAATGCCTAAAGTACGTGTTATTCTTCCTCAGGCTAAGAGAAAGACACATGGCAAAAGTTTTTGAATCAATTGTGACAGAGCCAACAACCTTTAATGAATGTAAGTGCAAGAGAAGACAATAAACACATATGTATATATAGTATACATCTTATACTGATATAATCAGATTATCTGTTTGTCTGTCTGTTACATTTTATTTATTTTACTCATATCTAGTGACATCATATTCCTCAGTTCATTATAGATGTTAACACTAGAGATGGGCGAGTCCTAAAAGACTCGGAATCGCAAGACCCCAACGAGTCCGAGTCAAGGACTCGGGACTCGTTGCGAGTCCAGCGAGTCCAATGTTAATGAATAGGGATCCGAGTAATAGCGAATAATGACATTTACAACTCGCTGATGTGTCTCTGAAAGTGTGCGAGTCCAAACTCGCTGGTTTTTCTCTTATTTTGAGGCTTGTAGCCGATGATGCGAGGGAAGCGATTCTCCAGCACACACCATGCTTTAAGGAAACAGGAAACGAGTCGCGCTGACAGGCGCACACACAGAGCAATCCATTCATCATTGCAATCATGGCAGCAGGCCGTGGCACGGTGAACACACTGCGTCTTATTGCACTTGTGGAGGCTCGTCCATTTCTATGGCTCCCTACAGATCCTGACTATGGGGATACGACCCAAATTAATACAGCCTGGAGAGAGATCGCCCAAGAGATGTTCCCTGCGTTCCATCGGAGTGACCATGAAGAACAGAGCAATCTAAGTAAGTTAAATGAGTTCACACGTTATATATTGCATTTACTGTATATATACTCGTGTATAAGCCGACCCGTGTATAAGCCGACCCCCCTATTTTTGCCCCCAAAAACTGTGAAAACATATTGACCGCCATCCTGCGTCCGGGAGTGAGCGTCTGTGAGTGGCGTGCGGCTGCGACTGTTAGCGAGCGGCTGTGAGGAGCGCGAGGCTGCGACTGTTAGCGAGCGGCTGTGAGGAGCGCGAGGCTGCGGCTGGGAGCGAGCCATAGGAGAATGCGGGAGCTGCGGTGACTGTGAGGCGGCCGCCAGTCATCACCCCCCACCACCCCCCGTCCTCACCTGTGTCGGGCCGGTGAGGGAGGGTTGCGACCCAAACTGCAGGGTGCCAGTCAGTCCCTGTATACAGGGCCCTCAGTGTGTTTACAGGCCCCCCCAGCAGTGGGTATACAGGGCCCCCAGCAGTGGGTAGACAGTGGCCCAGTGGGTTTACAGGGCCCCCAGCAGTGGGAATACAGGGCCCCCATAGCAGGGTATACAGTACCCTGAATGTGTTATCATGCTCCACCGCATAGTTGCCTATATTTGGATGGGGTCACAACAGTACACTTAGTTTAAGGTCTGATCCTCCTGGCTCTTTCGGCCAAGGGGTTGGGTGTATATAAATACCACTAATGACCAGAGTCTGGTGCCCGCACTATTACATTCTCTATGCGTTGACATGTGTCCTGCCTCATTTGTGATTGTGGCCACGTGAGCTCAATGTCCGTAATGCTGTTGATGATGTTCCACACTGTCGTGTCACTGTGCCTTGTATACACATTACACACACAAAATGAATAAAATGTTATTGTTGATTTGTACACATACTTTTGTTGTTTCAAATATTACACATCTCTAAACCCGATTTGCAATCATTTCACAGTTGACCATCTTAAAAAACGGTGGAGGAGCTGCCGGGACCAGCATAGGAAGCAGTACCGGCAGTACTCAGAGAGAGAACCGGGAGCCGCTCCATTGCTGAACCACTACCACTTTTACGACCGGCTGTCCTTCCTTCACCCGGTGGCCCGTATGCCAAGGTATGTGTCTGCAGCACTGTTGTGTACATTTAGTATTATTTATTAATATATACATTAGGTTCCAATTCGGCTCTGTGGGTAGCAGAGTATACACGTGGCTCTGTGGGTAGCAGAGTATACAGGCGTCTCTGTGGGTAGCAGAGTATACAGGCGGGTCTGTGGGTAGCAGAGTATACAGGCGGGTCTGAGGTAGCAGAGTATAAAGACGGCTCTGTGGGTAGCAGAGTATACAGGCGGCTCTGTGGGTAGCAGAGTATACAGGCGGGTCTGTGGGTAGCAGAGTATACAGGCGGGTCTGAGGTAGCAGAGTATAAAGACGGCTCTGTGGGTAGCAGAGTATACAGGCGGGTCTGAGGTAGCAGAGTATACAGGCGTCTCTGTGGGTAGCAGAGTATAAAGACGGGTCTGTGGGTAGCAGAGTATACAGGCGGGTCTGTGGGTAGCAGAGTATACAGGCGGGTCTGAGGTAGCAGAGTATAAAGACGGCTCTGTGGGTAGCAGAGTATACAGGCGGGTCTGTGGGTAGCAGAGTATACAGGCGGCTCAGTGGGTAGCAGAGTATACAGGCGGCTCAGTGGGTAGCAGAGTATATAGGTGATGAGAATAGGGTTAATAGATGGTGCTACAGTGTTGGGGCGTGCTAGAGGGAGCAGAGATCCGATTACTGCCATCATTACTGACCTTATTAAAGATAGCGGCCGCAGCTAAATGACATCATGGCAAAGGTAAACATGGGGTGTGGTTAGCTGCAGGAGGTTAGTGAGAGTGTGGGTTGTTTGGCAGAGGGCGTGGTGTGGGCGTGGTGAGCGCGGCTCCTGCGTCAGATACGCTGCGAGCGCGGACCCGCGGCACATCTCCAGGAGCAGAGGACGTGTCCGGTACGTCCGTAGCCCCCGGCCTCCCCGTTGTACGCACACACAGCCCCGCTGTGACCTCTGCAGTGTCACAGGCCCCGGCGGGCGGCTGTCATCTCCTCCTGACACTGACCTCCTCCTGATTTGATTGTCTGTGTTGTCCCCCCCCGCTGTCAGCATCAGTGATCTGCTAAGACCTGTGGGTGCACAGACGGGGGAAGTACAAATGCCAGCATGCCGGGGCGGATGGGGCGCTGTGAGGGGCGCAGGTCTTGCTGTGAGCGGAGGGCGCGAGGCCGCTCGAGAAAACGCTATAGCGGCTGTGTGAGTTAAGCGTCTGCGGCTCGCGAAGGCGCATACGCGTCTCCGCTCGCAGTGACGCTAAGGAGTTTGGGATTCGGCTACAGTGCCGGAATTTCAAACTCCCGATTATATAAATAGATTATATATATATATTGTATACCTTTCAACCCCTTCCCTGCTTTATATAGATGATATAAGCTAAAAGTTTTGTGAATTAAGTATGTCAAGTTAAAAGTGAAGTCAGGGGGACTTTTCTTTTTCATGTGAACCATTGGTGTTATTGATCGTCTAGATTAGATGGGATGGGGGGGGGGTGGGTGGTAATCAGGGGTTGAAAAATTATGTATTAGTATGGAATTAGCAAAGAAAGTCACGTATTCCTTTATGTTATGTACAGTTGGTTATTCTTTCATAATAATAACAAATATCTGATTAAGAATACACAGATACACAGAGTCTAAAAAGCGTGCAACTTAATGTTTGACCTATGTTTTTGTTTCCAAATGCAATGCATTCACCAAATTTTTTTTTACTTTACCCACAGAGAAGCTTACTACAGAGGGCGGCGTGCTGTTAACCCTCCACCACCAAACAGAAGGCGGCGTGGAGAAAACCGACCACCACCACCACGGCCGGCGCCACCACCGCCGTCGCCGCCGCCACCACCACCACCACCAGCATCGCCGCCAGCAGCGCCAGGGCCAGCACCACCACCGCCGCCACCAGCGGCCGGGCCAGCACCACCACCGCCGCCACCAGCGGCAGGGCCATCAACACCACCACCGCCGTCCCCGCCACCACCACCACCACCGCCACCAGCGGCAGGGTCCGCACCACCACCGCCCCCACCAACGGCAGGGCCAGCACCACCACCGCCACCACCAGCGGCAGGGCCAGCACCACCACCGCCACCACCAGCGGCAGGGCCAGCACCTCCACCGCCGCCACCAGCGGCAGGCCCAGCTTATGGTCCGATCCCGGGGTCAGCACATTTAAGGGTTCAACAGAGTAATGCTGACTTTGCCCGCAGTATTATACCATTCATGGATAATATTCCATTTGACAGGCTACTGCGGGCAAGGTCAGCATTACAGATAGTGCTGGAAGCCTGTCAGCCAAATAACGACCCAGGTGATGTGTTCCAATATTTGGATGGTTGGAATATATCGGCCTCTAACAGGCTAGGCAGGCCCACAACACGGGACAGCCATGTTCCACCCCACAGGGCTTTGCCTCACTGCCAGTGGCCAGCTAACAGGGACCTACCACCGTTCCCTACACCTGTTCAGAGGATCCACCCTGAAGGGTTCGGCCAGGCCATACGTGGGGCCCTTGACCTTTTGCAGGACGGACAGCCCACCTACCAGGACCTGTAGGGCTCCATTTGTTGGGTAATACCTTAATTGTAAAAGGTAGTATTTTTGGGAATGTCCAAACAGTGCTGCCATTTTTTTGTTGAAACACAGTTTTAAAAACCAGCTTTGTGTCTGTCTTTTTTCAAGGAATGAATGTGGAGTTTTTTTTGTGGTTGGGCTTCAAGTCATCATAATTATTATAATTATTTATTTATATAGCGCCCATAGGTTCCATGGCGCTTTACATGAGGAAAAGGTAGACAAGGACAAGTACAATAAACATAGACAATAAGGTCATACAGGTACAATAGTAGAGGACCCTGTACGCGTGGGCTCACATTCTACGAGGGGTGGGTGGGGATACAATAGGGTGGGGAAGGTGTCGGTCGTGGGGCGTGTAGCGGGGTCTCATGGCAGGTTGTAGGCCTGTCGGAAGAGGTGAGTCTTTAGAAGTATCTTTAAGGTTCAGAGGGTAGGCGACTGACTGATGAGGTGGGGCAGGGAGTTCCATAGCATGGCGGATGACCGGGAGAAATCCTGTATGCGGTTGTGGGAAGAGGAGATGAGGGTGGACTGTAGGACAAGTTCTTGGGATGAACGCAGGTTGCGTGAGGGATGGTATCGGGAGATCATGTCGGAGATGTATGGTGGGGATAGGTTGTGTAAGGCTTTGAATGTCATGGTCAGTGTTTTAAAGTGAGCTCTGTGTGGGCCGGAGGGGCCAGTGAACGGCTTGGCAGAGGGGGTAGGCAGGGGAGTAGCGTGAGGACAGATGGATTAGTCGGGCAGCAGAGTTTAGTATAGATTGGAGAGGTGCAAGAGAGTTGGCAGGGAGACCTATGCGAAGGAGGTTGCAGTAGTCAAGGCGGGAGATGATGAGGGCATTTATGAGTGTTTCAGCAGTGTCAGGATTGAGGAACGACCGAATTGGTTAAATATTTTTGAGTTGGAGTCACAGGGACTTGGTTAGGGACTACAGGTGGGGCTTGAAGGAGAGGGAGGAGTCAAGGATTACCCCGAGACATTTGGCGTGGGGGACAGGGGAGAGAGCATCATTAGCAAGTACTTTACGGCCCGCATGGCGCATGAAGTCACCTTGGTTACTAAGTGTCAAATCATGACTCCACATACAACTGCTGCTGACAAACAGTGCCTGTGTTTGGGGGGTTACTTTATGCCTCGCTATGGCAACAAGACTATGAACACACATGTGAGAGGCTGGGACGTCTACATGCTACACATCGCGTCTACGCGTTTTGTATGGAGCGTACAGTGGGACCCTTCAACAGGCTCCAGCAGGATGATAGTCCAAGCAACGCCCACGATGCAGGCATAGGATTGGTGCCTGGAAAAATTAGCCCAAGGGGCTGTTTGCCATTTTTGGTATAAATGTAGGCCTAAGGGCCATGAAAAGCTTGTTAGCCAGGGTGTCTCCCAAACCATGATAAGCTTGTTAGCCTGGGTGGCTCAAAAAATTAGCCCAAGGGGCTGTTTGCCATTTTTGGTATAAATGTAGGCCTAAGGGCCATAAAAAGCTTGTTAGCCAGGGTGTCTCCCAAACCATGATAAGCTTGTTAGCCTGGGTGGCTCAAAAAATTAGCCCAAGGGGCTGTTTGCCATTTTTGGTATAAATGTAGGCCTAAGGGCCATAAAAAGCTTGTTAGCCAGGGTGTCTCCCAAAGCATGATAAGCTTGTTAGCCTGGGTGGCTCAAAAAATTAGCCCAAGGGGCTGTTTGCCATTTTTGGTATAAATGTAGGCCTAAGGGCCATAAAAAGCTTGTTAGCCAGGGTGTCTCCCAAAGCATGATAAGCTTGTTAGCCTGGGTGGCTCAAAAAATTAGCCCAAGGGGCTGTTTGCCATTTTTGGTATAAATGTAGGCCTAAGGGCCATAAAAAGCTTGTTAGCCAGGGTGTCTCCCAAACCATGATAAGCTTGTTAGCCTGGGTGGCTCAAAAAATTAGCCCAAGGGGCTGTTTGCCATTTTTGGTATAAATGTAGGCCTAAGGGCCATAAAAAGCTTGTTAGCCAGGGTGTCTCCCAAACCATGATAAGCTTGTTAGCCTGGGTGGCTCAAAAAATTAGCCCAAGGGGCTGTTTGCCATTTTTGGTATAAATGTAGGCCTAAGGGCCATAAAAAGCTTGTTAGCCAGGGTGTCTCCCAAAGCATGATAAGCTTGTTAGCCTGGGTGGCTCAAAAAATTAGCCCAAGGGGCTGTTTGCCATTTTTGGTATAAATGTAGGCCTAAGGGCCATAAAAAGCTTGTTAGCCAGGGTGTCTCCCAAACCATGATAAGCTTGTTAGCCTGGGTGGCTCAGAAAATTAGCCCAAGGGGCTGTTTGCCATTTTTGGTATAAATGTAGGCCTAAGGGCCATAAAAAGCTTGTTAGCCAGGGTGTCTCCCAAAGCATGATAAGCTTGTTAGCCTGGGTGGCTCAAAAAATTAGCCCAAGGGGCTGTTTGCCATTTTTGGTATAAATGTAGGCCTAAGGGCCATAAAAAGCTTGTTAGCCAGGGTGTCTCCCAAACCATGATAAGCTTGTTAGCCTGGGTGGCTCAAAAAATTAGCCCAAGGGGCTGTTTGCCATTTTTGGTATAAATGTAGGCCTAAGGGCCATAAAAAGCTTGTTAGCCAGGGTGTCTCCCAAACCATGATAAGCTTGTTAGCCTGGGTGGCTCAAAAAATTAGCCCAAAGGGCTTAATAAAGTCTATTTTTAAATAAAGCAGGGCGCTTGGCCCATAGCATATTATTGCTTGTACTAGGAGCATAGAACAAGCAAGGCCAACTATGCAGGCCTAGGCTTGGTGCCTCAAAAAATTAGCCCAAAGGGCTTAATAAAGTATTTTTTTACATAAAGCAGGGCGCTTGGCCCATAGCATATTATTCCTTGGACTGGGTGCCGAATGAATTCAACAGAGCTAAGGGACATGTCATTAATTCCTGTCCAAAATGGGCATATTGTTAACAGCGCAATATCCCAATCATATAAATTATGATTAGGTTAATCTAGGATTGTGTACTGTCGTCAGGAGGGCTTAGGAACTGTGATGATATCCAATCCTTGTTGAATTTAATTAGAGTGAGCCTGTCGGCATTTTCTGTGGTGAGGCGGGACCTTCTATCAGTGACTATACCCCCAGCGGCACTGAAAACACGCTCTGATGTCACACTAGCAGCTGGGCATGCCAGCACCTCCAAGGCATACAATGACAGCTCAGTCCAAGTGTGCAGCTTGGAAACCCAGTAATTAAAGGGTACAGAAGGGTCGGTTAGGAAGCTGGTACTGTCACTGAGATACTGCTGCACCATGTTGGACAATTGTTGTCTCCTACTCAAGGTCACCGTAGGCAAATTCCGTTCTTGATTGGAAGGTCTGTTGAACATCGCCCAGTTGGCGGACATCTTACCCCCACCTCTTCTTGTCATTGATGGCGTTTGTGTCCCAACCAAAGGCTGCTGTTGGAAAGAGCTGGTTCTTCGATGTATAGCGGATTCAGACGGTGATATTGCCAGCAAAATATCAAGAAGAACCCTCTTTACATGATCCATCGTTAAGCCCCTGGATGAGTGCGACAGCAGCGACTGAAATTTGTCTTTGTACCGTGGGTCCAAAAACGTTGACAACCAGTAGAGGTCGCTGTCATAGATGTGTATGACGCGTGGATCTTTGGAGACACATTGACACATTACTTCAGCCATGTGTGCTAAGCTGCAAAGACTCATCTCCTCGGTTACAACAGAATGAAGATCACTACGCGTCGTGGCCTCTAAATCGGTGTCCGCCTCCTCCTCTTCAGCCCACCCATGCTGTACCGACATAAACGTAGGGTTGGGAGTCCCATCAGGGTTCACATCAGTACCAGAGAAAAATAAATCTTCTTCATCATCACCCTCATCACCATCTTCCTGAACCAATGTAGCCTGCTGATATTGGCTTGGGTGGCTAGGATCAGCGATGTTCAATTCTGGCTCCATAGCCATCCGCTGTGCTCTCAAAGCATCTGTTTTGAGATTCAATAGGGATTCTTGGAGCAGGCAGAGCATGGGGATGGTGAGACTTATAATCGACTGATCCCCACTGACAAGTTTGGTACAGTATTCGAAGTTATCCAGCAACTCGCAAAGGTCAGCGATCCAGACCCACTCGAAAGTAGTGATGTGTGTGGTATGACTTCCAGGTTGACGGGCATGTTGCAGCTGAAATTCCGCTATTGCCTTCTGCTGCTCATTAAACCTTGCCAGCATATGGAAGGTGGAGTTCCATCGCGTAGGCATGTCGCAAATTAGCCTGTGTTTCGGCAAGTTAAATTGGATTTGAAGGGCTGAAAGACTTGCAGCTGCTGTGGACGAATGTCTAAAGTGGGCGCAAATTCGCCTCACCTTATCCAGTAGCTCAGATAACTCTGGGTATATTTTGAGGAATTTCTGAACTACCAGGTTCAGGACGTGAGCCATGCAAGGCACATGTAAAAGTTTACCGTGCTTTATTGCCGCCACAAGGTTTGCACCATTATCGTTCACAACTAGACCTGGTTGTAGTTCCAGTGGGGCCAGCCACTCATCGGTCTGTTGCTTGAGACCTTTCCACAACTCTGTTGCAGTGTGACGTGTGTCACCTAGGCAGATAAGCTTCAGAAGAGCCTGTTGTCGCCTTGCAGAAGCAGTACTGCAAAGCTCCCAACTCGGACGTGATGGTGCGTGAGGCTCAGCAGTGGACAAGGAAGTGGCAGAAGCAGATTGGGCACTGGACATATATGAGGAGGCAGACACCCGGAATGATGTTGGGCCTGCTATTCTTGGAGTTGGAAGTATGTCAGATGGTACAGTTTTAGAAGTTGGGACACTCTCCACCAGGTTGATCCAGTGAGCCGTTAGTGAAATGTATCTGCCCTGTCCACAACTACTTGTCCACGTGTCCGTTGTTAGGTGGACTTTTGCGGTGACTGCATTTGTTAAAGCACGTTTTAAGTTGTTAACCACGTGCTGGTGTAAGGCGGGAACGGCACTACGTGAGAAAAAGTAGCGGCTGGGTACAGAGTATCGTGGTGCTGCCTCAGCCATCAACTCCCGAAAAGACTCTGTACCCACAAGCCTAAACGGCAGCATTTCCACAGCTAACAACTTGGCTATTTTCGCAGTCACTTTTTGGGAATATGGGTGTGTCGGTTGGAACTTCCGCTGTCTTTCATACAGCTGTGGCACAGACAACTGCACGTTTGGACCAGACTGACAAGAGGATTGACTACTGTCATGTCTGTCTTGTAAAGCACCTTGGGAGGAGTACGCTTGAGCAGGAGCTGAAGCCTGAACACTTGCTGGTGAAGGATGGATCTGAGGTGGCCTGGAAGTGTTTGGATCAGAAGGCACTGATTTTGAACCCTGATAGGGTGCCCACTGAATTGGGTGCTTAAGAGACATATGCTTGCGCATACTGCTGGTGCTCTGGTTTCCTTTTACCGTGCCTCTGCTAAGCCTTGCCTGGCACATCTTACAGATAACCATATTTGGTACTGTTGGGCTATCCTTAAAAAATTGCCACACACTGGCTGTTCGTCCTTTATTTTTAATTGGAGGAAGAGGAGGATGACTCTGTTCAACACCAACTGTGGACACATTTTGGGCAACTGTGTTTGCAGTTTGTGCAACAGTTGGCACAGTTTGTGCCACAGTTGACGCTATTTGGGCAACTGTTCTCACAGTTTGTGTTCTGGAGACAGTACGCCTTTGTGATTTTGCCAGTGGTACATAGCCACTTTCCTCCTCCTGGCTGCTCTCTTGGCTATGCAATTCAGCAATCCAGGTAGGATCTGTGGTGTCATCATCCACCCCTTCCAGTTCAAAGGATTCTGGATAAACTGACTGAGCAGGCTGGCCAGATGAGATGTGTGTCTCATCATCCTCATCATCATCCACCTCCTGAGATACTGTTTGCATTTCGTGAAAGTGTCTTTCTTCAGGACGCGGTACTTCCAAACTTTGGCCATGAGTAGACATTTCGTCTACTTCAAGTATCTCGTCAGGCAGTGACAAAGAAACCCCTTGATAAGAACCGAATAAGTCATCCGAGTGACCAAGGTCCATATCCAAATTTTCCTCTGGCTGCCGATGGGTTGAGGCAATATGAAGACTTTGAGGATTGGATGGCGCTGCATTGTCTGTAGCGACACTAGAATGTCTTGCCACGGATGATTGCGTACTGCAAGAACCAGTGGTCGAGGGCGTCTGAGCCATCCAAGATGTTATCTTGTCATGCTCATCCGGCCTCAACACACGTTTTCTTTGAGTACTGGGATTTCTAGGTAGAAAAAAGGACGTTCTATCAATCCTAGGCTGTGTACTTGTACCAGTGCCTTCTTGGGCAAGACTGCTGCGGCCACGACCTCGTCCCTGTCCCTTTGCAACATCCTTTTTGTTAATTGTTTTTTTTTGAGACATTGTTGACGAATGCACAGTCACCGAGTTGGAGTTAGGTGTTGCTGTATGCGTCACTTGCTGGCGGGGTAAGTGTGCGCACTCACACTTGGCAGTGAAGCCGCACACTACACTCCCTAAAAAAATTGGTTTGAAGTGCGCACAGCCACCGAGATGTGGTTAGGTGTTGCTGAATGCGTCACTTGCTGGCGGGGTAAGTGTGCGCGCTCACACTTGGCAGTGAAGCCGCACACTACACTCCCTAAAAAAATTAGTTTGAAGTGCGCACAGCCACCGAGATGTGGTTAGGTGTTGCTGAATGCGTCACTTGCTGGCGGGGTAAGTGTGCGCACTCACACTTGGCAGTGAAGCCGCACACTACACTCCATAAAAAAATTGGTTTTAAGTGCGCACAGCCACCGAGATGTGGTTAGGTGTTGCTGAATGCGTCACTTGCTGGCGGGGTAAGTGTGCGCGCTCACACTTGGCAGTGAAGCCGCACACTACACTCCCTAAAAAAATTAGTTTCAAGTGCGCACAGCCACCGAGATGTGGTTAGGTGTTGCTGAATGCGTCACTTGCTGGCGGGGTAAGTGTGCGCACTCACACTTGGCAGTGAAGCCGCACACTACACTCCCTAAAAAAATTAGTTTCAAGTGCGCACAGCCACCGAGATGTGGTTAGGTGTTGCTGAATGCGTCACTTGCTGGCGGGGTAAGTGTGCGCACTCACACTTTGCAGTGAAGCCGCACACTACACTCCCTAAAAAAATTAGTTTCAAGTGCGCACAGCCACCGAGATGTGGTTAGGTGTTGCTGAATGCGTCACTTGCTGGCGGGGTAAGTGTGCGCACTCACACTTTGCAGTGAAGCCGCACACTACACTCCCTAAAAAAATTAGTTTCAAGTGCGCACAGCCACCGAGATGTGGTTAGGTGTTGCTGAATGCGTCACTTGCTGGCGGGGTAAGTGTGCGCACTCACACTTTGCAGTGAAGCCGCACACTACACTCCCTAAAAAAATTAGTTTCAAGTGCGCACAGCCACCGAGATGTGGTTAGGTGTTGCTGAATGCGTCACTTGCTGGCGGGGTAAGTGTGCGCACTCACACTTTGCAGTGAAGCCGCACACTACACTCCCTAAAAAAATTAGTTTCAAGTGCGCACAGCCACCGAGATGTGGTTAGGTGTTGCTGAATGCGTCACTTGCTGGCGGGGTAAGTGTGCGCACTCACACTTTGCAGTGAAGCCGCACACTACACTCCCTAAAAAAATTAGTTTCAAGTGCGCACAGCCACCGAGATGTGGTTAGGTGTTGCTGAATGCGTCACTTGCTGGCGGGGTAAGTGTGCGCACTCACACTTGGCAGTGAAGCCGCACACTACACTCCCTAAGGTGGTGTACGTGCTAGCAGCAACGCACTGGTCTGCCACAGAAAAAATAACGCTCTATGGCTTATTAGGAACAAAAATCGATCTGGTGCAAAAACAAAAAGGAAACAGCACCTCAGCTAAGCCTCTGACTGCAGCTGTTAGCAAAGCTGAGTGAGTAAGCTAAGCTATGAGGTCCGTCCTGTGTGCACTCTAAGGCTTCTCCTTCCTTCCCTCCCTGCCTGCCTGCCTGCCTACACAGCACTACTCCGTCCTCCTCCTAGCTCTCAGAAGAGCTTTTTGGGTTAATATAAGGAATCTTCCCTACACTGACAATCCCTGATCTGCTCCAGCATATATCTCTCTCTCCCTATACTAGGTCAGATCGTCTCAGGAATGTGCCCAAAATGGCGGGGACAAGCCTTATATACTGCCTTGCCTGTCATAGATGACATAGGCATCACGATGGACAGCAGCCAATCATAGTCCTGACACAACCAACTTTGCTATGCCATTACTGACTATGATTGGCTATCTTCACAAGTTTTCTGACCTAACACGCACGCTGTGCTGACTCGCAACATAACAGATTCTGTATTCGAGAGTCCGACTCCCGAATACAGTATACAGGACTCGGAATCGTAGACTCGTAGGACTCGGAATCGTAGACTCGCTCAGACTCGCTGCTGACAGCGGGTATCTGTGAAGAGTCAAGCTTATTGACATTGAATTCCATTGGACTCGTCACTGTGCGAGTCCAAGCTGGGAGATTCGCCGAGTAACGAGTCCTGCGAGTACCTTCAGAATCGCCGAGTCCCGAGTCCTAGCGAGTAGACTCGCCCATCCCTAGTTAACACTATCCTCCCCTATCAGTATATCTTTGGGTGATATGGGAGGAAACACGACCATGGGTAGAACATACAAATTCCTTGCAGATGTTATTCTTGGTGGGATTTGAAACCAGGACCCCAGTGCTACAAAGTTACTGTAACTCTCTGTTGTTTACTCATAGCTATCTGACATTCTGTGGGGAAAATAAATATTTGATACACTGCCGATTTTGCAGGTTTTCCAACCTAAAAAGATTGGAGATATCTGTAATTTTTATCATAGGTAGCCTTCAACTGTGAGAGACACAATCTAAAAAAAAAATCCAGAAAATCACATTCTATGATTTTAACTTCATGAATTTGCATTTTATAACGTGAAATAAGTATTTGATACAATAGAAAAACAGAACTTAATATTTGGTACAGAAATCTTTGTGTGCAATTACAAAGGTCAGACATAGTTCTTAACCAAATGTAAACAGCAGGAATAGGGCACCGGAGCGTGTCAGCTCCCGGGAGGGAAAGCACAATAAAGGAGATAGCGGTCCAAAGCACACGGCGGTGCCAGCCAAACAGCACGACATCAATGTTCAATATTGAAGAAAAGGCAGCACTCACCGGAGTAGTTTTCGTGCAGTTTATTGCAGACGGCACATTGCTAGATGCAGGGAGGGGAGGGAGTGCAGAGGAGACGACGGCACCGTTTCACGCTACAATGCGCTTCTACGGGTCACGAGTTAATGGCGTGCAACTCACTTCCTATATAGGAGGAGTCTGCACCATAAGTAAACGTCACCATTAACCCTTAAGATGTGAATACAAATAAATCTTTAAAAACAAGATTCCACATTAAAACTGAAAGTGAAAGAGCAGAACAGTAAACTTACAAATTTATACAGTTACAATTATTCTGTCACTATAAGAACATAGTACAAAATAGCGAAAACAGAACAGATGGAAGAAGCAAAACCGGGCAGAGTTACCATAGAAACCAGAATGCGGACGTAATATAGCAAAATGCTATTCAGGATAATGAAATATCATTCCATACCATCAGGAAGAAAATGAGATGATTAAATCATAGAAGACAAATTGTCCAATATTATCTCAATACGACACTATCTGAACAACCTGATTGCGGAATATACTGGCACTATAATTTTAATTTAAAAGTAACTCTAAATCAATTGATCTAAATAGCACCACATCTTAGCTTCAAATACAAATACAAAGTAGCCCAGAGTAAACTCCAGACCACTACCTATCAGCAATCCACCAAATAGTGTTACGTTGTATTAATTGCCGCTCTGATTACATAGACTCGTCCGCCCGGCACAAGCAACTGCCGCTTACTCCTAGGGCAGACATGGACAACCACTGAAAATGACAAGAAATGAAGAGCAGATGAACATTCACAAGGAAACAGAGTATGACAAAATGTGGCCAGAAACACAAATTCAACATGGCTACCTTCAATGGAGGTGATCTTTAGATATATAATAATATAATATAATAGTATAACATAACTTTTAAAGCAACAAGCACGTGACCTTCCACTCTCACTGACACTAAAAACCGACTTATAGGAAGACGGCCATATCAATCTTATCATTCAAGCCAGCTGGACCCTGAGCACACGAGTTCAAGATCCAGTTGGCCTCTACATCGGGAAAACTATACGTTCTATGAACGTTAGAGTAAGGGAGCATTTCAATTCAGTACTGACCGGTAAAGGGTCCCCTAGATTGGTTCAGCACATTAGGGATCACCACGATGGTGACCCTACGGTGCTGAAGTTTGCGGGCATAGAGAGAGTTTTTCATTCCAGGAGGGGTGGAGATGTACATAAAAAGCTTTTACAAACCGAGGCCAACTGGATCTTGAACTCGTGTGCTCAGGGTCCAGCTGGCTTGAATGATAAGATTGATATGGCCGTCTTCCTATAAGTCGGTTTTTAGTGTCAGTGAGAGTGGAAGGTCACGTGCTTGTTGCTTTAAAAGTTATGTTATACTATTATATTATATTATTATATATCTAAAGATCACCTCCATTGAAGGTAGCCATGTTGAATTTGTGTTTCTGGCCACATTTTGTCATACTCTGTTTCCTTGTGAATGTTCATCTGCTCTTCATTTCTTGTCATTTTCAGTGGTTGTCCATGTCTGCCCTAGGAGTAAGCGGCAGTTGCTTGTGCCGGGCGGACGAGTCTATGTAATCAGAGCGGCAATTAATACAACGTAACACTATTTGGTGGATTGCTGATAGGTAGTGGTCTGGAGTTTACTCTGGGCTACTTTGTATTTGTATTTGAAGCTAAGATGTGGTGCTATTTAGATCAATTGATTTAGAGTTACTTTTAAATTAAAATTATAGTGCCAGTATATTCCGCAATCAGGTTGTTCAGATAGTGTCGTATTGAGATAATACTGGACAATTTGTCTTCTATGATTTAATCATCTCATTTTCTTCCTGATGGTATGGAATGATATTTCATTATCCTGAATAGCATTTTGCTATATTACGTCCGCATTCTGGTTTCTATGGTAACTCTGCCCGGTTTTGCTTCTTCCATCTGTTCTGTTTTCGCTATTTTGTACTATGTTCTTATAGTGACAGAATAATTGTAACTGTATAAATTTGTAAGTTTACTGTTCTGCTCTTTCACTTTCAGTTTTAATGTGGAATCTTGTTTTTAAAGATTTATTTGTATTCACATCTTAAGGGTTAATGGTGACGTTTACTTATGGTGCAGACTCCTCCTATATAGGAAGTGAGTTGCACGCCATTAACTCGTGACCCGTAGAAGCGCATTGTAGCGTGAAACGGTGCCGTCGTCTCCTCTGCACTCCCTCCCCTCCCTGCATCTAGCAATGTGCCGTCTGCAATAAACTGCACGAAAACTACTCCGGTGAGTGCTGCCTTTTCTTCAATATTGATAGTTCTTAACCAAGTTTGCACACAATGCAGCAGGGATTTTGGCCCACTCCTCCATACAGATCTTTTGGGTCTGTCGCTGGGCAACACTGAGTTAGATTTTCTGTTGGGTTCTGGTCTGGAGACTGGCTAGGTCACTCCAGGACCTTAAAATGCTTGTTACGGAGCCACTTCTTAGTAGCCTTGTGCAGGTCTACAATTTTGTCCCTGGTGTCCTTAGACAGCTCTTTGGTATTGGAGATGGTGGAGAAGTTGTAGTTTGATTGAATGTGGGGACAGGTGTCTTTTATATCAATAACAAGTTCAAACAGGTGCAATTAATACAGGTAATGAGTAGGAGGCTCCTTAAAGAAAAGCTAACAGGTCTATGAGAGCCAGAATTCTTGCGTGTCAGTAGGTGATCAAATACATTTTCATGCAATAAAATGCAATTTAATGATAAAAATTATACAATGTGATTTTCTGGTTGTTTTTCAGATTCTCACAGTTGAATTGTACCTACGATAAAAATTACAGACCTCTCCATTCTTTGTAGGTGGCAAAACTTGCAAACTCATCAGTGTATAAAATATTTATTTTCTAATGTGTATTGATATAGTTTCTTTCTTTGATAAAACAGGAGAGCCGGTCAGCACAGCTCAGCTCCCATATAACACACTGTTGATACAGTGACGTTTCCGTGTGCATCTCTATAATTAGATATGTTTTAAGCCATGGCATGTCCAGGAGCCGTGTGTGCCCAGCTGGAGCTGTATTTACACGCTGCCTCTTATTTCAGACTATAAAAAAGCTTTATCCTCAGGATCACACAACTGTTACAACAAGGGTCTGGGTATAATGGACTGAAGACGGCAATATTTATTTAGTTTGGATGGCTGATAAATTGCACTGCTGATTCTGGTAATGAGGAAGAGTCAGTGCTTTATTGGGGCCAGAACGCACTCATTTGCTGTATATTGCTTTTATTGTGCAAGTACCTGGTACAACAAGCTCTTTCGCTCTGAGCTCGGCTCGTTTTTCTATAATCAGCCGGAGGCGGTGATCTCTGAATCCCCTCTGTAATGTATGGAAATTGCTAGTTCTGGTCAATACTGATCACATTGTACTCATTTATATGGTTTCCTATTTCACATGTATGGTGCTTCAGGGCGTACCGTCACTATATAATCTGAAAACAATTCACAAATGCTCCATTATGACTAAGCCGTAGCCTTAGCAATGTGAATACTGTTTAACAGCAACATGCTCAGTTTAACCCTTTGGCGCCAGGCACCATCGCTTGTGCATTGTCAATGCGGCGTACAGTACAATGTCCATTCAGAAGAAAGAACAATCTACTAATTGTTAGACAAGGAGAGACTGGAGAATGAAATACCATAATTGTGACAATGTTCAGAAATATGTAGCACAAATAAGATATCAAAATCAAATGGGTTGTCCATTACAATTATGTTATTCACTTCATCAACCGGCGATTTTCCATTTTTTAGTCTTCACTTTTTCTTTCCCTTCTTCCAAGATCCATATCCTTTATTATATATTTCCATTAATATAGGTTGTTTTTTGCAGGTTAAGTTGTACTTTTGAATGAAACCATTAATTTAACCACATAATGTACTGGAAAACAGAAAAAAATGCTAAGGGCGTGTGATATTGCAAAATGTGCAATTTCAAAACAGTTTTTTTTTTCTATTTACCATGTTCACTATATGGTCAAACTGATCTTGAGAGATGATTAGCCAGGTCAATATGAGTGCGTAGATACCAAACATGTATAGTTCTTTTTTTTCGGCGCTCAATAAAATATTCAGTAATTTGTAAAAAAAAAAAAAACATAGTGTTCTCATTTTTCATGATCTGGGGCTGTGTGACGGCTTATTTTTTGCTCCCTTAGTGGATGATTTTACAGATATCATTTTGGGGTAGATGTTATGTTTTGATTGCTTCTTATTGGATTTTATGGCAATGTTGTGGAGGCCAAAAAAACATAATTGCAGCATTTTTTTTTAAATTATTGCATTGTTTACCGATTAGATTAATATATTTTATATTGTGATAGATCAGACATTTCTGAATGAGGCAATACCAAATATGTGTATTAGTCTTTTATTTTCTATGGGTCAAAGGAGGTGATTTGACCATTTGTGTTTTTTTTTTTGTTTTATTATATTTTTAGGAACTTTTTTTCAATTTTTACTAGTCCCCTTAGGGAATTTGAAGCTGTGATCGTCCGATCGCTTGTACTATACAAAGCCGTCCATCAGCACTGCTCTATACAGCAGATATAATGGTCTCCTATGAATGCTGGCTGGCAGCTGGCATCCCCAGGAAGTTCATCATGTCATCAGCTGACCCTTTCCTGTCATGACAACCCGTCGATGTTCTGCAATCAAGTAATGGGTGCACTGATGAGAGCAGGGAAGTGCCTGATCCTCGTTGTCGTGTGTTAAATCCTGTTGTCAGAGACTGACAGCAGGATTTAACTAGTTAACAGCGGCAGGTGGATCTCAGATACACCTACGGCTGTTAGAGGCAAATAATGACTGATTAAATCAGCCATTATGAGCAGGGAAAGATTCGGGTTCGACGTGTGAGCCTGCATCAAAAGCAAGACACGACATATGATGTAAATATACAGTCCTCCTTATCGTTATTGGCACAAATGAAGTTTAAGTAAATAATGTGGAATATCTCCTGAAAAATATCAATAAAGGGAAACAGCTTTTCTGTATGGAGCACTTGTGTTAAGTACAAATGAGTAAATGATAAATAACAATTTTTTTTTAGAATTCCTTATTTATTCTTTTTTATGAACAAATCAAAACAGCAAAATATGAAGTCTTAATCCCTAGATAGGTCTCTCACATCCTGCATAATAATAAACTAGAACAGATACAAACATTTTCAACTCCAATAACCCAGAGAGATAACAATCACCAGGTTTGCTTCGTTTTATAATTTTTCACATATACGAGTAAAACAAGGAAGCACGGAGCTCAATGTAAGCGAAATAGTCTATCGCTGGAATTGAGAGAGAGGGGCAGAAGAGAAAGCAAAGAAAAAAATTGAGAAGAAAAATAGGGGAGGGATGGAGAGGGTAGGGGTAAACTTCAAATATAGGGACCTCCAATCTCAGTTCCAAATCTGCCAACTGAGGAATCAGTTTTTCTCCCAATTTCTTGTAATACAAAACCGTAAACCCATCAGGGCCCAGTGCTTTCCCTGATTTGGTAGAAGAGATCGCCTCTCTAATCTCCTGCTCCGATATTGGCTACTCCAGTGACTGAATTGTCCTCTCCTGCAAGGTGGGAGTCCCGATGATCTAATATAGTCTTGTATATGAGATCTGAAATGGATCGAGGAGGTCCCACTATTGGCACTGTGCACATTGTACAGAAAGGCATAGCATGTTCGGAATGCCTCAGCTATATCCAGTGGGAGTGTGACCCGACGTGACCCTGCAGGTTACACAATCTCCGGAACATAAGTAGCCACTTGTTGTAAACAAGAAGCCTTAGCCAGAGATTTACCAGTCTTATTTCCATTTTCGTAATAATGCCGGTGACTTCTGGTAAGGATCCCTTTCTCTTTTTTAATCAGTAGGGCTCGTAACACTTCTCTAGCTCCTAGTAGGTCCCGTCTGAGGCCAAATCATCTGAGGCCAAATGTTTATGTTGGGTCTCGAGAGTTTTCAAACATGTCAATAAAGTTGTGTCTCCATTTCTCTCCCCTTTTTTAGCCTAGCTCCATGTTTTATCAGGGTCCCTCTCACTACACACTTATGAGCCTCCCATACAGATATTGGGGAGGATCCACCAGAATTGTTTATGACAACATAGTCTTCTATTATCTTGGTAACATCTCGCAGTACCTCAGGTTCATCTAGCAAGGAGTTTAATTTCCATTGCCATTGTTTAAGGATTGGGGCTGTAAGAGAGATCAACAATGAGATCAGAGCTGATTAGTGGGGGTGTCAGGTTTGGACCATCACCTATATTGTAAGGATAGGACCTCAATATCAATGTAGTTGAAACCCCCTTCAACATTGTTGGTATTAATAATGAGAAACAATTGAAGCTTTACCCTGGAGCCACTGTTAATATTATATTAAAGAATTGCATTATAAGCCATAATGTAAAATGATGTTATAATTAGAATGTGTTCCATGGTCAATCTGCTAATAACATTTCAGGGCTGCTGGAAATTTCTAATTCTATCATCAGAATGAATGCACAGGACATGAAAGCCAGTGGTCTGTTAGTGGACTTTTCAGAGAAGTTATACATCGACAAATATAGTGACCAACCGAATAGGCTATGCTATATGTACAAGACAGCTGACACGTATTGGTGCAATATGGCTTATTGTATACATTTGCAATCAAAATTATTCACCCCAAGTGTAATTCAGGATTATTAGCAAAATTTTCACAATAAACCAATAAAATAGAATCAATTTAAATAGTTAATATATCAAGTGGTTTATCCAAATTCACCACAAAATACCGTATTGTTTTTTAATTATTGAACTCCTTTATGACGAGCATCTTTAATGCATAGCTGAGCACACGTAGGCTGTTATAACCTGCTGCAAAGATGATAAACGGCCAGACAGCAGCTATTGGCAGCATTTCTAAGAAATCTTAGCCCATTTCTTATGGTCAAAGGCCAGTAGTTAACTAATACATTGAATTGTCAAGAGAATGGTCCAAAAAGTTAATAGAAAAAATCATTGCCAAACAATACAAAATGATACAAAAAAAGATACAAAAAGATAGCAGAGACCCTTACACCTGGCGACATCACCGCCGATTACATAGGCGACGTAGGGGCGTGGCCTATCGGCACCGACATCGCCCCTGCGTCGCCTTATGTAAAGGGGCGATGTCGGCGGCTCTGACAGCTCACCTGGTTTCACATCAGTGATGTGAAACCAGGCGGCCGATCTGGGGCGATGTGTACACATCGCCCCGTGTAAACGACCGACGGCGACCTGACAGGCGATGGGAGCCATAGGCTCCCATTGTCCTGCATCGCCGCTGGGGTTTTGATGCCGCCTCTCAGCTCGCCGGCCCATCGCCGGAGGTGTCTCCCCATGTAAACGGGGGGCGGCAACGTTGTCGGGGCGCCAAAAACGTGCGCGCTCCCGCCTGTTGCCGCCGACATCTCCGGGGCCATCGCATGGTGTGACGGCACCCTTAGAGATACATCTGAAGGCAGAGTTTACAAGATGTAAGCTATAAGAAGACTGGCTACACTACATGGACGAGGCAGAGAGAGGATGTGATCTCCAGCTGTCACCAAAGTCCTCAAGAGACCTCAAGTGACTGCAAAACACCTGCAGGAAGATTTGATGGCCTCATGTTTGGGTTATGACCAGCCCTAGCATAAAACCCATAACGATGTCTACAAAGAGGGAGGATGCACTATGGTCCGTTTAACCCGTTTTTGGGATGTTTAGTGCTTAACAATCAACTTACAATACAAAGAGCTTCATTAAAATGTTAAAAAATTGTGCACAAATTAAAAAATTCTGATTAAAATTTAAATTTCAGTTAAATACTTATTCTAATGCTGAGATATTACTGCCGTCATTTTCTAGTAGGTGGGTTCAAGAATTTGAGGCTGAGGTGTTGAGCCGCAGCCTGCAATACAATGCAGAAAGTGGGTTCAATGACCCGTTGTTCAAGGACAGTTTGCTTTTATTAGTTCTCTACTTTTTACAGGATAAGTCCTTACCTATGATGGAAGTTTTGACTGGTGTTCGTGCTGTTTGATAGAGATGTGACTCCTCTTTATTTGGTCTGAAAAATCTATGAAAGTACAACAATATCAATTTTTTTTGCTTATGCGGGAATCAAGACAAAGATAGCGAAACACTACCTTACATGTAATTGTGTATAATGCTTGTTCACACAAGGATGTATTTGTTGGGATGCGATTTTATGTTAATATAATGATCACTGGAAAAAATATGGGTGGATAGTTAGGGTGAGAATATTTTTCTACTTTCACCATATATTGTGACACCCCAGAAAACGGAATATACCTTAGGCTGCGTTCACACTATGCCTATTTTTTGCGTCTTTTTACGTGCGCTTTTCCCCCAAAAGTGCGTCTGCGTCTGCGTTTCCCAGCAAAGTGAATGGAAATTCACTTTTGCTGTTCAGATGCTTTTGGGGCCAAATACATGCGCATAAAAAGAATGAACATGCCAATTGTTTGTGCAATTGTTTGAACCCACTTTCTGCATTGTATTGAAGGCTGCGGCTCAACAGAAGAACCTTTTAGCCTCAAATTCTTGAACCCACCTACTAGAAAATGACGCAGTAATATCTCAGCATTAGAATAAGTTTTCAAGTGAAATTGAAATTTTTTTATCTGAATTTTTTAATTTGTGCACAATTTTAAATATTTTAATGAAGCTCTTTGTATTGTAAGTTGATTGTTAAGCATTAAACATCCCAAAAACGGGTTAAACGGACCATAGTGCATCCTCCCTCTTTGTAGTCATCGTTAGGGGTTTTATGTTAGTGCTGGGCCTAACCCAAACTTGTAACCACTACATATCAAACAACTAGGTGGAGTCACACACAGTGCTCACCTTATGTGGGTTTACACACCATTTATCTGTTCAATCTCTGAACCATCTCTGGTTGCAGTGAATCATGGAACATGTCATGTGTACACAGCACAAATGGAGCAATGTATCCATGATTCACTGCAACCAGAGATTGTTCAAGATTGAAGATAAATTGGTGGGTAAACACCATTAGCTTCTACACAACATATCTACAGGCCATCTACCTCAATCAATCCCGACGGCTAGCTCCGGTGTTAAAAATATAAAAAAAAAGATTTGATGGCAGCAGTCACTGAGGTTTTAGTTTGCACAGTAGGTTACATACAGTCTTGAGGTCTCCAAGTCCGGACTCCAAGACAAACACTTCTACTGACTCAAAAGCGGAAGAACGGTCTTCTCCATTGTGCCTAATTCCATATAAAAAAGCCCCAGACGTTTGGGGATTCTGTTCCATGAAGCAGTGCCTCAAAACTGGAACTTTTCAGACCTGTGATTTAGCAGTATGTCTGAAGGAGGATGAATGAAAGCGTATGCTGAAATTAACACACTGTCTACAGTGAAGCATGGTGATGACTTGGTGATGTTCTGGGGTTGCTTGTGTATCCTCCAGCACTGGAACATGCAATGTGTATGGGGCAAGCGAGATTCAACCAAGTATCAGAAAATCCTATGTGAAAGAACCATGAATTCTGTGAGGAAGCTGTAAAGGCCCAGTTGCACACACAGATAATTGTGCAGAGATTGTTCGCAGATCTCTTGTTGCAGTGAAATCATGGACACATTGTTACATTTTGTGGCTGTGTACAACTGTAACAATGTGTCCATGATTTCATTGCAACCAGTAAGTTGCAAGTAAAATTGCATGCAATGTTGCAACGTGTAAGGTACCCTAACAATGTGTCCATGATTTCACTGCAACCAGAGATCTGCGAACAATCTCTGCACAATTATCTGTGTGTAACTGAGCCTTAAGGTACTGCACACGTGGCAATGTCGCTAGCGACATCAAGAAAAGTGACGCATCAGCGATGTCGCTAGCGATATCGCAAGTGCGTCGTGCTGTGTGACAGCGCGACGCAACTGCGATTTATCGCTGGTCGCAGGTCAACAGGTTTATGAACATGTTCATAAACTTGTCAATCTGCAACCAGCAATTAGGCTGGATCGCGCTGTCTGACACCGCAATAGCGATGTTGGTCGGCGATCCAGCCTATACCGCAGTATTGCAGCGGATCGCTCGCTTGGCTGATCCCAGCCCAGCGAGCGATGGCTCTGCCCGCATCGCTCCGGCGTCACCGGCAACATCCTGCCGTGTGACACCAAGGCTACGATGTCGGAAGCGAGCGTGCACCCGCGCATCGCTTCCGACATCGCAGCCCTGGTTGACACGTGTGACAGGGCCATTAGGGCCGCTTTACACTCACCAACTTCTGTGTCCAACTTCTGAACAGATCTCTGCTTGCAGTGAAATCATGGACACATTGCTCCATTTTGTACACAGCCACAACATGGAACAATGTATCCATGATTTCACTGCAACCAGAGATCTGTTCAGAAGTTGGACACAGAAGTTGGTGTGTGTAAAGCGGCCCTTAAAGAAGGATGTTGGCGCATGCAACCCAAGAATATTTGTGACCTGGAGGCCATTGCCCAGAAGAAATTGGATAAGATTCCTCAAATTGTTCTTTTTTGATTGATTTATTCTGAACAACAAAAATGTTGTAATTCTGCTTATAAACTGATTTTATATAGGGGGGTAGTAAAAGACTTTGAATGCAAACTGTACATTGGACGAGAGAATAGGGGAGAGAAATTCTCTGTAAAAAGTTACATATGTGATTTTAATGATAACTTTGTGATCATATAATATTAATTAGTGTAAAACTACATATGCTTGTGCTGTTTACACCCCAGTACACTGCCTGTCCTTAGATGGGACAAAGAAAGAAAAGTTGACTTTGTCAGCATTCTGACCGGAGCAAACAGAGGGCCATTAAGTTACAGGTCCTCAAGAAAACTTCTTAGGCTGCTTTCACACTGCAGTTTTTTCACTGATCAGTGTCCATCAGATTTGTGTGCCAAAACCAGGAGTGTCTCCAAAACTCAGAACACGTGTCAATCTTTCAATTATAGTTTTTCTCTGCATGTTCCTCTCCTGATTCCTCTCCGGGTTTTGGCACACAAATCTGATGGACACTGATCAGTGAAAAAACTGCAGTGTGAAAGCAGCCTTAGCACTTATTAATAAAGGTATATATGTATTATATGATAAACAGTGTTTGTTGTTTTACCATTTAATGGCAGATGGAAGGCCAATGAAAACTATTTCCTACCAGCTGTCCAATGCCCCTCCTGCAGTCGACAGCTGGACAGTTCTTCCAGATAATGAAGAAGCAATTTCTGGTGCAGAACCTTTTGATCAAGAGGCAACCCTATGTGACTTCACTAGTGATACGGTAATAATGACTGTTCACAACTATGTTCTTATTTGTATATAAAAGTTCTCCATTGCTTGTAGCAAACTGTGTAAATATATAGTATACTAGATGGCAGCCCGATTCTAAAGAATCGGGTAGTCTAGAGTCCATATATAGTTTATTTAGTAATAGTTAGGGGAGTGCGGTGAAATTAATTGTGTGTATAGAGGTGGCTCAGTGGTTAGCACTGCGCGGTGGCTCAGTGGGTAGCACTGCGCGGTGGCTCAGTGGTTAGCACTGCGCAGTGGCTCAGTGGTTAGTACTGCGTGCGGTGGCTCAGTGGTTAGCAGTGAGTGCGCTGGCTCAGTGGTTAGCAGTGAGTGCGCTGGCTCAGTGGTTAGCAGTGAGTGCGGTGGCTCAGTGGGTAGCAGTGAGTGCGGTGGCTCAGTGGTTAGCAGTGAGTGCGGTGGCTTAGTGGTTAGCAGTGAGTGCGGTGGCTCAGTGGTTAGCAGTGAGTGCTGTGGCTCAGTGGTTAGCAGTGAGTGCGGTGGCTCAGTGGTTAGCAGTGAGTGCGGTGGCTCAGTGGTTAGCAGTGAGTGGGGTGGCTCAGTGGTTAGCAGTGAGTGCGGTGAGATTGGTCAGCGCAGCGGTGTGGGCAGAGTGGTCAGTGCAGCGCCGTGGGCAGAGTGGTCAGTGCAGCGCCGTGGGCAGAGTGGTCAGTGCAGCGCCGTGGGCAGAGTGGTCAGTGCAGCGCCGTGGGCAGAGTGGTCAGTGCAGCGCCGTGGGCAGAGTGGTCAGTGCAGCGCAGTGGGCAGAGTGGTCAGCGCAGTGCCGTGGGCAGAGTGGTCAGCGCAGCGCCGTGGGCAGAGTGGTAAGCACACACATACACTCCGCTATACTTACCACCGACCCTGCGTCTTCCCCGCCGCCTGGATCCTGAGTCGACATGTCGCCGCCCCCGGACGACTGGATCCAATATGTTGTCCGGGTACTTTTTCAAGACATCTTGGACGCTATATTGGATCCGTAGTTTGAGGGCAGCGACATGTCGACTGAGGATCCAGGCAGCGGACGCAGGGCCGGTGGTAAGTATAGCGGAGTGTGTGTGTATGTGTGTGTGTGTACAAAGTTGAGGGAAGTGTGGACAAAGTGACGGAAGTGCGTACATACACACATATACACACATAGTGTACATTGCATATGGAGGGGTGAGGAGAGCGGAGGCTGGAGGGAAGAGGACAGGGAGAGGAGAGCGGAGGCTGGAGGGCAGAGGAGGGCGGAGGCTGGAGGGCAGAGGACAGGGAGAGTAGAGCGGAGGCTGGAGGGCAGAGGACAGGGAGAAGCGAGTGGAGGCTGGAGGGCGGAGGAGAGGGAGAGGAGAGCGGAAGGTGGAGGGTAGAGGAGAGGGAGAGGAGAGCGGAAGGTGGAGGGTAGAGGAGAGGGAGAGGAGAGCGGAAGCTGGAGGGCAGAGGACAGGGAGAGGAGAGCGGAGGCTGGAGGGCAGAGGACAGGGAGAGGAGAGCGGAGGCTGGAGGGCAGAGGACAGGGAGAGGAGAGCGGAGGGTGGAGGGCAGAGGACAGGGAGAGGAGAGCGGAGGCTGGAGGACAGGGAGAGGAGAGCGGAGGCTGGAGGTCAGAGGAGAGCGGAGGCTGGAGGCTGGAGGGCAGAGGACAGGGAGAGCAGAGCGGAGGCTGGAGGGTGGAGGCTGGAGGGCAGAGGACAGGGAGAGGAGAGCAGAGGCTGGAGGGCAGAGGAGGGCGGAGGCTGGAGGGCGGAGGCTGGAGGGCAGAGGACAGGGAGAGGAGAGCGGAGGCTGGAGGGCAGAGGACAGGGAGAGGAGAGCGGAGGCTGGAGGGCAGAGGACAGGGAGAGGAGAGCGAAGGCTGGAAGGCAGAGGACAGGGAGAGGGGAGCGGAGGCTGGAGGGCAGAGGACAGGGAGAGCAGAGCGGAGGCTGGAGGGTGGAGGCTGGAGGGCAGAGGACAGGGAGAGGAGAGTGGAGGCTGGAGGGCAGAGGACAGGGAGAGGAGGTCGGAGGCTGGAGGGCAGAGGACAGGGAGAGTAGAGCGGAGGCTGGAGGGCAGAGGCCAGGGCAGAGGAGGCTGGAGGGCAGAGGCCAGGGCAGAGGAGGCTGGAGGGCAGAGGGCAGGGCAGAGGAGGCTGGAGGGCAGAGGCCAGGGCAGAGGAGGCTGGAGGGCAGAGGCCAGGGCAGAGGGGAGGGCAGAGGAGGCTGGAGGGCAGAGGGCAGGGCAGAGGAGGCTGGAGGGCAGAGGCGTGGGCAGAGGAGGCTGGAGGGCAGAGGCCAGGGCAGAGGAGGCTGGAGGGCAGAGGCCAGGGCAGAGGAGGCTGGAGGGCAGAGGCCAGGGCAGAAGAGGCTGGAGGGCAGAGGCCAGGGCAGAGGAGGCAGAAGGGCAGAGGAGGCAGAAGGGCAGAGGAGGCTGGAGGGCAGAGGCCAGGCAGAGGAGGCTGGAGGGCAGAGGCCAGGCAGAGGAGGCTGGAGGGCAGAGGCCAGGGCAGAGGAGGCTGGAGGGCAGAGGCCAGGGCAGAGGAGGCTGGAGGGCAGAGGCCAGGCAGAGGAGGCTGTAGGGCAGAGGCCAGGGCAGAGGAGGCTGGAGGGCAGAGGCCAGGGCAGAGGAGGCTGGAGGGCAGAGGCCAGGGCAGAGGAGGCTGGAGGGCAGAGGCCAGGGCAGAGGAGGCTGGAGGGAAGAGGCCAGGGCAGAGGAGCTGGAGGGCAGAGGCCAGGGCAGAGGAGGCTGGAGGGCAGAGGCAGGGCAGAGGAGGCTGGAGGGAAGAGGCCAGGGCAGAGGAGGCTGGAGGGCAGAGGCCAGGCAGAGGAGGCTGGAGGGCAGAGGCCAGGGCAGAGGAGGCTGGAGGGCAGAGGCAGCTGGAGCCGGTAGGGCAAGGCTGCTGGAGCCGGCAGGGCAGACTCCCGGGGCCGGCCATCAGGTGTACTGTAGCAGGAGAGGAGAGGCGGGCAGAGCTGCAGGAGAGGAAGTCCCGCCCCCCCTCCTCTGTAGGCAGACAGCAGGGAGCACGGGTATCCCCAGGGTGTGTGTGGGCCCCCGAGGTGGCGGGCAATGGGCCCCCCTGCCCCCGATATGTAGCTACTGGCTGGAGGGCAAGGGTGGAGGGGAGTGGCTGGAGGGCACACGGAACTTCCGAGATCGGAACGTTCGTGTGCCGGTGCCTGTAGCCGGGGGCAGCCGGCTACAGTGCACTGGATGAGCCTGGGCGAAGACCATCACGGAAGTGGGCGTGGCCTTTTCCGGAAGTGGCCTTCGGGTTTTATATATAAGATATATATAACATATTGAATAATGGTAACCTACTATAAAAGTGAATTGCGCAAATACCCTGCATTAAGTAAATAGTATTAGTACATATAAATAACATTGGGTACTTCGTTGACACCATTTTGATTAAAAAAAAGCATAAAGGCCATCTGACAAGTTGTACCAATCAGGATTGTCCTATCTCTAGTATTAAGCATTTCTAAGTGCTAACAGACCTCAAAAACGGGGAGAGTGCGGACCCAGGCCTGACTGTTGTACACCTGTCCAGGGATAGCTATATAGACCAAAAAGGAGAAGCCACATATTAACAAAATACCAAAAACTAAATGAAAACCAAGGAAATAAGGCCAGAACACATTAGTATAGTTACATTTTAATTCACATTCTAGCCAGGGGCATAACTGAAATAGGGCAGGGGTTGCAATCGCACCCGGGCCTTGAAGCCTAGGTTGCCCCAAGAGTCCCTTTGGCCTATAGAGAAAGACTATTGCTATTAAAGATTTACAATAATTTGGGGCCCTGTTGGATCTTTTGCATCGGGGCCCCTCAGCTTCAAGTTACGCAACTGATTCTGGCTATTAACAAACATAACCTAGGATAAAAATATGATAGGCAAATAACCTGCACTAAGTAAATGAGTAAATACTAATAGTACATGTAAATTGACACTTTATTTTTAATCAAAATAAGGGTAAAATAGAATTCCAGCACTTGCATACACTTGCAATGTTGCACCCATCTAGTCGGAATGTGGTATATTGCAAACTTGCGACCCCATGACTGGCCACTCCTGGCACCAAAGATTCATCACAGCACGCAGTGCGCATGGAGTGAGGATTAACAAGTCTGCAGACACATAGAGTAACCGCAGACTTGTATTTTAGGACCAGACAACCCCTTTAATGATGCTAACTGTTGTGTTAATGCATACCTGACATTTCAGGTACATTTTCAGAATAAGCTGTCATGTGTCTCTACATTAGGAATGTACGGGCAGATTCCGGCAATGTGTCACATACTGGGCTGCAACTCCCTTCTGTTTCCCTTCTGCAGACTCAGAATAAGTGGTAGAAGACTAGGATGCAATTACTAGAAAACAGCAGTGGGGCCTCTGTACGTTTTTCTTCCTCTCGCTCTGCTTCTCCTCAACGTTGCTTTCTCCATAGACTTTAATAGGCAGCTGTAATCTGATACCTCAATGAAATGGCAGTCTGTCTTTTCTTGAACAGTATTTTAGCTGTTGTTGTAGCTGATTCCAGCATACAAAGGAACAATGGGCTTAGCCTAGCTCTCCTCTGTTCTGTATGAGAGAGCCTCTACCTCCTGTGTTATCTCCCATGGAATAAAAATATCTACCATTGGAAATAAAATTGGACAGATCCTATTATCCCTGGCTTTAATGTGTTAGTCAGTAAGAACCCAGGTACCATAAGACTAATTTATATCTAATTCTTTGAGTTTAGTCTAATGTGTATCGGTAGAAGAATTTACTATTGTGTTCCCTCAATTTTGCTAGAATTAGCAGGTTCCGATGTGCTTCATCTGGTGTGAACCCTTTCTGATTTTCCATGCTGCAACAATAGTGCCTAGAGCAGATGCATACTAGAAACACGTGGCTCTGTACGTTCACTCGCGTCTAGTTCTCCTAAGATGTTCCATAGACTTAGGCAGCGTAGATCCGATACATCGCTGTGACGTCTTCTGTTGTTGACTATCTCAGCCAGGACATGGTGAGCATATTGTAAGCGATCTATCACGTGATCCTTAAATATCTTACATAATAAATTAGCCTGTGACGGCAGGTTAGTCAGTAGACCCTGGTACTCATAAGACTAATTATTATCTAATTCATCTGAGTTTAGTCTATGTGTATGGGAGAATTTACTATTGTTATTCCTCTTTGCATAAATAGAGGTTGAGGCTCTGATAGATGAAGCCTTTTATTTTGTTATGTGCAAAAGCTCCAAACATCCTGAAATTCTCTGCTGCTCTCACGTTCACTGCAAGTTTGAGTTCTCCTTAAAATGGTTCAGTAATCTTGAGGAAGTAGACCTACAGAATGTGCGCTTTGTTTTGCTACAGCCACTGAATGGTCAATTTCAAGCATAAGTCTAAATTGTACAAAAGAAAGCTCTGGAGGAGGATTTAGTATCCCGAGCTCTTGAATATTTTATTGCCTTGCAACTTAATCATCTTAAAGGCTGGAATTGCAATAATCTCTTGACATAGTTCACTCTTTATGTCAAATTATAATAGTCAATACATATTTCTTTAGCTCTGGAGCAGAGGGGGTAGACGAGGGTAGATAGTTAATATATTACGATTTATTATGTCTGTGATGCTTTTAGCATTTAATTATATATATATATATATATAGATATCTACATTGAGCAGCTATCAAATCCTAATTCTGAAAGTGGTTAATTTGACGTAAAGAAGAATTTAGTCCATATAAGTACAATGTTCTAATATCTTTAATTAAAACACAATTTTTAAAGTGTAAAATATAAACCAAAAATTTGCCATTTTTCTTCATAAATGCTCTTAGAAATGGGCTGAAGCAGACATCCTTCGGTTTTGTCTAACAGCTGCTAGGGCAATAAGAAAACACCACACCGCCCTCTCTTTTCTGAGTGGATTGAGGAAATGGATAAGATCCATAGAATGGAAGAGCTCAAAGCTGAAGTCACCGATGCCAGAGATAAATACATACGCCCATGGAGTCCATGGGTGATATTTCGTGAATCCACCGAATCCCGAGAGCTCCTTGAGATGAGCCATGTGTAGGTCCATTAGGTCCTTTCGAGAAACCCAGAGATGTGTCTCTACACCAGACATAGGTCAAGCGGCAGTTCCCTTAGGGCTTTCCTCTTTCTCTTCTGATAATATTGTATAACTTTTTTTTCCCCTCTCTTTTTTTTTCTCCCCTTTATTTTTCTATTCTACCCCTATCCTAACTAGACCCTATATGGAAGTTGGGTACATAGTTCCATGGAAATCGTGCCATAACATATAGACGCTGATACATGAGTGTCTCACACCTTTATTGAGAAGATTATAACAAGTGTTCCTTGTATACTAAAGTAAAGATTCACCAATCAATGGTTTTATCCTTTCCGTTTTAGTAGTGTATTTAATAAATACATGTTCTTTGTATACCTAATTTCTTAACTTATAAGATGATACAGATAGCTTTTCAGGACACTAAGTCGAAACTAAGGAGCATTGTTCAGAGAATGTTCATTGGGACGTTTAGTATGTAATCTTAAACAAGACTACGAAGAGTTATCCTACATTCAGACAATAAGAATGTCTTTTGTTTATTTCCATTGGCTGGCAAATTTGTCAGACTTAAGGTACCGTTACACTCTGCAATGATGAGACGATATCACTTACAATCTCGGGGGCGCGCGGTCGTTAGGACATCGTTTTGACATCATTGGAGAGATGTCGTGGACGATGCACCAACGATACAGCGTACAGGTATCGTTCCCAAAACCCAATACTTTGTTCACTGATGTGAATGGGTGAAGTCTTGACCGACATCGTTATTGCGGTGTCACACACAATGATGCAGCAGGTTGGCTGATCGTGGATAGTCTGATTTGAGAACATGTTCTCAAATCTGCGATCAGTGATCCAACAATTTATTGTAGTTATATCTCGGTGTCACATGCAATGATGTACTAACAATGTCGTTTGAACGACACCTTATCCGTGACATCTAAGCGATATCGTTCACTATATCTTATCGTGTAACGGTACTTTTAGACTGATAGTTGTATGACTTTATGCAAATACAATCGATTTACTCTGATTGTATGATATTCTACTGTTGTAATTTCCTTAAAAATTCAAGAAATATAGATTGAACGAGAATTGGGTCTAAGGAAAAGCATACTACCTTGGGCAAAATGTGTGTTTATTTTTTAAAATAAAAGCGCTGTACATTGTGGTATAATGGCTTGAAATCCCTAGCATTACTCATAAAGATATAGAGGCACTGCTGTGGCTGATAGAAGTAGTTTTGAGAAAGAAACCTTCCAATAAGAGGTCAGTAGGCCACAATATTACCTATAGACAGAGCTTGTCCAGATTGGACAACAAATTGAATAACTAGTAGATCCATTAGTGGCTACCAGGACTGGAGAATAACACAGATTCAGGGCAGCGAGACTGCAGGAATCCGCACTCAACCAGAAACAGGTCCTTTTATTTTAAATCTTATTAGTTGACTGAAATCAGTATAAACTCTGCAACTTTGTTGCACTGAATCTCAGGTGCTCACTTTCATTCTGGCCTCCATTTCTGGTTGCCATATTGAATCCGCTTGGCACTCCCCGGGCATGGTTGGTACCTTCGCATGGTAACCACTTCCATGCTTAGGCATGTTGCGCCTATCAAGGCCATTATAACAAGGCAAGCACTAGTCCTATTCTCGCTCAAACTAAAGGTATGATGACTCTGATGTACAAACCTGGAGTAAGCCATAAACAAAATAATGAAAATACTAGACAAAAATAATAAAAAAAAATTCCTTTATTAATAGTATATTAAATGGCTAAACTCGTCACATGGCTAAAAGAAAAGGAGAAATAGACAAAGCTGATGGGAAACATACGGTTAGGGCCAGAAATATTTGGACAGTGACACAATTTTCGCGAGTTGGGCTCTGCATGCCACCACATTGGATTTGAAATGAAACCTCTACAACAGAATTCAAGTGCAGATTGTAACGTTTAATTTGAAGGGTTGAACAAAAAATATCTGATAGAAAATGTAGGAATTGTACACATTTCTTTACAAACACTCCACATTTTAGGAGGTCACAAGTAATTGGACAAATAAACATAACCCAAACAAAATATTTTTATTTTCAATATTTTGTTGCGAATCCTTTGGAGGCAATCACTGCCTTAAGTCTGGAACCCATGGACATCACCAAACGCTGGGTTTCCTCCTTCTTAATGCTTTGCCAGGCCTTTACAGCCGCAGCCTTCAGGTCTTGCTTGTTTGTGGGTCTTTCCGTCTTAAGTCTGGATTTGAGCAAGTGAAATGCATGCTCAATTGGGTTAAGATCTGGTGATTGACTTGGCCATTGCAGAATGTTCCACTTTTTTGCACTCATGAACTCCTGGGTAGCTTTGGCTGTATGCTTGGGGTCATTGTCCATCTGTACTATGAAGCGCCGTCCAATCAACTTTGCAGCATTTGGCTGAATCTGGGCTGAAAGTATATCCCGGTACACTTCAGAAATTCATCCGGCTACTCTTGTCTGCTGTTATGTCATCAATAAACACAAGTGACCCAGTGCCATTGAAAGCCATGCATGCCCATGCCATCACGTTGCCTCCACCATGTTTTACAGAGGATGTGGTGTGCCTTGGATCATGTGCCGTTCCCTTTCTTCTCCAAACTTTTTTCTTCCCATCATTCTGGTACAGGTTGATCTTTGTCTCATCTGTCCATAGAATACTTTTCCAGAACTGAGCTGGCTTCTTGAGGTGTTTTTCAGCAAATTTAACTCTGGCCTGTCTATTTTTGGAATTGATGAATGGTTTGCATCTAGATGTGAACCCTTTGTATTTACTGTCATGGAGTCTTCTCTTTACTGTTGACTTAGAGACAGATACACCTACTTCACTGAGAGTGTTCTGGACTTCAGTTGATGTTGTGAACGGGTTCTTCTTCACCAAATAAAGTATGCGGCGATCATCCACCACTGTTGTCATCCGTGGACGCCCAGGCCTTTTAGAGTTCCCAAGCTCACCAGTCAATTCCTTTTTTCTCAGAATGTACCCAACTGTTGATTTTGCTACTCCAAGCATGTCTGCTATCTCTCTGATGGATTTTTTCTTTTTTTTTCAGCCTCAGGATGTTCTGCTTCACCTCAATTGAGAGTTCCTTTGACCGCATGTTGTCTGGTCACAGCAACAGCTTCCAAATGCAAAACCACACACCTGGAATCCACCCCTGACCTTTTAACTACTTCATTGATTACAGGTTAACGAGGGAGACGCCTTCAGAGTTAATTGCAGCCCTTAGAGTCCATTGTCCAATTACTTTTGGTCCCTTGAAAAAGAGGAGGCTATGCATTACAGAGCTATAATTCCTAAACCCTTTCTCCGATTTGGATGTGGAAACTCTCATATTGCAGCTGGGAGTGTGCACTTTCAGCCCATATTATATATATAATTGTATTTCTGAACATGTTTTTGTAAACAGCTAAAATAACAAAACTTGTGTCACTGTCCAAATATTTCTGGCCCTAACTGTATGTATATGCAAAAATAAAATATAATGGCTGTAATTGTATAAAATATAATACATATACTATGTATTGTACAGAAAATTATAATTCACTTTACTTACTGAGTTAGGTTCAAACCCTAACACAGGTAGAAAGAAGGGGCCACATAGCATAACAGGAGAACTAGGGCAATGGTGAAAAGACCTAAGTCGGTAAGAAGAAAGAGTAGACATAACAATGGAGTGTTGCCTATAACAGCCAGTCAGAGCTCTGATTTACAGTTTCTAAACCACTTTGAAAAAAATGAAAGCTGTAATTGTCTTCAGAACTGAAGTTGTAAATTCAGCTTAGTATGAACAACAATTTCTCACCTCGCAAAATGTGTCTGTATTTTCCATTTAAGAGGTGATCTGACACTGTGTTAGCACTGTGTCTGTCGTGAACGAGCCAAAGCTTTGATCCAGCTCTTTAATATGTACAATGAGTCCCAACTCTTGTCTGAGAACTGAACCAGATTTTATTTGTCCCTCTTTTTGGCTCATCTCTTCACTTCTGTATCCATCAAGGATTGGGAATAACCTGAGCAATGCAACCTAATTGTGTATAGTTATTGGCAAGCCCTGCCTCCTGCTTGCCAATGTATACAGGGGTGGACACAGACAAAAGATGGCACCTGTCCGAGAACAATAATAGACCCTTTGCAGTCCTATAGCTCATCAGAATGCACAATTCCACCAGGTTTGAATGTAAAAGTTGCCCTTCCTTATTCCTTATTATGTCAATGTTATACCTGTCACTCAAAGTATATACATACCTAAAATGTAGATTGACAATTTACCCCTACAGGGAATTGTCAATTAGAAACAATACATTTCTCCTTTGTGTTGTGTTTTTTTATACAAGATAAAAATTAAAATATCTTTTTCTATTGATTGAAAAAATTATTTCGAATGGTGGTACGTAAAGTAACTGTAGTCTTCCATCTGTCAAGTCAGCTACAGTACACCACAACATTACAACATTGAGACAGTAAAAATGGAGAAAATGGTCATGTAATTTAACTTTTTTCTTCTAATTTATATATGAAGCAGTGATTTCTGTGGTCCATCAGACTATCAGATGACAAAACTGAAATATTGTATACCACAACTATGGTTATCATGTATATGTTACATCTCTGACTATTGTGCCGGATTCTGAATATGAATGTGAAATGTGTAGATCATACTTATTAGAATGCTTCATGCTTTATTTCAGATAATCCTGGGGAGATTTGTCGAAAAATACTACAGGACAGGAAGGAAATTCCTCACAGTTTTTCCAGATGGAAGTGCACAGATTTTGTATCCTTTGTACTCCAAACTTTACATTCCTTCTTATGATAAATGTCTTGTCAGTGTGTACAAACCTCGCGTCTTCTCTGGTATGTCTCATATAGGCATGCAGGTGAGGAATCAAGGCATTGAGTGTTACTAATATTTCTATAGTTGACTTTGCTTGTATGCTTTCAGTTTTTTCTCATTTTTTAGGTACAATGTTTTATTTTGGTTGCAACTGAGTGGCACGGCCATGTTGAGCTTTGCCGACTTATTATTGCCCTATGTGGCAAAAAACCTTTGTATGTTTTCCACTGTTTATAACACAGAGAAGTGTCATAAGAGAATTACAGTAAGAGCAGTATAAGTAAGGCTCTGATATTACCTTACCAGTTAGGGCTCGTTTACACCTTAAAGTGAACCTGTCACCTGATTTGGGCCTTCTAAACTAAAAGCACCACCTTCATCAACACCTATGCTGCAGTCTATGAAAGTGACTATTATGCCCTGACTTCCCCTGTATACCTAATACGTTTTAAAAACTTCCCCCCTGTATAATTACCTGTTTCCAATCCTATGAGTTTGTAGCTCGGTCCATTCTCTTCTCCTTGTCCGTCCCGCCACTTCTCGTCATCCGACAGCCTCTTCTAAAGACCGGGTTACACGCAGCGACATCACTACCGATGGCGCTGCAACATCAGGTTTTGTGACATTGCAGTGACCTCGCCAGCGATGTCGCTGCGTGTGACATTCCGCAACGACCAGCGATGAGATCGTTGGTTGCTGCGGAATGGCCGGGGCCATTTTTTGATCGCTGGTCTCCCATGCATCGGCATGTGTGACAGGGGCAATGACCGGCGACACCCAGTGTACACCCGACACCCTGACTGATCCCTGCAACCTTCGGGTTGTCGGTGCATCGCTGGGCGGTCACTGGTGAAATCTGCCTGTGTGGCATCTCACCAGCGATCACATAGCGATGTTCCAGCGATCCTGATCGTTGTTCGGGTCGCTGGAACATCGGTATGTGTAACCCGGCCTTAAATGATGTCCGAATCGCGCACCAACGCAGAGGCTTCTCTGGATTGCGCAGGTGAACTGTGCACTGCTGCAAAGACCAGTTTGCGCATGTGTACAACAGTTTTAGGCTCTGCCTGTAGTAGGACTGATCACAGTGCACAGGCATGATCCCGAGAAACCTCTGCGCAGATATGCAATTGAGATGTCTTTTAGAAGACGAGGCGGGACAGATGGTGAGTAGAGGCGGTACGGATAGTGAGGAGAGATGGGACGGACCAAGCTACAATCAAGCCCATCGGACCAGAAACAGGTAATTATCATACAGCGCGGGAAGTTTTTAAAACTATTTATTATATGTACAGGGGCAGTCAGGGCATACCCACCTTCTTAAAATGCAGGAAAGGCACTGCTGAAGGTGGTGCTTTTAGTTTCACAAACTCAAACCAGGTGACAGGTACCCTTTAAGGACAAAGCAATTTTTCATTTTTGCTCTTATATTTTCCCTCACTTTCTTCCAAGAGCCGTAATATTTTCATTTGCCCACTGACAAAGCCACATGAGTGCTTGATTTTTTGTGGGACTAGTCGTACTTTTGGATGATAATATGCATTTTATCATATGCTGTACCACATGAAATAATATAAAAATAAGTTGAAACTATGAAAAATCCTCTAATTCCACAATTGTATGCCATTTATTCTGCAGTAAAAATCACCTGGAAAGATCATTCCTCAAGTCAGTATGTTTATAACTAAACCATTTTTTTTTTATTTTAAGTGGTGAAAAAAGACTGAAAATTCATTAAAAAAATTAGCTTCAGCCTTAGTTTTCCAAGACAAGTAATATTGTAGGCTTTTGGTTGATAAAGCTGTATATGGGCCTGTTTTCTCATGGTGACCTGATGTTGTTGATACCATTTTGAGGTAGAAATGATGCTTTGGTCACTTTTGATTGCATTTTTTTGCAATAAGAGACGAGTACTTTTTCATTTTTACGGATCAATTTGTGAAGCACCTTGGGGTTCAAAGTGCTCACTATGTATCTTGATACATTCCTTGGGGGGGACTAGTTTCCAAAATGGGGTCATTTGTGGGGGAGCTCCAATGTTTAGGCACACAGGGGCTCTCCATACGTGACATGGTGTCCACTACCAATTTCAGCTGATTTTCCATTCAAATTGTTAGCGGACACCATGTCGCGTTTCGAGAGCCCCTGTGTGCCTAAACATTGGAGCTCCCCCACAAATGACCCCATTTTGGAAACTAGACCCCCCAAGGAACGTATCTTGATGCATAGTGAGCACTTTGAACCCCCAAGTGCTTCACAAATTGATCCGTAAAAATGGAAAAAGAAAATTTTTGTGGAAAAAATAGTACTTTTTCATTTTTACAGATCAATTTGTGAAGCACCTTGGGGTTCAAAGTGCTCACTATGCATCTAGATACTTTCCTTGGGGGTCTAGTTTCCAAAATGGGGTCACTTGTAGGGGCGCTCCAATGTTTAGGCACACAGGGGTTCTCCATATGCGACCTGGTGTCCGCTAACAATTTGAATGGAAAATTAGCTCCAATTGTTAGCGGACACCATGTCATGTATGGAGAGCCCCTGTGTGCCTAAACATTGAAGTGCGAGCGAGCGGGCCAATCACAGTGCAGATGTCATTATGACATCATGCAAGATCTTTGCAGGTTTTATACCTGCTCTGGCTCCCAGCTCCCGGTTACCGATCACACGGCGGAGGGTAAGTATAAGAATCTTTATTATTTTTAATACATTTGGCATTATTTTACATTTGATTTCGCAGTGTATAATACACTGCGAAATCAAATGAGGGCTGTGAAAGATGTGAAATAAATGCACTAAAAAGGGGATAAAGTGTCAGCATTTTTGCCAAAGACTTGTGGCAAAAATTGTTTTTGTTTCCGCAACAATACTGCGTGTGATTGTTATGTATTACAATAATAATAATTACTGTGACATATGAGGTATGCTGTGTAGAATATGAAAGTATCATATAGTCACAAATAAGTGACAATAAGATTACTGGTTATTGGCCTTATCTTGCAGCTATCCTTCGGGTAACCTGGCTATTATTATTATTCCAAGTAACGTAAAAGAATCAATCTGCATTGTTCAAGAAGATAGAGAGCACAACACAGATATCCTAGCAGTATTTGGATCATCTGGGAAAGCTACCTGTTACCACCCAAACAGGAATGTGTGGTATGTTACACCCTGATTTCATTTACATAGTTCACATGTGCATTTTTAATAATGACCCATAATGTTCTATCAGCATTATGATTCTTTCCAGTTAGTAGGGCATGTTGTAATCAAAGTCAATAGACCAGTGTGCAAATGCTAATATCCTGAGACATTGATAGGAGTCGGCTCCCTGCTGATCAGCACATTCACAGCTCTGCTACTAATATTAACTGAGCTGGCCGTCTTCCAAAGCCTAGTGCGAGTGTCAACATAGCTGGTAACTCAGAGACTGTGGGGTGTTGTTGGTGATCACGAAAATAACATTTCTTGGAAGTCAACAAGAATTAAGTATTAAAAAAGATATATATATATATATATATATATATATATATATATATATATATACACACTTACCTAATGTCCATCATCCATTTTCGTCTGCATGTCTCCAAATCCAAGTGATGGGTCTCCCAATATTCCGCTGACAGCTGGGACAACAGCACTTCACACCAGGCATGCCTGCCCACTTGTCCAACTGCCGCACATCTATGCCCGCTGTACATCATCACCTGACCCCCATCCCCACCGGGAGTTCAAATATGGCGCCTGCAAGTGGTGATGCCGATGCCACAAACCCACCGACACCCCACATGCAGCCCGATCACCCCCGCCCATTCCTCACACCCTGCTGCCCCCAGCCGCCGCCATCCATAAGCTGAAACACACACACAGGAATCATGGGTGCATCTAGGTCATGTGACTGTGACATGATCACAGGTCCTGTACACACAGACAGAGAGCAGTCAGGTACTGCAGCTCTGTTCTCCCCTGCTCTGCCCCTGCTCATGCTCTCCCTTTGCTCTTGCTCTGGTCTGCTGCTGCTGCTGCTCTCCCCCTGCTCTGCTCCTGCTCTACCCCTGCTCTGCTCTTGCTGTGCTCCAGCTCTCCCTTGCCCCTGCTCTTCTTTTCTCCTGCTATGCCCCTGCTCTGCCCTTGCTCTCCCCCTAGTCTCCCCTTGCCCCTGCTCTGCCCCTACTGTACCCCTGCTCTGCTCCTGCTCTGCCCCTGCCCTAACCCTGCTTTGCTCCTGCTCTGTTCTTGCTCTGCCCCTGCTCTGCTCCTGCTCTCCCTGTGCTCTGCTCCTGCTCCAATCCTGCTTTCCCACTGCTCCTGCTCTGCTCCTACTTTCCAGCTGCTCCTGCTCTGCCCCTTCTCGGCTCCTGCTCTTCCCCTGCTCCTGCTCTGCTCCTCCTCTGCCCCTGCTCTGCTCCTGTTCTACCCATGTTCTGCTCCTGCTTTGCTCCTGCTTTCCTCTGCTCTCTGCCTGCTTAGCTCCTGCTCTCCCCCTGCTCTTGCTTTCCTCCAGCTCTTCCTCTGCCCCTGCTCTGCTCCTTCTGTCCCCCTGCTCTTCCCTGGTCCTGTGGTCCTGCTCTGCTTCGTTCCTGCTCTGCTCTGCTCCACTCTTCTTCTGCTCTGCCCCTGTTCTGCTCCTGCTCTCCCACTTTGCCCCTTCTCTGACCCTGCTCTCCCCCTGCCTCTACTCTGGCTCCTACTCTGCTTTTGCTCTCTCCCTGCCTCTGTTTGCTCTGCTCTCCCACGCTCCCCTGCTCTGCTCTTGCTCTGCCCCTGCTCATGCTCTCCCTTTGCTCTTGCTCTGGTCTGCTGCTGCTGCTGCTGCTCTCCCCCTGCTCTGCTCCTGCTCTCCCCCTGCTCTGCTCTTGCTCTGCTCCAGCTCTCCCCTTGCCCCTGCTCTTCTTCTCTCCTGCTATGCCCCCTGCTCTGCCCTTGCTCTCCCCCTAGTCTCCCCTTGCCCCTGCTCTGCCCCTACTGTACCCCTGCTCTGCTCCTGCTCTGCCCCTGCCCTAACCCTGCTTTGCTCCTGCTCTGTTCTTGCTCTGCCCCTGCTCTGCTCCTGCTCTCCCTGTGCTCTGCTCCTGCTCCAATCCTGCTTTCCCACTGCTCCTGCTCTGCTCCTACTTTCCAGCTGCTCCTGCTCTGCCCCTTCTCGGCTCCTGCTCTTCCCCTGCTCCTGCTCTGCTCCTCCTCTGCCCCTGCTCTGCTCCTGTTCTACCCATGTTCTGCTCCTGCTTTGCTCCTGCTTTCCTCTGCTCTCTGCCTGCTTAGCTCCTGCTCTCCCCCTGCTCTTGCTTTCCTCCAGCTCTTCCTCTGCCCCTGCTCTGCTCCTTCTGTCCCCCTGCTCTTCCCTGGTCCTGTGGTCCTGCTCTGCTTCGTTCCTGCTCTGCTCTGCTCCACTCTTCTTCTGCTCTGCCCCTGTTCTGCTCCTGCTTTCCCACTTTGCCCCTTCTCTGACCCTGCTCTCCCCCTGCCTCTACTCTGGCTCCTACTCTGCTTTTGCTCTCTCCCTGCCTCTGTTTGCTCTGCTCTCCCACGCTCCCCTGCTCTGCTCTTGCTCTGCCCCTGCTCATGCTCTCCCTTTGCTCTTGCTCTGGTCTGCTGCTGCTGCTGCTCTCCCCCTGCTCTGCTCCTGCTGCTGCTCTCCCCCTGCTCTGCTCCTGCTCTCCCCCTGCTCTGCTCTTGCTCTGCTCCAGCTCTCCCCTTGCCCCTGCTCTTCTTTTCTCCTGCTATGCCCCCTGCTCTGCCCTTGCTCTCCCCCTAGTCTCCCCTTGCCCCTGCTCTGCCCCTACTGTACCCCTGCTCTGCTCCTGCTCTGCCCCTGCCCTAACCCTGCTTTGCTCCTGCTCTGTTCTTGCTCTGCCCCTGCTCTGCTCCTGCTCTCCCTGTGCTCTGCTCCTGCTCCAATCCTGCTTTCCCACTGCTCCTGCTCTGCTCCTACTTTCCAGCTGCTCCTGCTCTGCCCCTTCTCGGCTCCTGCTCTTCCCCTGCTCCTGCTCTGCTCCTCCTCTGCCCCTGCTCTGCTCCTGTTCTACCCATGTTCTGCTCCTGCTTTGCTCCTGCTTTCCTCTGCTCTCTGCCTGCTTAGCTCCTGCTCTCCCCCTGCTCTTGCTTTCCTCCAGCTCTTCCTCTGCCCCTGCTCTGCTCCTTCTGTCCCCCTGCTCTTCCCTGGTCCTGCTCTGCTTCGTTCCTGCTCTGCTCTGCTCCACTCTTCTTCTGCTCTGCCCCTGCTCTGCTCCTGCTCTCCCACTTTGCCCCTTCTCTGACCCTGCTCTCCCCCTGCCTCTACTCTGGCTCCTACTCTGCTTTTGCTCTCTCCCTGCCTCTGTTTGCTCTGCTCTCCCACGCTCCCCTGCTCTGCTCTTGCTCTGCCCCTGCTCTGTCCCTGTTCAACCCAGCATTGCCCCTGCTCTGCCCCGCTCTCCTCCACTCTGCTCTAGAGAGTGACCACAGGGGAGCAGAGAGACAACACAGGCAGGTCCAGAGAGTGACCACAGAGGGCAGAGAGACAACACATGGGGGGCCAGAGAGCAACCATAGGGGTGCAGAGAGACAACACATGGGGGGCCAGAGAGCAACCACAGGGGTGCAGAGACAACACAGGGGGGCAAGAGAGTGACCACAGGGGTGCAGAGAGACAACACACGGGAGATCCAGAGAGCAACCACAGGGGTGCAGAAAGACAATGGGGAGGTCAGAGAGCGTATAGGGGCAGAGGAAGTGCACGGGGAGGAGAGATAGCCATCGCCCCAGAGCCTGCCCCATCGTCATCTCAGCACCCATCTAGTATATAATAGCAAAAAAAGAAAAAGCAATACCGAAATAATAGTGGTGTGAACTTTTTTGATTGCCTATTGTGGCGAGGCGACGTTTCGGATATGGCAATCCTTTCTCAAGTCTGTTGCAAACACACAGTCTTATACGGTGCACATACAATGAACATTAATCAATCAATTTCACATAAAAGCATACATTATTCATATACATGATTCATGGATTCATAAAGTGCTAAGTGCTGCACCATGCATGAAACTTTCCATATACACACATGGTTTTGAAGTATCTATATAACAAGTGTAAAGTGAAATACAGTGCCATAAAGTGCTAATTGCATTTTAAATTAAAAATTCTCACAGGTGTGTAATCTTATTTCAGGAACATGTGTACTCACATTATAAATCTCTTCCATGGCCGCCATTGCTGTCAGCAAGCCCAATGTTTCACTTGCACATGTCTGTGTCAAAAAACTACATATCCCAAATTCCTTTGCGTACCCGCACATGTGCAATAGTGCAATGAGGCCAACGGTGCCATTTTACTCATGGTATACACAGGAAGTGGTCATATTATGCATTTCCGGGATATCCAGCGGTGGAAATGCTCAATATAATAATCCAAACCGCTTATCCCATTATCCATATTGACAAATGTTATAATAAAAACCTTAGTAAACAAAATGGAGCTGCAGGACCGTGAGGTAGCCAGCTGGGTGACAGTTAGAAGGCAGGGTAGAGGGAAGGGTGCCAGGGAGGCTAGCCCTGATCTGGCACACCCAATAAATTTGCTATGTTGGCAGATGAGGGGGGTGTGAGTTCAGGGATAGCACTGCTGCAGCAGGGCATGACCTCTGAAAGCCAGAGGAGTGTCTGCTCCAGTAAGGGGGAAAACAGGAGAGCAGGGCAGGCCAGACAGGTGCTGGTAGTGGGGGACTCAATTATTAGGGGAATAGATAGGGCAATCTGTCACAAAGACAGGGATCGTCGAACAGTGTGCTGCCTACCTGGCGCTCGAGTCCGGCACATTGCTGATCGGGTTGACAGATTACTGGGAGGGGCTGGTGAGGACCCAGCGGTCATGGTGCACATTGGCACAAATGACAAAGTTAGAGGTAGGTGGAAGGTCCTTAAAGATGATTTCAGGGAATTAGGCTGCAAGCTTAAGGCAAGGACCTCCAAGGTAGTATTCTCTGATATACTGCCTGTACCACGTGCCACACCAGAGAGGCAAAGGGAGATTAGGGAGATAAATAAGTGGCTCAGGAATTGGTGTAGGAAGGAGGGGTTTGGGTTCCTGGAGAACTGGGCCGACTTCTCTGTTGGCTACAGGTTCTATGCTAGGGACGGGCTGCACCTCAATGGGGAGGGTGCAGCTGTGCTGGGGGAAAAAATGGCTAGAAGGTTGGAGGAGTGTTTAAACTAGGGATTGGGGGGGAGGGTATTCATTGTATAGGAGGGGAAGATAGTGTAAATAGTAACCTGGGCACAAGTAATAAAATTGGGGGTGGCATGGGGGGTGGGGTTAGAACAGTCAATATAGTAGGAAGGAATAGAGGTAAAGAGAGATGCATAAAGTGCATGTACACTAATGCCAGAAGCCTCACCAACAAAATGGAGGAATTAGAATTGATTTTGTTGGAAAATAATTATGACATGGTGGGGATTTCGGAGACTTGGCTGGACGAGAGCCATGACTGGGCTGTTAATTTACAGGGCTATTGTCTGTTCAGAAATGACCGTACAAATAGGCAAGGAGGAGGTGTATGTTTATACGTAAAATCATCCTTAAAACCCATCCTGCGTGATAATATAGGCGAATCTAATGGAAATGTAGAGTCCCTGTGGGTGGAGATAAGGGGAGGGGGAAAAAATAATAAATTACTGATAGGGGTTTGTTATAAGTCCCCAACAATAATGGAAGTGGAGGAGAATATCCTCATAAAGCAAATAGATGAAGCAGCGACTCAGGGAGAAGTCATTATTATGGGGGACTTCAACTACCCTGAAATACATTGGGGATCAGAAACCTGCAGTTCCAGCAAAGGTAATAAGTTTTTGAAAACTATGAGAGACAATTACCTGTCACAACTGGTTCAGGACTCAACAAGAAGGGGGGCACTGCTGGACCTAATATTAACCAACAGGCCGGACCGCATATCAAATATAGAGGTCACTTGGGTAATAGTGATCATAACATAATAAGCTTTCAAGTATCCTTTACTAAGATGTGTAGTAGAGGACTACAAGGACACTAAACTTCAGGAAGGCAAATTTCCAACGGTTGAGAGATGATCTTAGTGGAATAAACTGGGACGATGTCCTGAGACATAAAAGTACACAAAGCAAATGGGAGATGTTTATTAGCATCCTGAATAGGACCTGTGCACAATATATACCCTATGGGAATAAGCATGCTAGAAATAGGAGGAAACCACTATGGCTAAATAAAGCGGTAAGAGGTGCAATAAGTGACAAAAAGAAAGCATTTAGGGAATTAAAGCAAGTAGGTAGTGATGAGGCATTAAATAAATACAGAAAATTAAATAACATTTGTAAAAAGCAAATCAAGGCAGCAAAGATTGAGACAGAGAGACTCATTGCCAGAGAAAGTAAAAAGAATCCCAAAATATTTTTTAACTACATAAATAGTAAGAAACTAAAAAATGATGGTGAATGTGTTGGCCCCTTTAAAAATAGTCTGGGTGAAATGGTGGATGAGGATGAGGAAAAACCCAATATGCTAAATGACTTTTTTTCAACAGTATTTACACAAGAAAATCCCATGACAGACAATATGATCAGTGATAACAAAAATTCTCAATTAAATGTCACCTGCTTAACCCAAGAGGAAGTACGGCATCGTCTAAAAATCACTAAAATTGACAAATCCCGGGCCTGGATGGCATACACCCCAGAGTGCTGCAGGAATTAAGTACTGTCATAGATAGACCATTATTTTTAATATTTAAAGATTCCATAATAACAGGGTCTGTACCACAGGACTGGCGTATAGCAAATGTGGTGCCAATATTCAAAAAGGGGACAAAAACTGAACTTGGAAATTATAGGCCAGTAAGCTTAACCTCTACTGTGGGTAAAATCCTAGAGGGTTTTCTAAGAGATGCTATACTGGAGTATCTGAAGAAAAATAACCTCATGACCCATTATCAACATGGTTTTACGAGGGACCGTTCCTGTCAAACTAATCTAATAAGCTTCTATGAAGAATTAAGTTCTGGACTGGACCAAGGAAATGCAGTGGATGTGGTGTATATGGACTTTTCAAAAGCTTTTGATACGGTGCCACACAAAAGGTTGATACATAAAATGAGGGCAATGGGGATAGGGGAAAATATGTGTAAGTGGGTTAAGAACTGGCTTAGTGATAGGAAACAAAGGGTGGTTATTAATGGAACACACTCAGAATGGGTCACAGTTAACAGTGGGGTACCACAGGGGTCAGTGTTGGGCCGCTTCTATTTCATATATTTATTAATGACCTTGTAGGGGGCATACAGAGTAGAATCTCAATATTTGCAGATGACACTAAACTCTGCAGGGTAATCAATACAGAGGAGGGCAATTTTATATTACAGGAGGATTTATGTAAACTAGAAGCTTGGGCTGCTAAATGGCAAATGCGCTTTAATGGGGATAAATGTAAAGTCATGCACTCGGGCAGAGGAACCAAAAGGTATAATTATGTGCTTAATTGTAAAACACTGGGCAAAACTGTCACTGATAAAGACCTGGGTGTATGGGTAGATGACAAACTCACATTTAGTGGCCAGTGTCAGGCAGCTGCTGCAAAGGCAAATAAAATAATGGGATGCATTAAAAGAGGCATAGATGCTCATGAGGAGAACATAATTTTACCTCTATACAAGTCACTAGTGCGACCACACTTAGAATACTGTGTACAATTCTGGTCTCCGGTGTATAAGAAAGACATAGCTGAATTAGAGCGGGTCCAGAGAAGAGCGACAAAAGTCATTAGAGGACTAAGGGGTCTGCAATACCAAGACAGGTTATTAAACTTGGGGTTATTTAGCTTGGAAAAACGAAGGCTTAGGGGAGATCTTATAATAATGTATAAATATATGAGGGGACAGTACAGAGACCTTTCTAATGATCTCTTTACTCTTAGGCCTGAGACTGGGACAAGGGGGCATCCTCTACGTCTGGAGGAAAGAAGGTTTAATCATAATCACAGACGCGGATTCTTTACTGTAAGAGCAGTGAGACCATGGAACTCTCTGCCACATGATGTTGTAATGAGTGAGTCACTACTAACATTTAAGAAGGGCCTGGATGCCTTTCTTGAAAACTATAATATTACCAGTTATACATACTAGATTCTTTGATAGGACGTTGATCCAGGGAATTAGTCTGATTGCCGTATCTGGAGTCAGGAAGGAATTTTTTCCCCCAATGTGGAGCTTAGTGTTGCCACATGGGTTTTTTTTGCCTTCCTCTGGATCAACATGTTAGGCTATGGGTTGAACTAGATGGACTTAAAGTCTTCCTTCAACCTTAAAAACTATGTTACTATGTTACTAAATAGTACTTTGCTTTGTGGTGCCCTTAGTGTATTTCTTTGTAAATTAACATTATTTAATATTGCCATCATGGCACCAGGTTAATTGCCACTACAATGCTTCTATAAGGGGGACCAAATCATAAGAGCTACTCGTATAGAGGGAAAGGAACTACGTCCAGTATGGTGTCACTAAGCGGGCCGAACCCTATTATGTATAGTAAGATGCCCCCGCTGTAGGTGCAAAAACAAGGCCACAAAGGGTATGAGCCCCCGAGCCCCATGCACACATGACACCCTCATACCACTCCACTTTCACTCTCCAATCACAGTATACCCCAATCTGAGCATAATAACAGTATAAAACCAATATAGAATTATTATCCAAATAAGAATTGTATTTATTTTATTTTTTTTAAAAAGAGGTGTCTGGGACAACGCTGTCCCTAGTTACCCGCTGTGTACCTTGGATACCAACCTGTAAGCAAAGAAGGCTGATAACCAGGGTATACATCAGGTAAGTAGAAAGAAGAAGGTGGCCCAGCTTCTGTTTGATGAATATCGACAATTCTTTATTCATTTTCCAGCACCTTCCAAATTACAACATGGTTACATGGATCAGCAGGTGGATGACATGGCAGGTGGGTGCGGGCATCTGGTGGGCGACGTGTTTCGGACAAAGTGTCCATTCTCCTTTGGAAGGCTTGAGAAAGGACACTTTGTCCGAAATGCGTCACCCACCAGACGCCCGCACCCACCTGCCATGTCATCCACCTGCTGATCCATGTAACCAGGTTGTAATTTGGAAGGTGCTGGGAAATTAATAAAGAATTGTCGATATTCATCAAACGGAAGTTGTGCCACCTTCTTCTTTCTACTAATCCTTGGCTGTTCAGAACGCTGGCCCGTGCTCGCCGTGCCTTTGCGTGGTGAGCTGAATCCCTGTTTTCTAACCTTATACATCGGGTAACTAGGCGCTGCTTGCTGCCTAGATATCCGCTGTTTACCATGGTGTTATATTGATTTGAAGTTGAACGCATCTGCCATACATTAAGGCAACCCACATCATAATCCAGTGAGTCAGGCATTTTCATCATGAAGCTTGTGTTGTCCATGTAGTCTCCAGACCATTCTACAGGCATCACTGCATCCAAGACAACGGGAACTCATTACTGAAGAAGAGAGCCATCCAAATTCAATTGCAGTGCAAAATAAATAAATCGTGGAACCAATAATATTGCCATTTTCCAAAGTATCCCAGTAGCTCTTTTTTGACAAGACAAAGCAAGGCCACATGCTTCTTGTGCTACCATAAGCAGGTTGTGTGGCTTAAAGCAAACCTGTCACCCCCTCCAGGCATCTAAAGATACCATAGCCACCTTCTGCAGCACCAAGGCTGCATTCTGACAAGGTGTCTATAGCATTTATGCTCCCTTGATTCACTGAAATAAAGACTTATATAAAATCTGTTTCAAACCTGATCCAAGACCGGGAGGCGGGTTTTCAAGCGTCTATCTCCAGCCTCTGTGGTGTCAGTCATCCCTCTCTGCTCTCTGTGCACCGCCTCCAGGGCCATCTCCCTGCATTACCGAGCTTTGTCAGCTCTGCTACAACATAGAGCTGCTGTTATAGGAGACCCCACAGTAGTAAATCTTGCAGGAGGATCCTGAGCAGACAAAGCACTGCCTGCTACATGGCAGCCTTGAGCTGAGCTATCAGCAGTGCAGCAGAGTTGAGTTTGTGCTTTAGATCAGGGGCTGAGGAGCAATGCTGCTGGGTACAAGAAACTGAAAGTGAAACCTGCTCAGCTCAAGGGCTGCTACGTAACAGGCAGTGCTGTGTCTGCTGTTCTGCTCAGGATCCTCCTGCTAGATTACTACTGTGGGGTCTCCTATAACAGCAGCTCTGTGTTGTAGCAGAGCTGACAAAGCTCTGTAATGCAGGGAGGTGGCCCTGGAGGAGGTGCACAGAGAGCAGAGAGGGATGACTGACACCACAGAGGAGGGAGACAGACACTTGAAAACCCGCCTCCCGGTCTTGGATCTGGTTTGAAACAGATTTTATATAAGTCTTTATTTCAGTGAATCAAGGGAGCATAAATGCTATAGACACCTTGTCAGAATGCAGCCTTAGTGCTGCAGAAGGTGGCTATGTTATTTTTAGATGCCTGGAGGGGGTGACAGGTTCGCTTTAAACATGCTTCCATGGCCTACACAGCATCTATGGACTTGTCTGCCATTGTACACAACTGGAACATCATTGGTTAGCAATTGCAAAGGGAGCTGCCAGCAGCAGATATTGATGATTTGCCCAAGTGCATTCAAAGTGGCAGAACATCCCTCACCATTATTAACCTCATTGATAGCATGCACAGAGTGTAAAGTGTGTATTGCTACATGTGGCACTCATACTTGATACTGGATAAATCGATAGGTTTTGAAAATGTTGTCTCCATTTCCTCACAATTTTTATTTTAGTACCTTGTTTATCAATCATGTAATTTCCATGATTCCACAACTTTTGTTTTTTGGTGTTGCAATATCAGTGTTGAGGAGTGTATTCAATTCTTAAAGTACCTCTACAGCATTGTTTTTTTTTACCCACTGCAGTGATACTTTAAATATAAGCACCTCCAACCTTGGTCTTATACTCACCCTCTGGCATTTTCATACTTTACTGACCCTGCTCTTGTCCTGAGGAGCCATCTTGTACCTGCAGCTCTTGACTAGCCAGATGTCAGAAATGACATCACAAGTATTCACTGCATCTCTATGAGAGCCAGGATGAGGTTAGAATGAGGGTCCCATGGAGGTGTATTGAAGAGTGACATCTGGTGCGCTCCTTAAAACACTTGAGCTGCTTTCTAGTCACTTTTCACTGCAAACCGACTAGAATTGAAAAAGAATGAAGGTGAAGGAAAGTGAGTAACAGACAGGGGGCAGGGGACTTACATGTAAAGCACCACTACAGTGGGGAAATAAAAAAAAATACTGTAGTGGTGCTTTAAGTATAAGCCCCCCAACCCTAGTCTTATACTCAGCCTCCAGCTCTGCACCTCCGACACCCCCTCCCCAGCACCCTGTACCATAATGCTGATTAAAGTCGTCCATTGAGGAACAACTATCACTGAGTGAGTGCCTCTTTCTTCAATGTGATTTTACCTCTCAGGCTGTTACAAGATTGTGCACCCCCAGTTCTGCTGCAGTTGACACTGCTGATACCGCTACTTTGGATCTTGAGTGATCGGTGCCCCGTTATTCTGCCTCTTAAATATCTCTTTAAATATAAGCCCCCCCAACCCTAGTCTTATACTCAGCCTCCAGCATTTTCAAACTTTACCGATCCTGCTCCGGTCCTGCAGCGCCGTCTTGGGCCCATAGCTACTGACTGGCCGATACTCAGAAGTTATGTCACAGATGCTGAATGCATCTCTATGAGAGCCAGAATGAGACCAGAATGAGGCTTCCATGGAGATGTATTGAAAAGTCACCTTTGATGTGCTCCACGAAACACTTAAGCAGCTGTCTAGTCACTTTTCACCGCAGACCGACCAAAACGCTGCTGGAAAAGGACACATTTGGTGGAATGTGAGTAAAAGACAGGGGTCAGGGGACTTATATTTAAAGCATCACTACAGCGGGTAAATAAAAAAAACACTGTAGTGGTGCTTTAATGGGGTCTTGTTTGTGTGGTTGTCTAACCAAATCTGCCGCTGACAGAATATCGTTTTCAAATAGCATGTAGCATCCTGTAAGACTATATATAATGATTGTGGAAGAGAAATATCCACTTATCTGGTCACCTCTGATCATTGATGATCACTGAGGGATGAAATATGAGGCGTAGCTGAATCATGAGGTGAGTGTTCATCTGACACTCTCGGCTTGGACATTACCGGCTCCAGTATCAGCCAGTTCTGCTTTTACTGCTCCCTGTGCTGCAAAAATGTAATTCTGGATCACTGTAATATAGAAACAGTCTGTCATCTGCAACATTTCTACTTAATACTAATATCATTTTACAATATTTTTAGAAAAGTGTGAAAATCAAGATTCTTGTCATTGAAATGCAACAAAAACCTTAATATACTTATAAAAAATAGTGAATTTCTGTGGTGGTATAGTCCATCTGCATTACTTAGAAATAGACCAATGCCAGAGCTATATACAATATGTAAATTCATGCCATGTGCATTTAATGTGAATACATAAAATTAAATTTCCTTGAATATCTTCATGAAAACAATAACCTTATCCATAGCACTGAAGAGTATTGTCACTTATCCCTTATATTATTTCTAGACTTCTTCTTCATGCTAATGAAAGGGTATATGTCAGTATGATCAAAACCCCAAACAGCATATATGGCCTGCAGGTCCTTGACAGCTAAAGCCATCCACACTTTTACACTGTGCACAATTATCGGGAAAGTGAGTATTATGACCATATACCGTAATCATTTTTATACAGTTGTGGCCAAAAGTATTGACACCCCTGCAGTCCTGTCAGATAATACTCAGTTTCTTCCTGAAAATGATTGCAATCACAAATTCTTTGGTCTTATTATCTTCATTTAATTTGTCTTCAATGAAAAAACACAAAAAGAATTGTCCTAAAGCCAAATTGGATATAATTCCACACCAAACATAAAAAAGGGGGTGGACAAAAGTATTGGCACTGTTAAAGGGATCCTGTCACCCCCAAAACACCTCTAAACCTATTAAAAGCTGTCCCTAGGGCATATTAACACTTTCCCTACACTCCTTTTACCTCCTAAATGCAGCAAGTGACATTGAAGAAAAACGTTTTTATAGTACCATCATTATTGATGATAATGAGTGACTATGCTATTCATAGTCACTCATCCAGGCTGCCCCTCTTCTTCATATCACGCCTGAATAGGCGTGATCTACATGCCAGATTCAAATTGCAGCCTCCCTGCGTGCCTCCCCTCTTTCCTATAGCGTCCGAGGCTGCAGTGTGGCTGGGTGACGCGATCCGCGTCATTCCCGGCGCCGGGTGACGCATTTACACCGGCGCCGCGCTGTCAGCTTCAAAATGCGCACTACGCATGCGCATGGGTATGCGCAGTGCGCATTTTGAAGCTGACAGCGCGGCGCCGGTGTAAATACGTCACCCGGCGCCGGGAATGACGCGGATCGCGTCACCCAGCCACACTGCAGCCTCGGACGCTATGGGAGAGAGGGGAGGCGCGCAGGGAGGCTGCAATTTGAATCTGGCATGTAGATCACGCCTATTCAGGCGTGATATGAAGAAGAGGGGCAGCCTGGATGAGTGACTATGAATAGCATAGTCACTCATTATCATCAGTAATGAGGTACTTATAAAACGTTTTTCTTCAATGTCACTTACTGCATTTAGGAGGTAAAAGGAGTGTAGGGAAAGTGTTAATATGCTCTAGGGACAGCTTTTAATAGGTTTAGAGGTGTTTTGGGGGTGACAGGATCCCTTTAAAAAATCATGTGATGCTTCTTTACTTTGTGTAATTAACAGCACCTGTAACTTACCTGTGACACCTAACAGGTGTTGGCAATAACTAAATCACTTGCAGCCAGTTGACATGGATAAAAGTTGACTCAACCTCTGTCCTGTGTTCTTGTGTGTACCACATTGAGGATGGAGAAAAGAAAGAAGACCAAAGACCTGTCAAAGGACTTGAGAAACCAAATTGTGAGGAAGCATGAGCAATCTCAAGGCTACAAGTCCATCTCCAAAGACCTGAATGTTCCTGTGTCTACCGTGCGCAGTGTCATCAAGAAGTTTAAAGCCTATGGCACTGTGGCTAAAGTCCCTAGATGTGGACGGAAAAGAAAAATTGACGAGAGATTTCAACGCAAGATTGTGCGGATGGTGGATAAAGAACCTCGACTAAGAACCAAACAAGTTCAAGCTGCCCTGCAGTCCGAGGGTACATCAGTGTCAACCCGTACTATCCGTCGGGTCTTAATGAAAAGGGACTGTATGGTAGGATACCCAGGAATACCCCAGTTCTTACCCGAGACTTAAAAAGCCAGGCTGGAGTTTGCCAAAACTTACCTAAGAAAGCCTAAAATGTTTTGGAAGAATGTTCTCTGGTCAGATGAGACAAAAGTAGAGCTTTTTGGGCAAAGGCATCAACATAGAGTTTACAGGAGAAAAAAGAGGCATTCAAAGAAAAGAACACGGTCAAACATGGTGGAGGTTCCCTGATGTTTTGGCGTTGCTTTGCTGCCTCTGGCACTGGACTGCTTGACCGTGTGCATGGCATTATGAAGTCTGAAGACTACCAACAAATTTTGCAGCATAATGTAGGGCCCAGTGTGAGAAAGCTGGGTCTCCCTCAGAGGTCATGGGTCTTCCAGCAGGACAATGACCCAAAACACACATCAAAAAGCACTAGAAAATGGTTTGAGAGAAAGCACTGGAGACTTCTAAGTTGGCCAGCAATGAGTCAAGACCTGAATCCCATAGAACACCTGTGGAGAGATCTAAAAATGGCAGTTTGGAGAAGGCACCCTTCAAGTATCAGGGACCTGGAGCAGTTTGCCAAAGAAGAATGGTCTAAAATTCCAGCAGAGCATTGTAAGAAACTCATTGATGGTTACCGGAAGCGGTTGATCGCAGTTATTTTGGCTAAAGGTTGTGCAACCAAGTATTAGGCTGAGGGTGCCAATACTTTTGTCTGGCCCATTTTTGGAGTTTTGTGTGAAATGATCAATGTTTTGCTTTTTGCTTCATTCTCTTTTGTGTTTTTTCATTGAAGACAAATTATATGAAGATAATAATACCAAAGAATTTGTGATTGCAATCATTTTCAGGAAGAAACTGAGTATTATCTGACAGAATTGCAGGGGTGTCAATACTTTTGGCCACAACTGTATGTATTTTCCAACTCCAAGCTGTATAAACTAGATTGCTTAGTGAATCGAGGGATGAAAAAAAAAACAAACACCCTCACCTCCCGGCGTGTGTCCCACGCCGTCTACCTCCAGGGGCTTAAGGACCTGGTGGGGTGGGGCTACCTGATCAGCTGATCAGTTTAAATCCCGCACCCGCCAAAACCGATTGGCGGGCGGGAGATTTAAATCGTGCTGATGCTGTCATGTGACAACTCGATCAGCTGATCAGCCATATAACCGCATCAGCTGAGCGGTTTAAGTCTCCCGCCCGCATGTGACCTGTGTAATTTCACTTTAGCATTGTATCTACATACACTGCTAAAGCAAAATTAAAGAAAGCAATGTGTTAAAAATAAAAAAAAATACTCACCTCTCTGTCGAGTGTGCTGGGATGTGAGGCGTCCACTTCCGATCGCTGCAAGGACCTGAATCAGCTGACCGGCGGCAACTGATCAGCTGATGTGTCATATGACAACATCATCTGAGTGGTTTAAATCGCCCACCAAAGCCGATCGGCTGGCGGGCGAATTAAACCGCTCAGCTGATGCTGTCATGTATCACATTAGCTGATTGGTTGCCGACGGTCAGCTGATTCAGGTCCTTGCAGTGATCGAAAGTGAACACATCACATCCCAGGACAGTCTGCAGAGAGGTGAGCATTTTTTTTCATATTTAACCATTGCTTTCTTTCACTTTCGCAATGTATGTAGATACATTGTGAAAGTGAAAGAACAGCCCCGACACTTGCCTGTGCTTTGCAGGCTTGGATCCTCCCAGCTCTTTCTGTAGTCCGGATCCCTCAAAATCCCGGATCCGGACGCAGAAATGGCATCCGGAGTTACACATCCGTTCCTGTCCACGTGATCCTGCAAAAAACAGGATCCCCACAGACAGGAACAAACCATGGTGTGAACCCAGCCTAATGTATTGTTATCCTGCCCAACCTTAGGCGAGTCATAGTCAATCTGCCCCATATTGTAAATGTATTTACATAGTAAATATATTGTTAGATCCTGCATCTTATTTAGGCCTGTTAAAGTGTTAGATTTGTTAACCCTCTGGTAAACCTGAATTTATAGAATTTGGTAGGTTTTGCGCTTTATTACCGTATATACTCATGTATAAGCCGAGTTTTTCAGCCCAAAATTTGGGCTGAAAAGTCTCCCCCTCGGCTTATACACGGGTCTATACGGGGGCCCATGGTGTGGTGGCTGTGGTGGGGGCTGTAGAGGCTGGAGGAGGCGGGGGGGGCTGCTGTATGAGCGGCCCCGTCACGTGGGGCCGCTCATTAAATATGCACTGCTTCCCCCTGTCAATCAGCGGCAGGGGGAAGCAGTGCATATAGCCCCCAAATGCTGGCACTCGCCCCCCCTTGTAAGGGCCCCCCCCCCGCTGCTTATACATTACCATCCCGGTCTTCTGATCATCGCCGCTCCTCGGTGCTCCTCGCTGCTCCGTCCGTCCGTCCTGCTGCTGCATCCGGGATCTCCGGCCGTCGCAATGCATATGACGTCATCGCGCGACGGCCGGGGATCCCAGATGTAGCAGGCCGGGAGCAGAGAGGACGGAGCAGCGAGGAGCACCGAGGAGCGGCGATGATCAGAAGACCGGGATGGTAAGAGAAGCGGAGGGGGGCCCTTGCAAGGGGGTGGCGAGTGCCAGCATTTGGGGGCTGCTGGGTACCCCCTGGGGGCTGCTGGGTACCCCAGGGGGCTGCTGTTTACCCCCTGGGGGCTGCTGGGGACCCCCTGGGGGCTGCTGGGGACCCCCAGGGGGCTGCTGGGTACCCCCTGGGGGCCTGCTGTATACCACTGGGGCTGCTGTATATACCTCTGGGGCTGCTGTATACCACTGGGGCTGCTGTATACTACCACTGGGGCTGCTGGGCCTGCTATATACTACCATTGGGGCTGCTGTATACTACCACTGGGGCTGCTATATACTACCACTGGGGCTGCTATATACTACCACTGGGGCTGCTGTATACTACCACTGGGGCTGCTGTATACTACCACTGGGGCTGCTGTATACTACCACTGGGGCTGCTGTATACTACCACTGGGGCTGCTGTATACTACCACTGGGGCTGCTATATACTACCACTGGGGCTGCTATATACTACCACTGGGGATGCTGTATACTACCACTGGGGCTGCTGTATACTACCACTGGGGCTGCTGTATACTACCACTGGGGCTGCTGTATACTACCACTGGGGCTGCTGTATACTACCACTGGGGAGGCCTGTATACCACTGGGGGGGGCCTGTATACCACACTGCTGGGGGCTGTATACCTGTGCTGGGGTTCACCCTCGGCTTATACACGAGTCAATAGGTTTTTCCAGATTTTTGGGGCAAAAGTAGGGGGGTCGGCTTATACACGGGTCAGCTTATACACGAGTATATACGGTATGTTTGTATAAGAATTAGATGTTATCTAAGAACATGATTTGAAATTTAGGGCTTATTATCATCGATCATATTTATAAAGTAAAAACAATCGCTTAATAGTTTAACATTAGAACTATTGTATGATAAACTCTGCTGTCTTATTTTATAATACCTGAAAAATAAGGATTTTGTGTATTTGTATGTTGTAAGGTAAATGTCATGTGGGGAGACGTCATTCAGATGATATATTAACAATCCATTCCTGGAAAAGTAGCTTACATCTCTTATGGTACCTTTACACGCCGCGACGGCAGGCTGGATACATCGCGCTACAGGCTACAAATGTAGCTTGTAGCGTCAATGTAGCCCGTCGTAGCGGTGTCTGAAGACGCGACGCTACAGCCGGCGACAGATACATCTGTTTATGGGCTCTGCTCGAAAACAGATGGCTATATCGCCGATGGTAGCGAGCTGTATCGGCGTGTAAAGAAGCAACGGAAGGGAACTCTGGACACCCGGGGCTGTAGCTGCAATGTAGCTAAGGCGTGACCTCGGCTCCATGTTACCGCGCCCCATGTGCGATCATTGGTGGAAGCTGCTGCATGACGATTGGTAGTCGCTGCATAGGGAGGCATATTTAAGGAGCTGACGAGTCACACTACACAATCGCTCGAGCGTGCTGTATTACTCAGCCTCCTGCGATGCCTGCCCAATCAGGATGTTATTGCTTCGTCCTATCAGCGTACGGACGGCTCGTAATCCACAATTGTAGCACGCCTATGTGCTGTCCCTGCTGCACCAGGTCCGCCCATAGTAGCTGGTTGTAGCGGTGTGTAATTGAGCAACAGCTGGCTACTTGAGACACCCGGCGATGTAGCTAGCTATAGATGTAGCGTGGCGTAGCGCACCTTGTCGCGGCGTGTAAAGGAGATGCGTTCACCGTTTGTAGCCGTTTGAGCGTGCTCGTGCACGTGAAGTAGCGCGATGTATCCAGCCTGCCGTCGCGGCGTGTAAAGGTACCATTACAGACATTAGCAGCAGAGTACAAATAACTGCTATGGATAGACAAATAGGTTGTTATCATTGAATTGACGTAGACTGCGTGTCTGGGTATACATTAGAAATATATTAATCTTGGTGACTTAGAACACAATGAATTCTATCAATATATGTCAGTAAAAGAGATGGGTGAACCTGCGAATGTTCAGGTTCGGCGGATCCGTACAGACTATTTTAAAGTCTTTGTTTGGGACCGGACTTCACTCGAACTTTAGTCAGAACTATGAACCCAGACTTTAAAGTTATGAAATGGTGGGTAGGGGGGCTGTAAAAAGAAACAAAACAATGATTAAATATCAGCGTGATTACTTACCGGGGTCATGTGCCTCTCATTAACTTTCTGGTTATTCACTGCACAGTACACGCTGGAATGTATGGTCTGTTTCCAGGTTACTGCACTGGCTTCAACAGCCAATCACAGACTCTCTGCGACAGCATCTGTGATTGGCTGTTGTGCCCCTCACCCATTGTGCCAGCAACTGTTATTGGTTGCCATACGCAACATACCTGATGTCATGGAAGTGTAAAAATATTTAATTTAAAAAAAATATGACATAGAACTTCGCTGAATTTTTGATTCTCAGCACAGATAAAGTGGACAGCTACGGGCTGCCAACCTGAGCCGCCTGGCTTTACCTTGGCTGGCAATCAAAATACAGGGAAACCCATTATATTTTTTTTAATTATTTAAATAAATAATTAAAATAAAATGCATGGATCTTGCCCTATTTTTGTATTGCCAGCCAATGTAAGCTGGGGGCTGATATTCTCAGGGTGGTGAGGCCCATAGTTATTGGGCCTCCCCAAGCTAAAAAATAAGCAGCCAGCGGCCACCCCATGAAATTGGCATATTCAGTAGAAGCGCCAATTCCTGGCACTTTACCTGACACTTCCCAATGCCCTGTTGCGGTGGCATCGGGGTGATAGAAAGGGTAAATGACAGCTGAATTTTGACATCTTGTCATTAAGCCCAGATTAATAATGTTCAGGTCTCTGAGACCCGCCCATTATCAATCCTGTGAGGAAATAGTTAAAAATCACAACACAGAGAGAAAAATACTTTATTTGAAATAAATCAGAGAGAAAACCCTTTATTTGAAATAAATCACAGACAAGCCTCAATTTCCCATTTATTAACCCTACACATACCCCTCTGACGATAATCCACAAGTATGCTCCCACATAGCACACAATCCTGGCTATGCTTTATCAAGAGGCTGCAGCCAGGTAACAAGCATCCTCTCCCTGTAGCCTCTGGATGAAGCAGAGCTGATTGTATTATTATTTTTTTAATTATTTATTTATTTTTACACTATTATGATGTCAAGTTCGTTGCAACCAATCACAGATGCTGGCACAATTGGTGAAGGGAGCAACAGCCAATCACAAACACTGTCTCAGACTATTTGGGCCTCTCTGATTGGCTGTTAGATGAAGTGCAGTAACCTGTAAACGGCCCATACATTCTAGCATCTACCGTTCAGTGAATAATCAGGAAGTTAATGAGTGTCCCCGGAAGTAGAAAGTGCGCGGACCCCGGTATGTAATCACGCTAATGATTAATCACTGTTTTGTTTCTTTATACAGCCTGCCAGCCCCCAAACCGAACAGTGTCATGTAACATGGACCTCTCAGGGATGTCCATGTTTGGGGTCCGTGCCCAAACACTAGATCTTCGGCACGAACCCCAAACTTTACAGTTCAGGTTCGCCCATCCCTAGTCAGGAACACTATAGATTTAGACTTCCAAAAATATATAACATAGGCCTGTTACAATACAGACATATCTACACTGTGTTCCAAATTATTATGCAAATTGGCAAATTGGTTTTAAGTGTTATAGTGTTCTTATTTTTTTTTTTGTTGTTTTTTTAATGAAAGCCATTGATGGGATTGTGTCTCAGAGTTCTTTGGATCACTGAAATCATTCTCAGATACCTGTGATAATTAGTTTGGCAGGTGAGCCCAATAAAAGGAAAACTGGGTGTTCTACAATATTATGCAGGCCACAGTTTTCAAGTAACATGGGAAAGAAAAAGGATCTATCTATATTCTTCCAAAAAGCAACAAATAGTGCAATGCCTTGGCCAAGGGATGAAAACATTAGATATTTCACGAAAACCTAAGCGTGATCATCATACTGTGAAGAGATTTGTGGCTGATTCTGAGCACAGACGTGTTCGTGCAGATAAGGGCAGAATGAGGAAGGTTCCTGCCAGGCAAGTTCATCGGATTAAGAGAGCAGCTGCTAAAAAAGCCTTACAAACCAGCAAACAGATATTTGAAGCTGCTGATGCCTCTGGAGTCCCTCGAACCTCAAGGTGTAGGATCCTTCAAAGGCTTGCTGTGGTGCATAAACCTTCTATTTGGCCACCCCTAAACAGTGCTCACAAGCAGAAATGGTTGCAGTGCGCCCAGACATACATGAAGACTAATTTTCAACCAGTCTTGTTTACTGATGAGTGCTGAGCAACCCTGGAAGGTCCAGATGGATGGAGTAGTGGATGGTTGGTGGATGGCCACCATGTCCCAACAAGGCTGCGACGTCAGCAAGGAGTCATGTTTTGGGTTGGAATCATGAGGAAACAGATGGTAGGCCCATTCAAGGTTCCTGAAGGTGTGAAAATGATCTCTGCAAAGTATATGGAGTTTCTGACTGAGAACTTTCTTCCATGGTACAAAAAGCAGAAACGTACCTTCAGGAGCAAAATCATCTTCATGCATGATAATGCACCATCTCGTACTGCAAAGAATACCTGTGTATCATTGGCTGCTATGGACATAAAAGGAGATAAACTCATGGTGTGGCCACCATCTTCCCCTGACCTCAACCCTATAGAGAACCTTAGGAGTATAATCAAGCAAAAGATCTATGAGGGTGGGAGGCAGTTCACATCAAAACAGCAGCTCTGGGAGGCTATTCTGACATCATGCAAAGAAATACAAGCAGAAACTCTTCAGAAATTCACAAGTTCAATGGATGCTAGAATTGTGAAGGTGATACCAAAGTAGGGTTCCTATGTTAACATGTAACTAGGCCTGCTAGGACGTTTTGGAGTTAAATAGCTTTTTATTTCAGTGAATGTGACTTCCTAATGCTGCAAATTCAACAAATGAGCATTTTCAGTTCTTTAAAACATATCAAATGTTTAGAATCTCTACTGCCTAATAATTTGAAACAGTGCATTTAGAGTTTTTTTTTTCATTTTTAAGATTATACTGTTATCATTGAGAGGTTTCTTCAATAAAATTTGATGTATACTCTAACGGGTGATGACTTTTATTACACTGACTGTCATTTGCACTGACCATTTAGGAAAATCAGAGAAAAAGAACATTTGCATAATAATTTGGAACACAGTGTAATGCTGGGTTCACATGAGTGTATAAAAAATCATCTGTTTAACAATTTATAAGAGTAAATCAATTTCTTATGTTAAAGAATTTCAATGCATCTGTAAAAATTAATATTACTATACTATGGCTCCATATGGTGTATGATTTATTTTAACAACCCTTAAGGTACCGTCACACGTCGCCATATGGCTTCCACATCGCCGGCAGTTTGACGTGAGCGCGCACGTTTCAGGAACTTTTTTCAGATCGCCGTCGACCTGTCACACATAGAGATCTCGCCTGCGATCTACGGTGATCCTGCGTTCCAGAAATCCCCTGCAGAAGTCCGGAAGCAATCTTCCCCTCACACATCGCCGTGTCACACGCCACCATGCGCTGAAATTGCCTGGTGGATGACACCTGATTTCTCTGCAGTGCAGGGCAATCAGGCGACACTCCACCTGCGATTTATCACAGTAGAATCTCCCAGTCACATGACACTACACACAGGCGATGTGGTTTCCAGATCGCTGAATTCGGGAACGGCCAACCAAATCTCCGGCGATATGGCGGCGTGTGACGGTACCTTCAGGTTTGAATGGGCTAGACTTTTCTGAAGGAAAAAACTAATGCATGCTGCGTTTTTTTCAAGCACAGCAAATAGTCATCCCCCTCCCTTAAAGGGAACCTATCAGCAGATTTTTGCCATGTATTCTGAAGACAGCATGCTATTAAAACAAAGAATTTTGAGATGTGTCTCTTATCAAGATACATGTTGTCTTGAAATGATTGTTTGAGCACAAGGAGATTATCATTGCTTGAAATACATCAGCTATAGCAGCTTGTGATCCATAGTCCAACAATCCTCCGCCTGTGATAAGCAGCTCACTGTCTATAGACATTGTATGCATAGAGCCTGGTGAGGGTGGGGTTAGCTTTGTCAGCGCTGCTACATTACTAAATCTAAGAACTCTGATTGTGTCACAACTGATGCAACCAGTAACCTAAGTAATACATTGTTGGGATGAGGATCTCTTTTCCTACATTATGCTGCTCTCAGATGAAATAGCAAAAACCTGTTGACAGATTCACTTGAATTGATAGTAAAAATGCTACTATTGCTATTTCATTCTTAAACCTGAGCTATCACTAGGTCAAAAGGGATCAGTTTTGCACTTATTTTATTCCCAATATTGACCTAAGTATTTTTTTTAATTATTGGCATTTGCTTCTAGAGATATGGGCCTTTTAATTTACTGTGCCCAAGATAATAATTCTTATGTTCTTTATCAAAAGTTGTTTACAGAATAATAATTCAGAAAATAATTTAAAGCATTTCTTCAGGAAGTCCCATGAGTAACAACCCATTTATAAAGATTATACAAATTAGCATATTGCTAAAAAGGTCCATGTCTGTGGAACTGTACTGTAGATTTAGAAACAAATCAAATACTGAGGAGAGCAGGAGAAATACGTTTTCATCAAAGGTTGATAAAGAAAGTCTGGCACTGATTCAGGAGCTGAACCCAGGGCTACCATCAGGGCTTGACTGGCCTGACTCCTGTGAGGGGCCTGGTGACTGGAGGTAAACAGGGGGGGCCAGGCCACAGACACCAGGGGGTGGGGATGTTTACCTCACAACAGGGCCCACTCCAGTGCACTCCCAACCAGGACCGGGGGGCGGTGACTGCAGGCAGGAGAAGGCTCTAAGAGGCAGCAGGTGGTCACATGGGCCCACTCATTAGGATAATATAATATTCTCAATTCAAAGAAATTGGCCACTAAGAGAACATAGTGGGAATAATGAGAGCACTCCAAAGATTTACCATAGTAGATGAAACCCACTTACAACAATATAGCACATACTATTTAATCTTCATTTTACATATTTAAAATCATAAAAAGATTTTCAGACAATGCTATACATAACTAAGAACACAGAGAAAAATCAGATGTGAGCATAATACATATACATCTGCACTTGGTAAGACAAGAATATGTATAGAAATATATATTGTATAATATAGTACAGTTGTACAGAGAATAAAAAAAAAATACACAATCTCAACAATTGTGCAAAACAGTCTGACGGTGCAGAGTAAAGATATTATCAATTGGATGTGTCAAGGATGTAACCAAAAATACAAAGATAAATACAATGGTACTCAGCCCAGGGCCGCCATCAGGGCTTGACTGGCCTATACGGGGTCCAGTGGCTGGCGGTAAACAGAGGGCCCTGGGCCATGGACACCAGGGGCGGGGCCATTTACTTCACAGCAGGACTCACTCTGGGAGCACTCCCTATCAGGATCGGGGGGTGGTGACCAGAGGCTTGAGCAGGCTACAGAGTTCAGTGGGAGGTCACTTGGGCCCCTTCATTAGGCTAAAATAACATTCACAGCATTCGTCCTGCCCATCCCCTTAGCACTGAAGCCATGGGTGGGGAGAGTGAGTGAATATTATATTACCCCAATGAGTGGGCCCACATGACCACCTGCTGCCTCTGCAGCCCCTTGCTATCCTGTGTGTGGATATTCACTGCCCAATGCTCCTAGCACTGCGATGCCCTCCTCTCTTGTGCCGGCATCTGATCATGTGAGCAGCGTAGAACAGTGACGTCATTGCTGCATGCCGCACACATGATCTGATGCCCAGGACAGTGTGGTGCTGCAGGGGAGTGATGGTGAGGTGAGTTAAATAGTATATTTTTTTGTGTGCAAAAATGGAGGATTTTAGAGGCCACCGTATGCTATATTGAGGATAATAGAGGCCACAGTATGCTATATGGAGGATTATAGAGGCTACATTATGCTATATGGAGGATAATCGAGACCACAGTATGCTATATAGAGGATAATAGAGGCCACAGTATGCTATATGGAGATTCTAGAGACCATAGTATGCCATATGGAGGATTATAGAGACCACAGTATGTAATATGGAGGATTATAGAGGCCACAGTATGGTATATGGATAATAATTGTGACCATATTATGCTATATGGAGAATAATATGGACCATATTATGCTATATGGAGGATAATAGAGGCCACAAGTATGCTATATAGAGGATTATAGAGGCCACAGTATGCGGTATGGAGGACAATAGGCACCATATTATGCTATATGGTGGATAATAGAGGCCACTGTATGCAATTGTATGCTATACAGAGGATTATGCAGGCTACAGTATGCTATATGGAGGATAATAAAGGCCACAGTATGATATATGAAGGATTATAGAGGCTAAATTATGCTTAATGGAGGATTATAGAGACCACATTATGCTATATGCAGGATTATAGAGGCTACATTATGCTATATGCAGCATTATAGAGGCTATAGTGTGCTATCTGCAGGACTATAGAGGCTACATTATGCTATATGCAGGATCATTGAGAACACATTATGCTGTATGGAGGATTATAGATGAAACATTATGCTATATGGAGGATTGTAGGGGCTACAATATACTATATGGAGGATAATAGAGGTCACGGTATGCTATATGGAAGATTATAGAGGCTACAGTATGCTATATGGAGGATTATAGAGACCACCACGGAGCCAAGTAAAATCTGGAGCCGGCCCTCTGTATAAGCACAAGCTCAGAATAACCATACCACACTACTCAGTAATACCATGCTTCCCACTGCCTGTGGAAGAAACAGCAGCAAAAAAACTCTCAAAATATTAGTGGATTGTGTCCCATGGCAGAGAAGCTGCACTAAAGCATTAAACCACCATGATTGAGAGAACATCCCTGTGGTTCCTGCCTGCAGAGCTCAAGTCACCCCCTCAATGGGTGGGGGCCCACAGAGGGGGGCGGAGAGATCATACATCCCTGTCGCTCCTGCAGAGCTCAACTCATCCCCAGACTATGTGCCCCCTAGCTGTCTGCAGTGCTGTATATGCCCTCGGTGTCTCCTGTATGATGTGTACACAGCAATCTCCTATGTGACGTTTATAATTTACGAAAGGTATATATATATAATATATATATATATATATATATATACATATATATGAGAAGATAAGTAGTTATTAAAGTGCCAATTTTGCAAGTTTTTCCACCTAAAAAGGATGGAGAGGTCTGTAAGGGTATGTGCCCACATAGTGGTTTAGTGACGTTCAAACCGTCAGTAAACCGGTGGAAATTTGCAGGAGCCTAGAGTTCTGAGCTCTGAAGTCTCCAGCTGTTTCCCAGCGATTTTTTTCAGCGTGTGCACAGCGTTTTTCTGGCGGTTTTTCCGGCGGTTTTCTACGGAGGATTTTGTTCATGAAAACGATCAAAAACCGCTGAGAAGAATTGACATGTTGTATGCTCCTAAACCGCTAGGAAACCGCTCAACCGCGGGCAGATCCACTCACATAAACCCACTATGTGTGCACAGCGTTTTCTAAATTACATAGGGTTACTTGTAAGTCCTAACGCTGCTTAGGATTTACATAAATTTAAATAAAACCTATGCTAAACCGCCGGCGGTTTTCGCTGCTAAACCGACGTTAAACCACTATGTGGGCACACACCCTAATTGTTATCATAGATACACTTCAACTGTGAGAGACAGAGTCTAAATAAAATCCATAATATCACGTTGAATGATTTTTGAATAATTAAATTGCATTTTATTGCATGAAAAAAGTATTTGATCACCTACCGACAAGCAAGAATTCTGGCTCTCACAGATCTGTTAGCTTTTTTTAAGGAGCCTCCTACTCACTCATTACCAGTATTAATTATACCTGTTTGAACTTGTTACTTGTATGAAAGACACTTGTCCACAGAATCAATCACACTCCAACCTCTCCACCATGGCCAAGACCAAAGAGCTGCCTAAGGCTAGCTTCACACCACGTTTTTCTGCTGTCAGGCTGTGTCCGATGTCTTTCTGGACGCATTGAACACAGCCTGACAGCTCCGGACAGAACAGAACCGGAAGGTTAATATGCCCTCTGGTCCTGGTTTCTATGGTTAGCCGTGATTTTGAAATTTCAGGACCTGGACAGCGGCAGCAGCTGCACAGTCCTGAATCTGGCAGAAAACAGGACCGGAGGGCATGTTTGCCTTCCGCTTCTGTTTTTCCAGAGCTGTCAGGCTGTGTCCGGTACATCCAGCAAAACACCGGACACAGCCTGACAGCTCAAAAACGTGCTGTGAAGCTAGCCTTAGCGGAGATTGCTAGAGAAGGTTGAGTGCTGCACCCAGCCATTTCCATCAGTCCCAATGATAATGAATGAAGTGGAGGCCAAGCATGAACACCTCTGCTCCATTCAGGACCACTTTCTAGGTTCCAGAATTCTGATCTTGGGATTGCTGAGGATCCTTTTGAAATGGCTTACCTTGTTTTTTGGAGGAAATAGCTTTTTAATAACTGAGGAATATCAACCATTGTTACCCTCCAGACGATGTCAGATTTTCAGGCTGTATGTTCCACAATGATAATAAATTGCTCTGGTGCATTTTTATAACTATTCTACAAAAAATTCTATAATCATAAAAAGACAATACAGGAGAAAAGGAAGTAGAATGAACTTGGTGCTGTTTTTTTTATAGCAAAACTGGGATTTTTAAAAAAAAAAAAAATGTATTAATTAAATCCTTCTTATCCTCCTTCATGGATCCAATTCTGCTTTTAACTAAAAAAAAAAAAAAGTACATCAAAAGTTGCAACAGACCTGCAGCATGTGAAAGAGGTCTAAGGCAGGGGTGAGGATCTCCAGGCCTCAAGGGCCGCAAACACTGCATGATTTTAGGATTTCCTCAGCATAGTACAGGGGCTGTGCAGGTGATTGTATTATCACCTGTGCATTTCTAAAGCCGGCATCACACACGTCAATGTCGTCAGCGATCGGATTGCTGGCGACATTGACGGCTGATCGCTGGTGAGCTGTCACACAGCAGACTCACCAGCGATCATTGGACTAGCGACATCGTGGAAATGATTTAAATATCGTTTCCACGATGTCTGCAGGCTGATATCCATGGTAAACTGCTGGTAACTAGGCAGCGCGCGCTGCCTAGATACCCGATGAATACCTTGGTTACCAGCCTTCTCCGCTCACCGGCTGGTATCCAAGGTACACAGCGGGTAACTAGGGTCCCTAGCTCCCAGCGCTTGCTGAGAGGGGGCTGGTCGCGCGTCCCGGTGTCACACGCAGCGATTTATCGCTGGTTTATGCGCCCTGTCACAAGCGTCAATATCGCTGCAACGTCACGTGCAGCAGCGATATTGACAGCGATATTGACGCATGTGACGGCCCCTTAAGAAAATTCTGAAAACATGACCTGTTGGGCGCCCTCGAGGCCTGGAGTACCCTACCCCTGGTCTAAGGAGAGAATAACAGAGCACAATAATATTTTCACAGGACGGTAATAGTCAAAGAATTTTGGATGTCAACTATACACCCATTCTGTCTCATGCACAATATTCTTTTTGTGAAGCCTTGCTAGCAGTCACAAGGCTACATATATGCAATATTTAAGAATCTGTCTTATTTAGATTCCTGTTCCTGCATCAATTTCTGCTAATGAATATCACCGATAACAGAATACTCATAATATAAGAGCTGCTGTGTGCTTTTCTGACAAGTGTTACTAGATATTCCACTGGTGCAAAATGCATGTAAGAAGTGTGAAAATTACCTGAGATGTTACATTCTATCCCATGCATTGTCCTACATACATAGATAGTTAAAGGGGTTATCTGGAATTTAGCCAAAAAAAAATGTGCCTAAGCACTAAAAGGCAGGCAGCTGCCACTTACCTGTCTGTTGTGCCTGGCATTGTTCACCGCCGACATGGAGCAGTCTGAGACCGCTCCTGCCAGCAATTTTGCGGCTTCCGCTGACATCAAGTCTACAGAGGGTTGGCATCTCCCCTCTGTAGACGAGCATCATAGCTGACGTCATGCTGATTGACAGCCAGCTCCCCCAATCAATAAAAGTTGAGAACGCGCAATAGGGTCTTATCTCTTTATAATCAGTTAAAATGGTCTAAATCAGAATTGCTCACCTGATAAGATTGTGTCACACACAACCAGCTTGATCGCTCAGAAATGCAGCTGCTGCAGGGAACGTACCTCCACAGATCACTGCGGCAAACAATCAAATATCCGGACAAAGTACCTCAGGTCCGCGCTGCTGCAGGATAGATGTAAATGACACCAGAAACACCGGGATGTCTGGTTGAAAGTGATGAGTAGCTTTATTTTCCACGCGTTTTCAGAGCTGCTTGCCGAGCTCCTTCCTCAGGTTATTCCCTGAGGAAGGAGCTCGGCAAGCAGCTCCGAAACGCGTCGGAAAATAAAGCTACTCATCACTTTCAACCAGACATCCCGGTGTTTCTGGTGTCATTTACATCTATCCTGCAGCAGCGCGGACCTGAGGTACTTTGTCCGGATATTTGACTGAGCTCCCCCAATCAGGTAGCTGGGAGCCAACTGTCAAACAGCAGGAGGTCGGCTGTCCCATCCCTTCCACAGAGCAGAGCGGAAAATAAGCCGCTGCTCCGTTTACATGGCCATGCTGTCCCTGGTGACAGCAGCCTTTGCCTGCTCTGTGGCGGAGATGAACGGCGATGAATCGGTGTCAGGCACAATAGTCAGGTAGATGGCAACTACCTGCCTGTTAGTGCTTAGGCACTGGTCTTTTTAGAACAATCCCAGATAATCCCTTTAACTATGATTTTTTTCCTACCATGTCAAGAATATTGTAAAATGTTATTATATCATGTTCATTGCCAGATGTAACAAGCTCTTCTACTGATGAATTCACTGTCAGATACATGAAATGCCTTACTATGTTCTTACATATCCAGGATAATTATGAATCCAGTGGGAGGACAATGCTTGGACAGCACAGGCAGCAGAGTACGGCGATGGCGCTGGAAGAGCCCAGAAATGTTCAACCCTTGTGTTGAGTTCAAACCAATATTTATAGCCTTGAATCATCACGTGGGCATCAGAATATTTGGGAAAGACAGAATATATGCCACATTTTTGGCAATGGGGAAACAAGCAAAATTTAATGTTGGAACAAGAAAACTGATGACACAGGTAATTGTTCATTAGCAAAGTTTCAAATCAAGAACATGATCACTTGTTGAGGCGAAAGAAAAGGGATGTACAGTAGCAATTCATCTTATTTTATTTCTTTTGTGTGTTGCATGAAAAAAGAAGAAACAGAGGGCAGCACATAGGGGGCAGGATACTACTAAGGGTACCTTTACACGCCGCAAGAAATCTGACGGCAATCTGTAGCACCGTCACCATCGCTGTGAAATTGCCTCGAAACTGTGGCGTGTAATTGGGGAATTTGGCGGCGATAAAAAAGGTTGCGCCTGGTTCCAATTTCACAGTACTGCTCCAAAATCAGAGGCAATCATGAAGGCGAAATTCCCTGCTTTTGGCGTGTGAAGGGGCGATAGGGATAGAATCTGCATTGCCTACTGATTTCCCGGAGGCGTGCAACAGCTGCTGGAGACCTCGCCCCGTCAGCGATGATTGGTGGTGTCTACTGTGTTTCCATTGGCTGTCCTTTTACAGGGCGCCATATTTGAACAGCTGTCCATTCACACTACACAATGGCAATGGCGTCATGTATTAGCCAGCCTTCCTGCGCAGGCTAGCCAATCATAACGCTATTGCGTTGTCTAATCAGGGTGTTTGGGCGCGGAATACACCAGTCTGTCACGCCTATGTTCTTGCGGCGCTAACCATGTATGCCCACATTCCTTTGGGGATTGCGCTGTGTGAAGCGGCGAGGGAACTCCACCGGATTTCCACCGCTGTTGGTGTAGCAACTTCCGGGGCAAACATCGCCTTAGGTTGAGGGCGAAATTGCGGCGTGTAAAAGCGCCTTCGGCGATCTGAGGCAACCATTTAAAATGTGCATGTGCACTTTAGATTGCCTCCTATCGCCGCCAAAGTTGCGGCGTGTAAAGGTACCCTAAGAGCACAGACAATAGAGACGCAAGCAAACGCTTTGTATAGCTCTTCAGCTCTCTTTTCCCAATGAGTGGCAGATCCACCATAGTTATCCCAGAACCTTGGAAATTCTGCACAAACTAAGGGCAAAAGATATAGTAGCAGGAGAAGCTGAACAGCTTAATTTTTGCAGGAAGACTTTTCAGATGACATATGCATTAAAATTTCACTCAATGTTTGACAGAATTTATTGTGTTAGTGTCAATACTTAGCTGTCAATCACTGATTAGGGCTGCCGACTGGACTCCGAAGTCTAGGATGTTATAAGAAGGAATTTCAATGAATAAAAGTAAAGCTTTTGCCACAGACTAATTGTCAATCTGTTCATCCATCCCTGTTCTGTTACATACTGATAGTAGTGATAAGCAAGTGTAATTGCTACTATTCGCTACTCGCATGGATAGTACAGTATTCGCGATACTTGTTACTTAAGTCGCTGGTACTCGTGAGTGATGTGTCAATCGTGAACGATCTGAGACATATTGCGAGCTCCCTTCAGTCCACAAAGTGAGTCAGCACCCCAGTAAGAGCAGATTGAATGTTAAGCTCTCTCTTGAGGGCACAGCAAGGTGTTTTATGCACGGAAACGAAAAAAGCCCTGTCCCGGAAATGCTTGTTTTATGTCCGGGTGTGTGTGGCCGAGCCTATAACTAAACTAAAGGATAACTCTCTTAAAAGGTATAACTTTTATTAGTACAATCATAAAAACCCAGATGCTAATAAAAACACTTATTATGAGCCTAACTGAGAATATATAAAAACCAAACACCCCACCAACCCCCAAACAAACACAAAAATACCATGATTGACACTGATTTTGTTTGACCTATCAAGTAACATAGTAACATAGTATTTAAGGTTGAAGAAAGACCTTAAGACCATCTAGTTCAACCCATAGCCTAACTGTGATGACATCGCTGTGAGCTGACTGCTGAAGGCAGCACCCGAGAAACCTGAGGACCCCTCAACCCCTATACAGGATCTGGAATACAGCAGAGCCAGGGTAGCTGCCTAATTTAGCAGAGCAGAGGTCGCCAGGAGGGAAATCAGACCCAAAAATTAGTCAGAAGTCCGAGTCAAAGCCGAGAGGGCAGCAAGGTACAAAATATCAGGCGTAGCAGAGTCAAAAATCGGGCAAAGGTCAAGTCAAAACCAAGAGGGCAGCTAAGGTACAAAATCGACAGGCTGTAGCAGAGTCGAAAATCCAGGCAAAGTCAGAGTCAAAACCAAACACACACACTATATTACTGGGGAACCAAGACTATATCTGGCGGCCGGCAAGACAGGCTCCAATGTATTTGAAGGGCGCGGTTACCTCCAATAGGCTGGAGCTCACAGCCTGATGATCTCATCCAGACCGCCCCTAGAACCAGGGCAGATGGTGATGCACGACTGCCACCAACCACCCCACTTCTGACAGAAAAACGAAGGCTGCGCCTATCAGATACTTCTGCAGGGCCCACTCCTCTGTAACCAACATCACCCAAAGGACATACACGGCGGTGTTCAGCGACAGAGGCAGACGGCAAAGGAGCAGGTCCATATGAGACATGGCCCTCCTATCACCAGCACCATCAGCCGAAGGATTCCGGCGCCTCCCAGCGGCCGAGGCAGGAACACCAGCCACCGAGTCCAATGGCGGCGTGACACTAACATGTTGATCCAGAGGAAGGCAAAAAAAAAACCATGTGGCAACACTAAGCTCCGCATTAGGGAAATTAATTCCTTCCTGACTCCACATACGGCAATCAGACTAGTTGCCTGGATCAACGCCCTATCAAAGAATCTAGTATATATAACCGGTAATATCATATTTTTCAAGATAAGCATCCAGGCCATTCTTAAATTTTAGTAGTGATTCACTCATTACAACATCATGTGGCAGAGAGTTCCATAGTCTCACTGCTCTTACAGTAAAGAACCATGTCTGTGATTATGATTAAACCTGCTTTCCTCAAAACGTAGAGGATACCCCCTTGTCCCCGTCTCAGGCCTAAGAGTAAAAAGATCCAGTGGCGGACCTACAGCCCACCGGGCCTGGTCTGGCCCCATGGTGTGAGGACGGGGGGGATGGTGCTGGCAGATCGGCGAGGACCGGGGGTGTGGCAGGGGGGAGCGTGCGGTCTTACTGCGCCACATTGTAGATCTGTGTGCCGGGGCTGGAGAGGAGAGGAGGGGCGGATCGCTGGGGACGAAGCTCCCTCAGTTAACCCCCTCCTCTGACAGGGGCATGGGGTCGGCTGGGCCCCCTGCAGGCTTGAGGCCTACCCTGTCGGCCCGGTGCAGCTGAACCTGCACCACAGTAGCCCTGAAAAGATCATTAAAGGGTCTCTGTACTGTCCCCTTATATATTTATAAATTACTATAAGATCACCCCTAAGCCTTTGTTTTTCCAAAACTAAATAACCCCAAGTTTAATAACTTCTCTTGGTATTGCATACCCCTCAGTCCTCTAATAACCTTGGTCGCTCTTCTCTGCACCCGCTCTAGTTCAGCTATGTCTTTCTTATACACCGGAGACCAGAATTGTACACAGTATTTTAAGTGTGGTCACACTAGTGACTTGAATAGAGGTAAAATTATGTTCTCCTCATGAGCATCTATGCCTCTTTTAATGCATCCCATTATTTTATTTGCCTTTGCAGCAGCTGCCTGACACTGGGCACTAAATGTGAGTTTATCATCTACCCATACACCCAGGTCTTTTTCAGTGGTAGTTTTGCCCAGTGTTTTACAATTAAGCACATAATTATACATTTTATTTCCTCTGCCCAAGTGCATGACCTTACATTTATCCCCATTAAAGCTCATTTGCCACTTATCAGCCCAAGCTTCTAGTTTACATAAATCCTCCTGTAATATAAAATTGTCTCCTCTGTATTGATTACCCTGCAGAGTTTAGTGTCATGTGCAAATATTGAGATTCTACACTGTATGCCCTCTACAATGTCATTAATAAATATGTTAAAAAGAAGCGGGCCCAATACCGACCCCTGTGGTACCCCACTGTTAACTGTGACCCATTCTGAGTTGTTCCATTAATAACCACCCTTTGTTTCCTATCACTGAGCCATTTCTTAACCCACTTACAAATATTTTCTGCTATCCCCATTGCTCTCATTTTATTTATCAACCGTTTGTGTGACACCATATCAAAAGCTTTTGAAAAGTCCATATACACTACGTCCACTGCATTTCTTTGGTCCAGTCCAGAACTTCATAGAAGCTTATCAGGTTAGTTTGACAGGAACGGTCCCTCATAAACCCATGTTGATATTGGGTCATCAGGTTATTTTTCTTCAGATACTCCAGTATAGCATCTCTTAGAAAACCCTCTAGGATTTTACCCACAGTAGAGGTTAAGCTTACTGGCCTATAATTTCCAAGTTCAGTTTTTGTCCCCTTTTTGAATATTGGCACCACATTTGCTATACGCCAGTCCTGTGGTACAGACCCTATTATTATGGAATCTTTAAAGATTAAAAATAATGGTTTATCTATGACGGTACTTAATTCCTGCAGTACTCTGGGGTGTATCCCATCGGGCCTGGGGATTTGTCAAGTTTAGTGATTTTTAGATGGTGCCGTACTTCCTGTTGGGTTAAGCAGGTTACATTTAATGGAGAGTTTTTGTTAGCACTGATCATGTTGTCTGTCATGGGATATTCTTGTGTAAATACTGTTGCAAAAAAGTCATTTAGCTTATTGTCTTTTTCCTCATCCTCATCCACCATTTCACCCAGACTATTTTTAAGGGGGCTAACACAATCATTTTTTAGTTTCTTTAGTTTCTTCACTACCTACTTGCTTTAATTCCCTAAATGCTTTCTTTTTGGCTCTTATTGCGCCCCTTACAGCCATATTTAGCAATAGTGGTTTCCTCCTATTTCTAGCATGTTTATTCCCATAGGGTATATATTGTGCACAGGTCCTATTCAGGATGAAAATAAATGTCTCCCATTTGCTTTTTGTACTTTTATGTCTCAGGACATCGTCCCAGTTTATTGCACTAAGATAATTTCTCAACCGTTGGAAATCTGCCTTCCTGAAGTTTAGTGTTCTTGTAGCCCCTCTACTACACATCTTATTAAAGGATACTTGAAAACATATTATTTTGTGATCACTATTACCCAAATTACCTCCAACCGGTATATGTAACCCTTATATTTGATATGTGGTCCGGCCTGTTGGTTAATATTAGGTCTAACAGTGCCCCCCTTCTTGTTGGGTCCTGTACCAGTTGTGAAAGGTAATTGTCTCTAATAATTATCAAAAACCTATTACCTTTGCTGGAACTACAGGTTTCTGTTCCCCAATGAATTCCAGGGTAGACCTTTTCTGTCGAAAACATAGGCTAAGGATGACCTGTCCAGTTCCATTTATATAAGCGGAGCTCAGTAAACAGTGAGTTTGCTTCTGACCTTTATATTCCTCTATTTTGCCCCTGTTGATCCTTCATGAAAGGGAGGTGAAGCGCATAGGGCTGGGCTAGTTCACAAACTTGAAATTGTTGTTTGAAAGGTCTTACTCTTTATGTCAAAAAGAGCTACTGTTATATACCATCAAGTCAAGATTAATATATCAAAGTGCTTTATATCTGTGACCAATGACTGGACCATATGGCTGCTGACAATGCTTTTGGAAGGACTTGATAGGTCAAAAAAAATCAGTGTCAATCGTGGTATTCTTTGTGTTTGTTTGGGGGTGATGTGTCTAGTTTTTATATATTCACAGTTAGGCTCACAAGAAGGTGTTTTTATTAGCCTCTCGGTTTTAACGATTGTACTAATAAAAGTTATACCTTTTAAGAGGGTTATTCTTTAGTTGAAAGTTAGTTAATTTTGGAACTCTATATATCTCCTCTCGGTGATAGCAATCACCAATTGACTATAACATAGGACTCACTATTCGTATGAGTATGCAAGTATTACAAAGTACTTGTTACGAGTAGCGATTACGAATATTTCGCTACTCGCTTATCACTAACTGACAGCAGATCAGACTGTTCAGCGTTTTACTGCTTAACTGTAAGATTTAGATCAAGGGTCTCAAACTCCAGGCATTGAGGGCTGCACACAGTGCAATTTTTCAGGATTTCCTTAGGATTTGACAGTTGGAATCATCAGCTGTGCAGGAGAATAAATTACCAACTCTCAAATGCTAAGGAAATCCTGAAAACCTGCACTGTGTGTGGCCCTCAAGGCCTGGAGTTTGAGATCCCTAATTTAGATATTTGAAACTCCATTTGGAATATTTGCCTTCTATGTTTCTTGATCTTGGCTACTTTGATTTTATTTAATTTGTGCCCCCTTGCTTTGTATTTTCACTCTCGTAGTTCTCCATTTGATCCAGACTAGTTTGGATCTCGGCGGTCGTTGGGACCCTGTCACACAGCAGCTAGTCTGACGACTCAGACCTACGTGGCTGAGTTCTGAGTCGCCAACGAGGTCACTGTTAAGGCATCAAACACACCGATGCATGCTGGCCAGCAGGAGCCCGACCATCAAAAAATGGTCCAGGCCATTCCGACACGATCGGCGATGTCACAGCGGGGGCCTGGTCGCTGCTACGTGTCAAACATAGCGAGATCGCTGACAAGAATGCTGTTACGTCACAAAACCTGTGACGCAACAGAGATCTCTCTATGTGTTACGGGGGCTTAAACCCTTGCTTGGGCAATGCATTTAACTGATTTATCTTGATCCTGCTAAATGATAATGAGACAGAATGATTATATGCAAATTGCCTCTTCGGAGAAGGAGAGGACTTGAACTCTAGTGCCACCTACTGTAAGAAGCAATCCTCACCATATACAGTTAGGGCCAGAAATATTTGGACAGTGACACAATTTTCACGAGTTGGGCTCTGCATGCCACCACATTGGATTTGAAATGAAACCTCTACAACAGAATTCAAGTGCAGATTGTAACGTTTAATTTGAAGGGTTGAACAAAACTATCTGATAGAAAATGTAGGAATTGTACACATTTCTTTACAAACACTCCACATTTTAGGAGGTCAAAAGTAATTGGACAAATAAACATAACCCAAACAAAATATTTTTATTTTCAATATTTTGTGACAAATCCTTTGGAGGAAATCACTGCCTTAAGTCTGGAACCCATGGACATCACCAAACGCTGGGTTTCCTCCTTCTTAATGCTTTGCCAGGCCTTTACAGCCGCAGCCTTCAGGTCTTGCTTGTTTGTGGGTCTTTCCGTCTTAAGTCTGGTTTTGAGCAAGTGAAATGCATGCTCAATTGGGTTAAGATCTGGTGATTGACTTGGCCATTGCAGAATGTTCCACTTTTTTGCACTCATGAACTGCTGGGTAGCTTTGGCTGTATGCTTGGGGTCATTGTCCATCTGTACTATGAAGCGCCGTCCAATCAACTTTGCAGCATTTGGCTGAATCTGTGCTGAAAGTATATCCCGGTACACTTCAGAATTCATCCGGCTACTCTTGTCTGCTGTTATGTCATCAATAAACACAAGTGACCAAGTGACATTGAAAGCCATGCATGCCCATGCCATCACGTTGCCTCCACCATGTTTTACAGAGGATGTGGTGTGCCTTGGATCATGTGCTGTTCCCTTTCTTACCCAAACTTTTTTCTTCCCATCATTCTGGTACAGGTTGATCTTTGTCTCATCTGTCCATAGAATACTTTTCCAGAACTGAGCTGGCTTCTTGAGGTGTTTTTCAGCAAATTTAACTCTGGCCTGTCTATGTTTTGAATTGATGAATGGTTTGCATCTAGATGTGAACCCTTTGTATTTACTGTCATGGAGTCTTCTCTTTACTGTTGACTTAGAGACAGATACACCTACTTCACTGAGAGTGTTCTGGACTTCAGTTGATGTTGTGAACGGGTTCTTCTTCACCAAATAAAGTATGCGGCGATCATCCACCACTGTTGTCATCCGTGGACGCCCAGGCCTTTTACAGTTCCCAAGCTCACCAGTCAATTCCTTTTTTCTCAGAATGTACCCAACTGTTGATTTTGCTACTCCAAGCATGTCTGCTATCTCTCTGATGGATTTTTCCTTTTTTTTCAGCCTCAGGATGTTCTGCTTCACCTCAATTGAGAGTTCCTTTGACAGCATGTTGTCTGGTCACAGCAACAGCTTCCAAATGCAAAACCACACACCTGGAATCCACCCCTGACCTTTTAACTACTTCATTGATTACAGGTTAACGAGGGAGACGCCTTCAGAGTTAATTGCAGCCCTTAGAGTCCATTGTCCAATTACTTTTGGTCCCTTGAAAAAGAGGAGGCTATGCATTACAGAGCTATGATTCCTAAACCCTTTCTCCGATTTGGATGTGGAAACTCTCATATTGCAGCTGGGAGTGTGCACTTTCAGCCCATATTATATATATAATTGTATTTCTGAACATGTTTTTGTAAACAGCTAAAATAACAAAACTTGTGTCACTGTCCAAATATTTCTGGCCCTAACTGTATATCAACCCTCTAATAAGCTTTTAATAAAATCCAAACCAGAATCTCAATTTGCAGACGCATTGTTTTGGGGTTAAGCCTCTCATCAGTGCAAAGCAGGAGACTTGATCTCGCATTATCAATGGCTTCTAACTGGGTTCTAAGGGGTAACGTTTCTCCTTGTGGAGAGTGACATGCCTGGCATGCCAAAGAAAGGAGGCTTGGCATGTCACTATCCACAAAAGAAACCTTACCGTTTACATCCCAGAATATTTCTACACATATAGGTCATGGGCACTCTGAAATCTATAGTAAAATCAAATTGCATTGTGTTACTAAATAACCCAAAACAATGCCTCTTAAGACTATTACAGTAAGTGTACATGTTGTGTATACCAGATTGCTAACAATGAACTATGGAAAATCGCTTTTATTGTGGAAACAGAAGATAATGTCATTAAATTAAATGAACAGTTTAAAAGAAAATAGACAAAACTTACAACACTGACTGTTCAGGTCAGTATAGGACCTATATATATAATATTCAACCCAGTAATTCAACCCAAACTCACAGAGCCTAATCCTATTAAGGGGCACCCATATACAGGGTGGGTCACTTATATGGATGCTCCTAAATAATATGGGAATGGTTGGTGATATCAGCTTCCTGTTTGTGGCACATTAGTATATGGGAGGGGGAAAACTTTTCCAGATGGGTGGTGACCATGGTGGCCATTTTGAACTTGACCCTTTTGGATCCAACTTTTTTCAATGGGTAGAGGGTCATGTGACACATCAAACGTATTGAGAATTTCATAAGAAAAAAAATGGTGTGCTTGGTTTTAACGTAACTTTATTCTTTCATGAGTTATTTACAAATTTATGACCAATTATAAAATGTGTTCAAAGTGCTGCCCATTGTGTTGGATTGTCAATGCAACCTTTCTCTGCCATTCTTCATCAATGGAAACCTCAATGCCACTGGATATCTGAAATTGCTATTAAATTCAGATATCCTGTGGCATTGAGGTTTCCATTGATGAAGAATGTCCCCACTATCTTTGAACCCCATATACCACACCAACCATCAATTTTTGTGTTCCAACAGTCTTGGAGGGATCTATCCACTGTGGGGTAGTGTCAGGCCAATAGCGGTGGTTTTGTTTGATAACTTCACCATTCACAAAGGTGTTTGCATCATCACTCATCTAGTAACATAGTAACATAGTTTTTAAGGTTGAAGGAAGACTTTAAGTCCATCTAGTTCAACCCATAGCCTAACATGTTGATCCAGAGGAAGGCAAAAAAAACCCATGTGGCAACACTAAGCTCCACATTAAAGGCAATTGTCTATGCTGTAAAGATACGAGATATGCAGCATCTGAAACAGATACTGGAAGCCTGTGCTAGCATTTCTTCTGTGATGTTGCTATCAGTGGGACAAGAGTGGGAGAAGAGGGTTGCATCGACAATCCAACACAATGGGCAGCACTTTGAACACATTTTGTAAGTGGTCATAGACTTGTAAATAATTCATGAAAGAATAAAGTTATGTTAAAACTAAGCACACCATTGTTTTTCTTATTAAATTCTCAATATGTTTGATGTGTCTCATGTCCCTCTTCCCATTGGAAAAAATAAAGTTGGATCCAAAATAGACAACTTCAAAATGGCCGCCATGGTCACCACCCATCTGGAAAAGTTTTCCCCCTCCCATATACTAATATGCCACAACTAGGAAGTCCCATTTTATTTAGGTGCATCTATATAAATGACCCACCCTGAACATTGCAGAAATTTCCATATTCAAACAAAGTAAATTACCTTGAGACATGAAGGGAATAGATAAGCAGGGACCACAGGTTCAGGCTTAACCCCGAACCTCCACGCGCGTTGACGAAGGTTTTATCCATCTTCAGGGACTGGAGTGAAGCCCCCCTCTTTTGTGGCTATCCTAGCCATCTGAGTCTGTCCTACCTTGGGTGGTGTTTCCCACTCACCAGCTACCTTGTTATCACCGGGTTATCTATTGTATATTTTTCTGTAATTTACGATTTAACAAAATTATATTTTTGCATTGGACCTATTTTGTCGTGACTCTTGTTTGCCCTTGGATGTGGAGGAGTCAAGTGGTCACATTTCTGTGTAGGTGATATAGTTTAAAAGAAAATGTTCTTTTTACGACTTTCCTTCATGATTTTACTATTATTTTTAATTGAAAGGTGGCAAAAGGAGATGGTGACTTGCAGACGAAATCAGCGGAAGATGAATTCATGCTTCTCGCCATGAAGATCAAGTTCCTGAGTTTGCTGAATAAATGTAACGAATGCCTGAATTTCCGGTCTAAAAAGCAGTGGGACAGAGTCAAACCGTCACCTTTTCTGGTGGCTCAGGCACAGAGGCTAATCTACCTCTGCAGTGTTTGTAACATTAACAAAGACGTCTGCTCATCAATCCGGGATATCATAAGCAATTATGTACCATGTGACGTTCCCAATTAGAAGTACTTCACATTCTCATCACATGTTGGATTACTGACATAAGTAGTAACGTGTAATATTTTACTTACCACCAAGCGGCTTGAAACCATTTGTAAGGGCCCTTTCACATCAGCGTTTTTCGTAATTCGCGGCAGATGCGGTGAAAAAACCGCATCTGCCGCGTTTGCCGCATAACGGTTCCACTTGCGGCACGGTTGCGGTTTTTTCCATAGGAAGTATAGGGGGACTTGCGGCAGATGCGGCAAGTGCGGTATTGCACTTGCGGCAGGTGCGGCAGAGAAAAAAACCGCGGCTTACTGCGGTTTTTTTCTCTGCCGCACCTGCCGCAAGTGCAATACCGCACTTGCCGCATCTGCCGCAAGTCCCCCTATACTTCCTATGGAAAAAACCGCAACCGTGCCGCAAGTGGAACCGTTATGCGGCAGTTGCGGCAGATGCGGTTTTTTCACCGCATCTGCCGCAAATTTAAAAAAACGCTGATGTGAAAGGGCCCTAAGACTTTTGTAGTAATAATAAAAATTGCATTTACCGTATCTCCCTTTTCATTGTATTTTTTTTTATCCCTCTTAATAAATTTTTATCTCTCACAGCAATTATACTTGAGCTCCTTATCACATGGACTAGAGCAGGGGTCTAAAACTCCAGGTCTTGTGGGCCACACACGGTTCATGTTTTCAGGATTTCCTTTGCATTTGACAGTTGGGAATCATCATCTGTACAGGAGATTAAATTACCAACTGTCAAATGCTAAGTAAATCCAGAAAACCTGGACTGTGTGTGGCCCTCAAGGCCCGGAGTTTGAGACCCCTGGACTAGAGGAAACGTTACACAGAGGAAACCCATGCAAAAAACTCTATGCAGATGTTGCCCCTGGCTATATTTGACTATAGGATCCCTAATCACTTAATTATTCATAAGTCAGTTATGTTGTGGCACCAACAACAGGATTTCAAACATTTGGTCTCCATGGTTAGCAATCTTGTTCACTGAAGCATTAAGGTACTGACACACGCCTCCATATCGCCGGTGAGAACGCTGGCAATTCCCGAATTCGGCGATGTGGAAACAACGTCGCATGTGCGTAGTGGCGTGTGACTGGGCGATTCTATGGCGAAAAATTGCCAGTGGCACGTTGCCTGATTGCCCTATCCTGCAGGTGATCCTGAAATCCATCAATAAATCTGTTTCGCGGACTAGAATGAAGTAAAAACATGCTTACAAAAATGTCACCATAGTATATACATGAATAAGTCACAGTAATTACAATTTCCGCCATAAAGTATACCTCAGCGTTGCCTGTGTCATGGCGCTGACTGAAATGGCAGTGTCCTCTCTGTGCAGCATTAGGCTGCATTTCTGCATGAAATTGTAATTACTGTGACTTATTCATGTATATACTATGGTGACATTTTTGTAAGCATGTTTTTACTTCATTCTAGTGTTTTTAATTGCACACCTGTATTAAGGAGGAGGTGACATCTAAGGGAGTTTCCCTATAAATTCTGCCATGACGTCACCTCCCCCAGGCCTGTAGAAGCGGGCAAACCTTGAAACAGGACCTGTCATCTGTACCTTCATGCACCCCCTCTCCGCACCTCTGTAATAAAGAAAGCACCTGTGAACAAAAGGTGAGTGCCGCCTTGTTGTTCTCTATACCTGGACTGTATATGCTTGACCAAGTATAAGATTAGAAGGGCAGTGGAGAACAGTGACACACAAGAAGAAATGTCTCTATCTCCAGCAGAACTGCTTATCACTGTTGTTCATAGTTTGATAGAACATATATTTGAGTAACATTTATACAATTCATATGAAAGTTAAATTATGAAATATTAATACATTTTTTTAAAGCTGGAGTCGGAGTCGTTACATTTCTACCGACTCCGACTCCAACCAAAACTAACTCCGACTCCGACTCCACGACTCCGACTCCACAGCCCTGCTACTAACCCTGTTATACCGTGGTTGTAAAGCACTGTTGCACTTTATCCTGCACCTTAATAAAATTGAATTTTTATTAATATTCATGAGTTGTGTCACAAAAGTTTGTTGTTGATGTACCTGTATTGAATCAACAGCCTGGAACCTGGGCTGATCCTTGCAGAGAACCACTCCTAGGAGCCTGGAGTATTAACATCGGTGAGTTGTAATACCTCTCCCTTCTCCCACTCTATATTGTTTATTACACACTTACATTTTGACAGACCTTTTTTGTTGCTCAAAGTCACCTGATACATTTAATAACGACTCAGGTATGTAACTGGAGGCCTAGTACTGGCCAGCTCACTTGCATCACTAATCATTTTGAGGTTCAGGTGTGTATATGCAATGTATGTTCAATTACAAAATCAGCTCACCCAAGTACACTCTGGTTTCAGTAAATGATTGTAAGTCTAACATAAAAGGGGTTATCCACTATTTGGATACCCCTTCCTAAATACTATATTCCCCAATGTAAAATAAACTTGTTCTATACAGTGGCATAACTAGTGTCTGATGGCCCTGGTGTGATATTTGGACCTGGGACCCCCACACACACACACACAAATATACACACACTCACGTTGCCCCCACACACATGTTGGTTTGAAATCCTATAAAGACTTATACATTGTCCCCTCTCCCCTTTCATTATGTATTAATGTCCCTCATCCTGATATATATGTTCACCATCCTGGTATATATGTCCTCTATCTTGGAATATATGGGTCTCATCCTGGTATATACAATCCCCATCTTGGTATGTTCTCATGCTGGTATATAGATCCTGCATCCTGGTATATAAAGGCCCATGCTGATGGATATGTCCCAATTCTAGTATACATGGGCCCATCCAGCTATATATGGGTCCAAATGGTCTACATCATTCCCATCCTGCTGTATATGGGCCCAACCTGATATATATATATATATATATATATATATATATATATATATATATCCTGCTATATATGCCCTCTATCCTGTATACATGATCCCCATCCTGGTTTACATGGTCCACATCCTTGTACATACAGTAATTCCCCCATCCTGGTTTACAAGACCTCATCCACGTATATATGATCTCCATCCTGGTTTATATGGCTATATCCATGTATATATGATCCCTATCCTGGTTTACATGGTCCACATCCTTGTATATATGTTTTCGTTCTGTCCATAACATAATTAAAAACAAAAACATTCTGCTCACCTTTTCTCAGCTCCCACATCACCCGGTGTCCTCTGTAGTCATAGCACAGTAACTGGCATCTGACCTCAGAGTGTGCGTCATAACGGATGACAGGTTACTGTCATGCGTCGCTCCCTGCTGTGGTACCACCAATGTCAGCTGCCAACCACTGTCTTCAGGTAGAGTGTATCACAGTCCAGGGACATGAATACAATGTATTTGCTACAATGCTACAATGTATTTCAGTTGGATGTGCATCCTTTGCGATCCCTGCGACCGCAATCGTTACACCCCCGGCAGTATAGTCACCTTTCATGCAAGTGTCATTCCAGCGATGCTAATGCCAGGCCTGATAGGACATTATTATATCACGTGGGCCTTGTAGCTAATCAGTAGTCGCTAATGGGCAGTTGTGCTCTTACTTTCTTTAGGCTTCCGAGGTTTCTCCAACGTAAGTGAGCACAGCAGTTCAATAGCAATCATTGTTTGACTGCAAAACTCATATGACATAATGTCATGTAAGCCCTGGGAGGATTAAATGCACCCTCACTGGTAGTGTGACAGAAGGGGGATTCTGGATTATGTGGATTCTACTCTAAAGATCATACATACATGAAAGTGGAATTTTATCTATTAGTATTATAGATGCCCATTCACGAGTTTGAATGCTACGACTGCACTCGCTTCTGACTCGCAATGCGAGTTAGGTGCGGGGGACTTGCACCAGTTAGCACCTGATAAGGCAACACTGGTCCGAGTGCAATGCGAGTTTCCCTCGCATTGCACTCGCGGGGTCCCTCGCCCAGTGTGCCTTCAGCCTAAGCGCCACATTCAGCTCTGAGAGATGGTCACGAGCCTCACTGTGACACCCAGAACCCCCTATTATAGTTATAATGACATACAAAGCTTCCCCACAGAACTCAAACCAAATTCTTGTGTTCCTGTCTCATACAGGCATTACACACACATTCAGGACTTCTGACGTTACCCCATTTGTTATTCTTGCATCAAGCACACTGACTACACTATTGTATCTAGCTTGAAGCACCCCACTAACTGGCAGTATCATCTTATCTCCAAATTCCCACATTTATCTCTTCTCCCAGTGTATGCACATCCAACTCTTCTCTTCTGTGCACCGCTACTCACAAACGTCACATTCTAGACACTAGTGCTTCATTGCTGCTTGCTAGACCTGGTGGTAATGCACCAAGCTGACAGACAGCTGAGAGCCACATGTTTTGGGTCCACAAACCACAGGTAGCTCCCAAGCTACACATTCAGGTACACTGCCTTATACAATAGCTGCGGAGAACAGTGTGGAAAGAAGGGTGTGTCCTTTTCCCCCTGAGAGTTACTACCTGCTTATGATTGGTAAACAAATCTCATCCCAAGAAAGAAGTATACGCCCCCAGAGACACAGTTCTGGTAACATCTATTATATAATCACGAATGGGTTTTTTGCCCCTTCTGAGTCCGCTCGCGCTGCGAGTCAGCGTGGTCATGTGGATACGACCGAAGCATTGGCCGCGCAGCGGCCATTGCGAGCAGTTCTAAGGCGACTCGCTATGCCCGCGCAGCGGGCATGGCGAGTCGCCTTAGCAGCGCGAAGCATTGGCCGCGAAGCGGCCATTGCGAGCCAGAGACTCGCTCTTCTAGAATACCGATGCATGTGCATCGGGCATCCAGCTAGTAACTTATAACCTAAACTGTATAAGCTGAAATTTCTGCAACAGAAAAAAGAAATTAAAAAATAAAAACTATGTTTTACTCAGCTCTGCAGTCACTTCTCCATGAATGTGGCCAGTTTCCATGCTCAGACTGGTGAAAGCTCCTCTGTAAGCTTAGATTCTGTGATAGATTTTTAAATCAAAATAGTGATATGAGATGTTTTCCTCTGATTCATCAATTACCAGTTTTTTAAAATATTGCTAAACCTTTGTGTAAGTGTACCCAAGCCCTTGCCTACAGTGATTTTATGTACATCAGATATTTTGGCACAAATTCTGAACACTTTAACGGAACATGTGACAAGTTAAGGCAAAAATAAAGAGCATTTTATATTTTGTGAAATAATTCATGACTCACGTGCGCCATTTTGAAGAGTTTTCTGCATGAAACATCAACAAGTAGAAGGAAGACCAAAAAGAGAAAAATGACCTTAAAAAAATGATGAATCAGGCCTAGGTTTTTTCTTTAAATTTCACTCCGTTTTATGATCCTATCGTTAAGATGTAATCTAGGAATAAAGATCTCACCCCTTATATTACAGGACCAAAGCTATTCCAAATTAAATCTTTATATTTTTTTACGTTTTAAAATGAGTGCAAAGCTTTTCCTCTGAATATGAATAGGTTAAAGGGGAATTCCGGTGAGATAAAAAAAATTGTATGGTCCCTGCACTCCTATACTATAATGCTGAGTTGTCTGTTACGCTTGTATGATGTTTAGAACTCATATATGTTACTTATTCACTAACTGCTACTTATCTGTCACCCCTCCCGCATGGGACAATACATCACACCTGATTGTAAAGCTCTTCCCCTCCCTCCATAGTAAGCATCTGTTAGTCCGAGAACAGACACTTCCTCATTCAGTCACGTGGGCATGACGTCATGAGGTTCAATTGTGACAGTCTTTGATGAGAGGGGGTGTGGTCACGCCCTTTGCTCTTATACAGAAGCAGATATTAACTACCGGCTCATACTAGGACCTTCCATGATGTCACGCCCATGTGATTGAATTAGGAAGCGTCGCTTATTGGATGAGCTGAAGCTCACTGCAGAGGGAAGGGGGAAAGCTGCACAATCAGCTCGCATGTGTGAGGGGTGACGAGTAAGGAGCAGTTAGTGAATAATTGATTTATATTAGTTCTAAATATCATACAAGTGTAACAGACAGCTTGGCATTATAGTTTAAGACTACTGGGACTGTACAACATTTTTTCTATCTCCCCGGAGTTCACCTTTAAGTAAACCCCAATAACTTGTATTTGCTGTAAAGGAATATGAACCAAAACCTCACATTAAGTGCCTTATTATGTGAACATCATTTTTCTTACGCTTCATTCACATACTTGCAAGTTATTTCTGTATATCTGTTTTGCTATAGATCTAAAATAAATAAATAATGATGGTACCAGAACCGCAGAACACCAGTGCAGATGTGAACAAAGTCCTAAACTGAACTACTTAGTAGATGTCATTTTAAATAAGTTTAAATCTATGTGGCCAAATATTTATCAGACTGGATGATGCTCCATACCCCAGTAATACAGTTGGTAAAGGTATTGACTGATGAAAATGTTTCACCTTGCATGAAATATTTTTACAGACCTCCAAAAAACACAACATAAACTCATTACTGTAGACTCACCCCTGTAGAATGTGAGCCCTCGCGGACTCTCCCATCGTGTATCAGCAAGCCTTGACTGTTCATATGTGCTGTACCTGTTCTTGTCCCCCCATTTCTTATGTAAAGCGCCATGGAACCAATGGCGCTATATAAATAAATAATAAAAATAATTACTGGTGGCTTGTAGTTGTAACTCAAATTTCATCAATTTAAATCTCATATAAATGTAAAGGAACCTGTCACTCTCTTACCTGGGAGACTGTCTCATTACTTTATTGATACTCCATTTTAAATGTGTTTCTTCCCTTACCAGGTGTGGATACTTTGTGATTACTCCCACCCTCTTTAAAGGATCACATGGTTCCAGCATGCTTTGCTGGAGATTGAAGATTCCTAGCCAAACTTCCTGAGGAGAAGGAAGTTCTCTGGAGAGCTATTTCTAAGCAATTTACTGCCATGGAGCATGGTGTGAAGCTGCCTAGTTGTTCCTCTGTCTGTCTCTCCTTCCCTCTTGTTGTATTATTGTAGTGGTTGGGACCAGTGCTCCCACTGGTCATTCCCTATTGTGGGCTAACATCAGGGCCAGTGAGGTATCCTGTTCGGCGACAAGTTGAAAGAACTCATATAGGGACGGTAGAGATCAGGGCACAGCCACAGGTTAGTGCAGGAAGTCACCTCTCCCCGTACCCTATGAGCAGGGCCCTCTGCTGTATTTGTCCCCCTGGTGTCGCCCTGTTGTTTGGAGCAGTGCGCCGGACATCGTTGGACCATGCGCCACTGTCACACACAGTAGCCGGACATTCCCCTTCCAGCATGACAGAACCATAGAGATTTTGTTTTTTCTACATTTCAACAAAACAATGTGAACAGAGCCTTCATTTGTCTTTGACCCTTTAAAAATACATATCTAATACAAACCATCATCTTGCCATTATGCTGAAATACTGCAGAATGATGTACAGGTGCATCTCAGTGAATTAGAATATCACCAAAAAGGTAATTTTTTTTAGTAATTTAATACATAAAGTGAAACCCATATATTATATACAGTCATTACAAACAGAGTGATCTATTTCAAGTGTTTGAAAATGTTGATGATTATGGCTTACAGCCAGTGAAAACCTAAAGGTCATTATCTCAGAAAATTAATGTAGGCAGGGTGAAGGGTTAAAAACCTTTGATGTCTCAAGGAACACGGCAGTGAGGTTTTTAACCCCTCATCCTCCCTACGCTATCTGCACCACGTTGGGGACTGCAGCAGCCGTGATATGCTTTTATAGTGGTTGTGACTCTCACAACCACACAAGGTGAAGCCTCTGATACCTATTTAGGTAATATTTAGTCTCTCAGACCCTTCATCATCCCTACTTTAATTTTCTGAGATAATGACCTTTTGGTTTTCATTGGCTGTAAGCCATAATCATCAACATTTACAGAAATAAACACTTGAAATAGATGACTCTGTGTGTAATGACTCTATATAATATATACATTTCACTTTATGAATTGAATTACTGAAATAAATTAACTTTTTGATGATATTCTAATTCAGTAGATGCTCTTGTACACATCAGAAAAAACATACAAGGACCCCAAGTAAAATGCTGGTTATTTGTCAACTGTGTATTTCATGAAGGAACAGATGCACAAAACAAAAATGAGATAAAATATTTGTCTTTTTTTCCGGTGTTCAAGTAAGTCCTAAAAACACATGATAACATTGCAAATATATTAATAGAAAAAAAAAAACAATATATACAAATAAACCCAAAAACATGGAACTGCATGGAATTACTACAGCTATAACATAACCTGAATCTTCCTAACAGGAGAAAGGCAGAATATTGTCAACTAAACAATGTCCTAAGATTTTGAGAGTATCTGCAGGGAGAAATCCAACCTGAAATCCATAAAAAGGATGGCCCAATAATAGCCGTCTCCTGCATTATAAGACTGGAGACCCTGAATACTGCAAGTGCATAGCACCAGTACTAATACAGAGGTAGGCGACCAATATAGTGGATTTATGTATGCCCTGTATCAGCAGTATTGTAGTAGTGAAGAATCTTGTGCTTTCATCAACCTGTAGGATATCACTTTTATTATATGCCACCCTTCAGGATGCGCCCTTACAATATCCACCATTGCATGTTAAAGCGGATAGGTTATGACCGGTTTCTCCAGATATTTGGCCAAGTGTAGAGTTTTCGAGGACAGCTGCTCCTCCAATGTTGGTGAACTGGACTAATGCTAACCCCTGGGGCTTCACCTTTCTTCTTCTGCAGATAACATGTTGGTATAGGTAACTTCTTATGTCTCTACAATAGAAGGTATAGATGATAGGGTTAAGAAGAGAGTTTGCTTCCCCAAGTACAAATAAAATATCCTTTAGTAAGTCCACCAGCTTGCAGGAGGTGCAGGTGGCTTGGATGATTCCAGTGATGTAGTAAGGCCCCCATGAGAGGGTAAAGCAGACAATCACTATAAGGACTGTTCTAGCTGCCTTGAAGTGGGATGTATGTGCTGGGTGGTTGCTGGGAAGACCACTAATAGCCCTGGTCCTCTGGATCCGTCGGTGGTGGAAATAGGCAATTCTTCCAACAGCAGTGTGGAGACACACTATAGTCACTAAGGCTGGCAGGAAAATGACAAAGCACAGAACATACAGATAGTCACTTTTTGCTGCATAGAAGAGTCCACAGATTCCAGTGTAATTGGTGTGCTGCAATGAGGGGGCTATTAAAGGCATGTGGCCAACAAAGAAGGAGACCACCCACAGTACTGCCAGAGAAATGCCAACACACTTACCAGTCATGATCTTAATGTAATATAGTGGCATCTTCACAGCCAGGTATCTGTCCAGGGAAATTAAAAGTAGGGTTAACATGGATCCAATGCAAGGAGTGACTGTGAAACATAACCTCAGCAGGCAGAAGAAGAGGTTCCTGTCAAAGTCCTCATCAAAGATGTCATCTAGGGCTTCCATGATGCACATGAGCCCCACCAGAAGGTCTGCAGCAGCCAGGTTCAAGATGAAGATGTAACTCTTGCAGCGCCTTTTCTTGAGCAGTTTGGACAAGATGACAATGACTGGAATATTGGCAGCTGGGATGAGGATACTGAGCAGTATGTGAAGAGCAGCATAGATGGAGCGGACATCTTCTGGGACAGGTCACCTGAGAACCCTACAAGTACTTTCCATCTCCCATCCTCAGGTTAACCCTACCTGTGCTGCCTGTTTATCTTCTTGATGCATCTTTCTCTAACAGTGCAGGAGGCACCCAGCAGACACTGGAGGTAGGAGCTCTGGTTGGATAGAAGAGGTTCTGCTGGTCTTCCATTGCTTGGGTGCTTCTTCTATGTCTTGTCTATGTGAGCTCTGTCCTGTTACTTTGTAATCCCTGTTAGTAGAAGGCTTGCAGAGCAGCTCTGTATATCAGAGCAGAGGAGGGGTTTATAGGACTGTGGGGGAGTTCTGCTTCCTGGAGAGAGAAAAAGACAGCAGATATACACAATCCTGAAGGAGGAGATGAGACATGAGGCTACACAGTGTCCTCAGTGACATCCCACCAGCAGCCCCTGCTTCAGCTGCTGCAGAGCTGCTCTCACCCTGCACTCATGTACTGAGGATTCAGCACCCAGGACAGCACCTGCAAACACCTGCTGGATCTGAGCATGGTGGATAGGAATCCCTGACATATTGATGCAGTTACAATGTTTGCTGTTTTATGCCAGCCCTGTAGCCCATGTACCCCAGACAGTTTGTTCACAAGGTAAACTACCTTGGGATCTGTAGATGGATTCCCCTATAGTCCTGTGTGTTTGGGTTACATGAAACTCTGGTCAAAATTCATGAGGAACCCCCACCTACCTTGAGACATTTTTTCATACAGTTGCTATGTTATGCATCCAGGAATCTTTGCCCCCTCCTCCCATATATCAGGATATTGGTGCTAATGAACTCCCCGGAGTACAAGGCGAAGGGGACGCATGGCTGTAGGAACGTCTGACGTTTTTACTAATGCTCCACACACTATATCTCCATTGAACATGCACTCCCTTTTGAGCCTCACACCTGAAGTACACCACTTTTTTTTTAACTTTGACAGGTATACTTTGGTGAATAAGATAAACCTCGGAGATGAGGGGGAGCCTTATCGGTCCTGTTACCTTAATAATGGACACATACCTTTACTTGTGGCCTGAGAGTTTATCACCAAATACCTTGTCCCAGCTCGGCGTGGACCATAAAATACAGCCATCAGGACCTGGCCTGAGTCTACTTTACACATGCATTCTGAAATTCTGTTTGTTTGAGAAACAGTAAAATGAAAAGAATGTCTAATTAGGCTGGCTTCACACTAGGGGTCTTCTGTCCTCTTTAGAATCCGGCAGAAACCACCACTAACTGAATCCAGAATCATCCAGCATAAATTAAAATGAAAGTAAATGGGCGCTGGATACCATTTTACCGAATCAGGCATGATCGGATAAAACCAGATAACATTTTTTGTCTACTGAGCATGCGGCTATTCTAGAAGATAGATGGATAGATAGCTAGATTAGATTAGATAGATAGAGCTCATCACTATCCCGCTCTCCTGTTGCTTGCTTCCGGGGCCACTCATTAAGCTTCATTCATATTCACTGTACTGACCGGCAATGGCCAATCACAGACACTCACTCTCTGTGAGAGTGTCTCTGATTGGCTGTTGCACTCAGACTGCACTCCCACAATCTGTATCAATAGCTGTGCTAGGTTGCCATACTGCACCACTTATTTACTATTGATGTCTTTTACCCTTTATTTGATACATATTAGTGTATGGCAACAAACCTGTCCTCATAGTGTGTAAAATAAATAAATAATGGAAAAAAATTGTAGGGCTTCACTGTATTTTTCACTCTCAGCACAGATAAAGCAGACAGCTGCAGACTGCCACCCTCATCTGCCTAGTTTTACATTGGCTGGCAAAAAAAATGTTTGAGCTTTGACCTATTTTTAATTGCCAGCCAAGGTAAAACTAGGCAGCTGGTATTCTCAGCGTGGTGGGAACCCATAGTTATTGGGCCCCCACACTATAGAATAGCAGCACACAGGTGCCCCAGAATTTGGGGCATTCAGTAGAAGTGGCAAATCCCAGCTCTTCTAGTTGCCCTGGTGCCTGTGACAAACTGGGTAATAAGGAGCTAATGCCAGCTTTGGATTGGTAGCTGGCAGTATGCCTGAGATTCATAATGTCGGGCCAATGTTAGACCCGGACATTATGAAGCTGTAGTAAAAAGTAAATAATACACAACATAGAAAAAATTCCTTTAGTAGAAATAAAACATAGGAAAAATTCTTTATTAGAAATGAAAAACGCTGACAACCATCAGTTACTCATTTATTAAAAGCCCCAACAACATACTCTCCGACGATACTCCACCACAAGGTCCCACGTCACAATCTCGGCTCTGCTGCATCAGCGGCCACAGTAAATAAAAAGCATCCTGTCATCACGGCATCTGAACACAGAATGAGAGCCCGGAGAGCTGCGGCTGTGTGAGCGGTGAGTCACTGAGGTCATCCAAGGACAGCTCAGGTAGCTATGGTAACCACTATGGTTAGCAGTTGCCATGGTACCTCAGTTGTGTCCTTGGGTGCCCTCACTGACTCACTGCTCATACAGTCACTGCTGTCGGTTCTGTCATTCTGCGCTCGGAGGCCGCAATGAAACGATATTTCTTCTTCAGCGTGGCCTCTGATGCAGCAGAGCTGAGATTATGATGTGGGACCTCGTGGTGGATTATGGTTGGTGAGTATGTTGTTGGGACTTAATAAATGGGTAAATAAGGGTTGTCATTGTGTTTTATTTCTAATAAAGGAATTTCCTCTGTATTCATTTTTAATAAAGGATTTTTTTGTGTGTGTGTTTATTAACTCTTTACTTACTGAGTCAGTAATGGGTGGGTATCGGAAGATGCCTGACATTACCAATCACAATAATGGCAAGCTGTAAATCATCATCTGTCATTAGCCCTTTTATTACCCAGTTTTTCACCGGCACCAGGGCAACTGGAAGAGTCAGGTACAGTGCCAGAGGAATGCACCATTTTCTGGGGTGGCTGTGTGCTGTAATTCAGTGTGGGAGCCTAGAACTCTTGGAACTCCCCACACTGAGGATTCCAGCCCTAAGCTGCTTAGTTGCACCTGGCCGGCAACCAAAAATATGGCGAAGCCCCACATCATTTTTCTTTTAAATTATTTCAAGAATTAAAAAAAAATTGACGTGGGGCCTCACTGTATTTTTGGTTGCCAATCATGTACAACTGGGCAGTTGGGGGCTGGAATCCTCAGCGTGGGTAGGCCGAAGCATTCTTCCCCTGCTGTGAATGGCAGCCCGCAGCTGCCCCAGAAAATGGAGCATTCATTAGAAGCAACTCTTCCAGTTGCCCTGCTGACAGTGGCAGACTGGGTAATATAGGGGATAATGCCAGCTTTGTATTAGCTGCTGGCACTGTGTCTGAGATTTATAATGTTAGGCCAATATTAGATCCGGCCATTATGAATCTCTAGTAAATAGTAAATAATACACAACACACAGAGAAAAATCATTTTATTAGAACAAAAAACACAAATACATATCTCAACTCCATCTTTATTACTCCCACGTACCCCTCCATGATCCTCTGCAATATCTTCTCATGGCAGAACCAGAAACTGACTGATTTCCGGCTACTGTTGTGAGTGGAGTGACATCACAAACGGGGTCACCTGAGTTCATATATTGATCTGAACTCAGGTGACCCTTACTGCGTCACCCCGCTCAGTGAATGTTCATGAAGCTTAATGAGTGGCCCCAGAATCAAGCAGTGTAAGGCAGTGTACTATTAAAAACTTTTCCACGTGTCCGTCAGAAAATGAATGCAAGCGTATGTAACCGCACTGGTATTATGCCGGATCCGAGGATTGGATCTGGCATAATGCCACTGCAGTTGCATCCACTTGCATCCGGTTTCACACAAAAAAACGGATGCAGTTGGATTTGTTTTCCACCAAATTAGAACGGAACACGTGTGAAACTAGTCTAAAACTGATACAAATGGAAGAAAATGGCATCAGGGTTCTGCTGTATTTCCACATGTAGAATGGAAGGAAAAGATGATTATGTAGAACATTTATTTTCCATCCTAAAGTTGACACATAACAGAACCAGACAAATCCCATAATAATCAATGGGGACTTTCTGTTTTAATTGGTGTCAGTTACAAAACAGATTCATTTTAGACATTAATTCAGTTTTATTTCTAAAAACAGGACAAACAGAATGTCCGAACACAGACTGGAAAGGTAGTCTAAGGCTAGGGTCAAATCTACGGTTTTTTTTTTTAAACCTGATCCGGTTTTGAGCTTTCCAAAAGCTCAAAACTGGATCAAGAAACGCTCCTCATAGGAGCCTATGATAAAAACCGTATTGCTTCACAAGCAATCCGGTTTCCGTCTCCGGCTCTGCAGCCTGCATGAAAAATTATGCAGGCTGCAGTTTTCGGAGCGGTTTTAGCATCCGCAATGCGGGAACTGGATTGCTCAGGATTTGTAATAGCTGTCTGTGCACAGCAGAGCTGAAGAGGACATGGTGGACTAGTGCGGGGATGCGATCCCTTCCTGCAGTCACAGACTCACAGCAGTGCACACTGACACTGTGAGTGTGTGATGGTGGAGCAGTCTAGCAGACAGTGTACTGTGAGTGCCGGGTGCCTGGTGCCTGCTTGGTGCCTGTCGGGTGCCAGGTGCCTGATGCCATGATGCCAGGTGCCTTGTGCCAGGGTGCCTGGTGCCTGCCGGGTGCCAGGTGCCTGATGCCTGCCGGGTGACAGGGTGCCTGGTGCCAGATACCAGAATGCCAGGTGCCAGGGTGCCTGGTGCCTGCCGGGTGCCTGGTGCCAGGTGTCGGGATCAGGAGTGTGGAGTCAGGTAAGGCGCTGTTACAGCTGAAGATAGCAGCCTGGGAGGTACAGAATGGGATACATGGATGGATGGATGGGGCGGCCTGGAAGAGGGGGCAGAATGGGATGGATGGGGCAGCCTGGAAAAGGGGGCAGAATGGGATGGATGGATTGGGCGGCCTGGAAAAGGGGGCAGAACGGGATGGATGGATGGGGCAGCTGGAAAAGGGGGCAGAACAGGATGGATGGGTGGGGGGGGCGGCATGGAAAGGGGGCAGAAGATGGATTGAAGGAGGGGGCGACCTGGAAAAGGGGGCAGAAAATGGATGGATGGAGGGGGGCATGGATAAGTGGGCAGAAGATGGATGGATGGGGGGGCGACATAGAAAAGGGGGAAGAAGATGAATGGATGGGGGGTGGCATGGAAAAGGGGGGAGAAGGTATCTGGATGCATGAGGTGATAGGGGAGAAGATACATGGATGGTTTGGTGGATGGGGAGAAGGTACATCGATGGATGAGGGATGGGGGAGAAGGTACGTGGATGGATGGGGGGATGGGGAGAAGGTATATGGATGAATGAGTGGATGGGGTAGAAGGTACATGGATGGATGGGGAGGAGAAGCTACATGTAATGTGGGGGGAGTAGCTAAATGGAATGTTGGGGAGAAGCTGTAAGGATGGGGGGAAAAGCTACATGGAACATGAGGAGGAGAAGCTACATGGATGGGGGATGGGGGAGAGGCTGCATGGAACATGGGAGGGGAGAGACTGCGTGGAACATGGGAGGGGAGAGGCTGCGTGGGACATGGGAGGGGATGGGGGAAGCATGAGATGTTTGGGAACGAAGATAAGCAACATGGGATTCAGGGAAATGGGGGTGAGGATGAGCTGCATGGAACATATGGATGGAGGATGAGCTGCATGGGACATGTGGGAGGAGGATGAAAAGTATGGGACATTTAATCTGCATACACATTTATATAGGGAACATACTGTTCTGGTGATGTATTGACTGTTTTTCTGATTATGTATTATTGTATTGCCGATGGTTCTAGTGATGTACTGACAGATGTATAGTGATGATGTATTATTGTATTGATGGGGGTTCTGGTGATGTATTGACTAGTTTGGGTGAAGTATTACTGTATTGACAATGGTTCTGGTGATATACTGACAGAGATTCTGGTGAGGTATTATTGTATTGACAGTGGTTCTGGTGATATACTGACAGGGGTTCTAGTGATGCGTTATTGTATTGCCGGTGGTTCTGGTGATATAGTCATGTGGATGTTGTAATCTTTAAATTATCAGACTTGATCCTAAAACGTTATAGGGCAAGTGTCCTTGACTAAAAATACAGCTGAATGTCGGCCAAACAATTGACTAAAGCCCCTAAGCAATATAAATAGGTGTCTGATCGCTCAGCCGGCAGTGAGCTTGCTCGGCTCTCCCATATACAGGAGCACTCATTCTTCCCAGTGTTCCTGTATACTATCTGCTGTTAGGCCCCTTTCACATCAGTGGTTTGCTGATGTTTCCGGCTGATCCGGCAGATGGCGCAGGATCTGCCACCTAACGGCCGACTTGCTGCACCGATCCGGCAAGCCCCATTCCTTGTCTATAGGGCTTGCGGCCAGGTGCAGCAAGTGCGGTTCTGCTGGATTCGGCAGATCTGGCACTTGCTGCTGCAAAACAAAAACTGCTGCTAACCGCATTTTTTTTTGCGTCAGCAATTGCCGGATTTGCTGGATTGCGGCAAAACCGCAATTGCCGCAAACCTCATAGAGAATGAATGGGGACTTGCTGCAAGTGTACCGCAAGTCGGCCGTCAGGCGGCAGAAGCGGTAAATCTGCTGGATCAGCCAGATACGGACAGAACCGCTGATGTGAAAGGGGCCTTAGACATCTCTGGCTGCAGCTTATCACTTAGAGGAGAAAAGGATCTACAGCCTGTAATCCAACATGTTGGATCCTCATTTCTCTTGACCAATCATCAGTTAGAGTCCCCATACACTTTACTGTCCTCGCAGGTTTAGCCAACTTTAATCTCATGTGTATGGAGGTCTTCACTACTATCTGAAGGCTACGGGCACTGACATCTGTGAACCCCGTAAGTGCTGGAATTCAGATAAAAGATAGGACACACAGTTAAAAAGGAAAACCTCAAAACACTGAACATATGAACAGCAATCCGGGTTTACATTGCCGTGCATGAGTTCATTCCTTTTAGCATTTATTTGTTGCTTTTTCAGACAGAATACAGAGCAGATCTGCCTGAAAAATAAAATGCTGTGTGCACATATGCTTAGTCTGACTGATCGGGGAGGGGGTGGGGACCGCTGAAAGTGCCTAGGGCGGCAGGAACTCCAAATACGGCCCTGGGTACACCCAGTATTTACTGTCTCTTTATTAAAATCTGTGTCTCCTAATACTTTCCAGGGACGCATTGTGCCCCCTCCGCAACTTGTAATGGTAGATGGTTAGGAGCAATTCTTAGTGGAGGAGGTCATTAATTTCAGGATTTGCAGAAATTGACTTAGTACTAGGGATGGGCGAATCTACTCGCTAGGACTCGTTACTCGGCGAGTAGTAAGGGACTCGCAGGACTCGGTACTCTGCGAGTTTCCCAGTGATTACTCGCACGAGTCCAGTGCAAATCAATATCAATCCTAGTTTTGTCAGAAACGCTGACAAAACTAGGATTGCCATTGTTTGCATTAGACTCGTGCGAGTAATCACTGGCTACTGTGCCAGTGATAGCAGGGAAACTCGCAAAGTAACTGCTGTTTCTTTGCGAGCCGAGTCCAGCTGTCTTCTCTGTGCAGCTCCAGGGTCCTAGAGCCCGCCTGCTGCCTGATGTAGCAGTGCTGAGATTGTTCTCAGTCTGCTCATTCCCTGTGTACAGACATGAATGTCTGTGCACAGAGATGATGTAGCAGTGCTGAGATTGTTCTCAGTCTGCTCATTCCCTGTGCATAGTCATCTATATTTATGCACAGGGGATGTAGCAGAGAGGACATCGCGTTTTGGACTGCGTCGGACGGAAGAGGATTTTTTTAATTAAAGATGGAGTCCCTAATGGCTTTTTTTTTTATTTCAAATAAAAAATTTTCTCTGTGTTGTGTTTTTTTAACCCTTTATTGGAGATTCTTAGTGGCTGGGTCAAACGTGGCCTGACATTAAGAATCTCGGGCTTAATACCAGCTTGTATAACAAAGCTGGTATTAACCCCTTTATTACCCAGCGTGCCATCGCCACCAGGGCCGCTGGAAGAGCGGGGTTCAGCGCCAGAGGATGGCGCTTCAATGAACGCGCCATCTTCTGGGGCGGCTGCGGGCTGCAATTTGCAGCGGGGGGTGCCCAGAAAGCTTGGGCATCCCTGCGCTGCGGATTCCAGCCCCCAGCTGCTTAGCTGTACCTGGCTAGACATAGAAATTGCGCGGAGCCCCACGCATTTTTTTTTTTATTATTTAATGAATTTCAGAGTCAGAGGCTCAGAGTCAGAGTCTCGGAGTCGGAGTCTCCTCAGAGTCGGAGTCTCAGAGTCGGAGTCTCAGAGTCGGAGTCGCCTTAGAGTCGGAGTCGCCTCGGAGTCGGAGTCGTCTCGGAGTCGGAGTCGTCTCGGAGTCGGAGTCGTCTCGGAGTCGGAGTCGTCTCGGAGTCGAGTCGGAGTCGGAGTCGTCTTGGAGTCGAGTCGGAGTCGGAGTCGTCTCGGAGTCGTCTCGAAGTCGGAGTCGTCTCGGAGTCGGAGTCGTCTCGGAGTCGGAGTCGTCTCGGAGTCGGAGTCGTCTCGGAGTCGAGTCGGAGTCGTCTCGGAGTCGGAGTCGTCTCGGAGTTGGAGTCGTCTCGGAGTCGGAGTCGTCTCGGAGTCGAGTCGGAGTCGGAGTCGTCTCGGAGTCGAGTCGGAGTCGGAGTCGTCGTCTTCTCGGAGTCGTCTCGGAGTCGGAGTCGTCTCGGAGTCGGAGTCGTCTCGGAGTCGGAGTCGTCTCGGAGTCGAGTCGGAGTCGGAGTCGTCTCGGAGTCGTCTCGGAGTCGAGTCGGAGTCGGAGTCGTCTCGGAGTCGGAGTCGGAGTCGTCTCGGAGTCGGAGTCGTCTCGGAGTCGGAGTCGTCTCGGAGTCGTCTCGGAGTCGTCTGAGTCGGAGTCGTCTCGGAGTCGGAGTCGTCTCGGAGTCGTCTCGGAGTCGGAGTCGTCTCGGAGTCGGAGTCGTCTCGGAGTCGGAGTCGTCTCGGAGTCGGAGTCGTCTCGGAGTCGGAGTCGTCTCGGAGTCGGAGTCGTCTTGGAGTCGGAGTCATCTCGGAGTCGGAGTCGTCTCGGAGTCGGAGTCGTCTCGGAGTCAGAGTCGTCTCGGAGTCGGAGTCGGAGTCATCTCGGAGTCGGAGTCGGAGTCGTCTCGGAGTCGGAGTCGTCTCGGAGTCGGAGTCGTCTCGGAGTCGGAGTCGTCTCGGAGTCGAGTCGGAGTCGTCTCGGAGTCGGAGTCGTCTCGGAATCGGAGTCAAAAAAATGCGTGGGGCTCCGCGCAATTTCTATGTCTAGCCAGGTACAGCTAAGCAGCTGGGGGCTGGAATCCGCAGCGCAGGGATGCCCAAGCTTTCTGGGCACCCCCCACTGCAAATTGCAGCCCGCAGCTGCCCCAGAAGATGGCGCGTTCATTGAAGCGCCATCCTCTGGCGCTGAACCCCGCTCTTCCAGCGGCCCTGGTGGCGGTGGCACGCTGGGTAATAGAGGTTAGGGCCAGCTTTGTATTATCAGCTGGCCCTAAGCCCGAAATTTATGGCGGTCACGCCAATATTAGACATGACTGCCATGAATTTCTATTAAATTGTTTTAAAAAAAACACAACACAGAGAAATTTTTTTATTAGAAATAAAAAAAAAAGCCATTAGGGACTCCATCTTTAATTAAAAAAATCCTCTTCCGTCCGACGCAGTCCAAAACGCGATGTCCTCTCTGCTACATCCCCTGTGTATAGATATAGATGTCTATACACAGGGAATGAGCAGACTGAGAACAATCTCAGCACTGCTACATCATCTCTGTGCACAGACATTCATGTCTGTACACAGGGAATGAGCAGACTGAGAACAATCTCAGCACTGCTACATCAGGCAGCAGGCGGGCTCTAGGACCCTGGAGCTGCACAGAGCAGACAGGACTCTTCTCTTATCTGTGCGAGTTTCCCAGCGATTACAGTTGCAAAGTAAACGAGTCCAATGCAAATAAATGACAAAACTCGGATTGCTTCAGGCTGAAGCTTCCGAGACACATCTGCGATTTGTAAATCTCACACTACTCGCTATTACTCGCTTCCCCATTCATTAACATTGGACTCGCTAGACTCGCAACGAGTAGCGAGTCCTGGGCTCGGACTCGCTAGAGTCAAGCGATTCCGAGTAATTTAGGATTCACCCATCACTACTTAGTACCTTATAAGATGGCGGGGTATACATCTGAAGAAGGCTCTTGGGAACTATTGGCTAATGTTAGTGCCCCGCAGAAGATTGCCCAGTTCCATCAAAGATACACTGAGAAACCGAGTCTGGGATCGTCCTGAGGCCGATTCTAGGGAGGGAGTAATGTTAGGACTTTGGATCTTATATTGACATTTTGTGCATGTTGCCACTGTTTGAGATGATGTCTGCTCCTTCGCTCTTGTTCATGTGATCTTCCTCTCTGCATTTATAGACCACAGCCTACAGTCTAGCCATGCTCAAGTATTCAGTAAGAAATCCTGGCTGTGCTTTAATAGTCTGCTCCACCTCCTGCTGATCCACTCTGGCTTTTCCAGCAACTACCATTGAACTCTAGCAACCTGACCTGCCTCCAGCTCCTTTGCTGCTTTTGGCTGCCTGCGTTTTATACCCTGACTCTGCTTCTGTTTTACCAAGCTGTGTGTCAAATAAGCCTTGTGCGCTTTGCCAGCACTTACTAAACGAATGTTTATTGTGCAAATGCAGCTCTCAGGGCATTTGGAACTGTTTTAAAGCTGCACTGCACTAATTAGTATTGGATTTGTTTTTCTCCATCGGTTCCTTTCTGTAAGAATTATTTCTAGAGACTTTCTTATTTATTGTTATTGTGCTAAAACTATTCTAAAGACTATCAGTTTGTACCCATTTGATGAACTTACTCATTTGCTGCACTTCACGTTATATCTTCCATGTGTGATAAATATAGACTTGTTCACCTTTAAATTTGGTTTCAGTATGTCTGTGCTCCCCGTGCTAATAGATCCTTTTTGTAGCTACAGTACATTACACAGATGCATGGCCAAAGCCAAGGAAGTTGTTGATTCTCGATGGAAGAAGCACGAAGAAAACTACAAGAAGACTATAGCCAACTTGCCCATGCCAAGCCCTTACAAATTGGTGACCAAGTCTGGCTCCAAAACAACAATCGGACTGCAAAAGTAGATCCACTTTGGGAAGTTGAATCATACACAGTAACTGCTATACCCTTTCCATCGTCTGATGTTTACGAGATATCCAAGATCGGTTGGAAACCACAGATGGTACACAGGAACCGAATAAATCTTTGAAGGAAGAATTCCCAAAAGAGTCTCCAATACCTGAGTCCCCGTTGATTGGAACACAAAATTCTCCGGATTCATCAGAAAGGCTACCAAGCCTTTCTGATCTTATCTTTGCTCCACAATTTGTGTTTCCTGACTATCACAAATTCGCTCCCACCTCAATTGAGAAAACTTCCACCTGAAGAAACCACAGAACCTGAACTGATCTCCAGTCAATTGACAACGCTCCAAGTGAAGTACAAAACGTATCCTAGCTGCTCGGTACCACACAATGTATTGTTTTGAGTGATATGCTCTATTGGCATTTACATATTCAGATTTAACAGATTAAAGTGGCTTCTTTTTCCTGTTAATGTAACAGTATTATAGTTATTGCAAAAGCTGTTTTGTTTTGCTAATGTTTATTTTACTATAATACCATTTTCCCAGTAATGGACATTTGTCTTAAATGCCTAGAGACTTTACCTCAGCAATGTTCTAAATATCTCTCATGTTCACAGCCTAATTTTGGTTGTACCAGTAATTATAATGTTTATATAATTTTGCAATGCACCTGTTGTATAGCACTTGTTTCTTCTGTCAAGGTAGCTGAAGTAAGTTGCTGGACCCCTAAACACTTACCTCATGTCCACAACAATTGTCAAAGCAGGAGGTTGCACTAATAGAGATGGTATATGACCCCCGGGAGCGCTCCTGTAGTTTCAATGTCTAGATGCAGGTATTGTATCGCCCATAATGTTCGTGCAATTATATGCAGCCAGACACATGGGTGAACTTGAAAACATGTGTAAATGATCTGTGCCATTGTATGATGAAAAGGACCACTGGAGTGAATCAAACAATGGTGGCTTTATTCATTCTACGCGTTTTGGAGCATTATCCTCGCTCATTCATCAGGAAATCAATCACAGATGCCCATTCTGTGTGACAGCATCTGTGATTGGCTGTTGGGCCTGCCACACGTATAAAAGTGTAAAAATAAATAAATAACTTTAAAAAATTAAGTAGCGCTCTGCGGTATATTTTATCCTCAGCGCAGACAAAGCAGACAGCTACAGGCTGCCATGCCCAGCTGCATGGCCTATAATTTCCAAGTTCAGTTTTAGTCCCCTTTTTGAATATTGGCACCACATTTGCTATACGCCAGTCCTGTGGTACAGACCCCGTTATTATGGAATCTTTAAATATTAAAAATAATGGTCTATCTATGACAGTACTTAATTCCTGCAGCACTCTGGAGTGTATCCCATCCGGGCCCGGGGATTTGTCAATTTTAGTGATTTTTAGACTATGCCGTACTTTCTGCTGGGTTAAGCAGGTGACATTTAATTGAGAGTTTTTGTTATCACTGATCATACTGTCTGTCATGGGATTTTCTTGTGTAAATACTGTTGAAAAAAAGTAATTTAGCATATTGTGTTTTTCCTCATCCTCATCCACCATTTCACCCAGACTATTTTTTAAGGGGCCAACACAATCATTTTTTAGTTTCTTAATATCCATGTAGTTAAAAAATATTTTGGGATTATTTTTACTTTCTCTGGCAAAGAGTCTCTCTGTCTCTATCTTTGCTGCCTTGATTTGCTTTTTACAAATGTTATTTAATTTTCTGTATTTATTTAATGCCTCATCACTACCAACTTGCTTTAATTCCCTAAATGCTTTCTTTTTGTCACTTATTGCACCCCTTACAGCCTTATTTAGCCATAGTGGTTTCCTCCTATTTCTAGCATGCTTATTCCCATAGGGTATATATTGTGCACAGGTCCTATTCAGGATGCTATTAAACGTCTCCCATTTGCTTTGTGTACTTTTGTGTCTCATGACATCGTCCCAGTTTATTGCCGTAAGATCATCTCTCAACCATTGGGTTGGAAATTTGCCTTCCTGAAATTTAGTGTCCTTGTAGCCCCTCTACTACACATCTTATTAAAGGATACTTGAAAACTTATTATTTTGTGATCACTATTACCTAAGTGACCTCCAACCAGTATATTTGATATGCGGTCTGGCCTGTTGGTTAATATTAGGTCCAGCAGTGCCCCCCTTCTTGTTGGGTCCTGAACCAGTTGTGAAAGGTAATTGTCTCTCATAGTTGTCAAAAACCTATTACCTTTGCTAGAACTGCAGGTTTCTGTTCCCCAATGTATTTCAGAGTAGTTGAAGTCCCTCCATAATAATGACTTCTCCCTGAGTCCCTGAATACTTTTAATACAATAAATAATAATAAAAAACAATATAAAAAAGTCTGTTTTTTTGTTTTTATCAGACAACTACTAAAAACAACAAAAAGCAAGTAAAAATTTTTTTATTGTAAGACTATGTTCAGACTTTCTTTCCAAATATGCACTTCATTAAATAAGTGGAGAAACTCCAGTACCACATTTAAGCAGCTCCTCAAAGTCATAATCGCTTTCCAACAAGCTTTTAATATGACTAAGGGATTTGTGCCAGATTAGAACCCCAAACTACAGATGCTGTGTTTCAGAGTAACTGCCCCTCATCAGTGTAGTGTGTGGGACATTCTGATCTGGCTGAATGAGTGGGCTAAGACAAGGTCTGGGAACTTGCTATCTACTTTATGGAGACAGTGAAGTAGGTGAGGAGATTGTAGCCACTTCCCTCCTCTCAGGTATATGCAAATTTGAACTTCATTAAGGAAGTGGAGAAACTCCAGTTCCACATTTAAGCAGCTCCTCAAAGTCATAATCGCTTTCCAACAAGCTTTTAATATGACTAAGGGAGTGGCTACAATCTCCTCACCTACTTAGCTGTCTCCATAAGGTAGTTAGCAAGTTCCCAGACCTTGTCTTAGCCCACTCACACAGCCAGATAATAATATCCCACACACTACATTGATGGGGGGCAGTTACCACGAAACGCAGCGTCTGTAGTTTGGGGTTCTGATCTGGCACAAATCCCTTAGTCATATTAAAAGCTTGTTGGAAAGCGATTATGACTTTGAGGAGCTGTTTAAATGTGGCACTGGAGTTTCTCCACTTCCTTAATGAAGTACAAATTTGCATATATCTGAGAGGAGGGAAGTGGCTACAATCTCCTCACCTACTTAGCTGTCTCCATAAGGTAGATAGCAAGTTCCCAGACTTTCTTTCCAACATTTTCGGGTTCCTGTTCCCCGTGTGTAATCAGTAAAAGCATGATGAGCTACTACAATCGCATGACAGTAGCAAGTAAAAAATAATCATTTTTTTATTGTAAGGCTATGTTCAGACTTTGTTTTTGATCCGGTTTTGGCATGAAAAACGGATCCCTTTCATTGATTCCTAGCAAAGTCAATGAGTTTTCAAGAAATGCTGTTCAGACTGCGTTTTTTACTGGATTGTTTTTTAAAAGAAAACACATCCAGAAAAAGAATGCGCCTGTCAATTTGGGCGGCATTTTTTCTCTTCCATTTTCTCCATTGACGCCATTCTAATGAATAAAAAATACGCGGATAATCCGTTTTTGCAGCTTTTTTTAGTGAGTTTTTGCCTTATTTTTCTACCCAAAAACACTGCACTATTCCAGGATGTGATGTCACTGGGAACAGGAACCGGAAAGTCCACCATTTTCAGGTTCCTGTTCCCTGTGTGTGATCAGTAGAAGCAGGATGAGCTGCTACAATCGCATGAAAGTAGGTAGATGTTAAAAAACTTGTTTCTGTGTTTTTTTCTTTTAAATTTTCGGCCTAGGGCTTCACTGTTTTTCTAATTTCTCTTATGTCTCCATTCCCCGGTCATCTGCCTCCCCTTATATACATGATCATGAATCCTGCGCTGTGCTGTATCACAGTACAGTCACAACACACAAAATGTACAAGATATGGTTTTATAGCTGTAAAATTAAAAAACAATTATAAACAAATATGATTAAAATAAAAAAAATAAATAAAAAAATAAAATAAAAAAAATTAGAACTTGCTGCTTTTTCCACTGCTGTGCTATCCCACCATAAGGTCAAGGGGTGGATTCAAACCCAGGCTAACAGAAGGGCAGAGCGGGCATTATCCAGTTGTTTTACCAACTGCTCCACAGCAGGTTCCAAGAATATGTGGATGTGTATCTCTTGACTTGTAGATCTGACACTTATCACACTACATGTCTATATTGTTATTTTTTTTTTTCTTCACCTGGGGGTTACAGATTATTATTTTAATATTATTATTATTACTTGAATACTTTTAATACAATAAATAATATATAAAAAATAATATAGAAAAAGTCTGTTTTTTCGTTTTTATCAGACAACTACTAAAAATAATAAAAAGCAAGTAAAAAAAAAAATCTTTTTTTATTGTAAGGCTATGTTCAGACTTTGTTTTTGATCTGTCTTTGGCATGAAAAATGGATCCCTTTCATTGATTCCTAGCAAAGGCAATGAGTTTTCAAGAAATGCTGTTCAGACTGCCTTTTTTACTGGAATGTTTATTTAAAAGAAAACACATCCAGAAAAAGAATGCGCCTGTCAATTTGGGCGGCATTTTTTCTCTTCTGTTTTCTCCATTGACGCCATTCTAATGAGTAAAAAAATACTTTTTTCTTCACCTGGGGGTTACAGATTATTATTTTTATTTTAATATTATTATTATTACTTGAATACTTTTAATACAATAAATAATAATAAAAAACAATATAAAAAAGTCTGTTTTTTCATTTTTATCAGACAACTACTAAAAATAATAAAGCAAGTAAAAAAGATCATTTTTTTCTTGTAAGGCTATGTGCAGACTTTGTTTTTGATCCAGTTTTGGCATGAAAAACGGATCCCTTTCATTGATTCCTAGCAAGGTCAATGAGTTTTCAAGAAATGCTGTTCAGACTCCGTTTTTTACTGGATTGTTTTTTTAAAAGAAAACACATCCAGAAAAAGAATGCGCCTGTCAATTTGGGCGGCATTTTTTCTCTTCCATTTTCTCCATTGACGCCATTCTAATGAATAAAAAATACACGGATAATCCGTTTTTGCAGCTTTTTTAGTGAGTTTTTGACTTATTTTCCTACCCAAAAACACTGCACTATTCCAGGATGTGATGTCACTGGGAACAGGAACCGGAAAGTCCACCATTTTCGGGTTCCTGTTCCCCGTGTGTGATAAGAAGAAGCAGGATGAGCTGCTACAATCGCATGAAAGTAGATGTTAAAAAACTTATTTCTGTGTTTTTTTCTTTTTAATTTTCGGCCTAGGGCTTCACTGTTTTTCTAATTTCTCTTATGTCCCCATTCCCCGGTCATCGGCCTCCACTTGTATACATGTGCCATCCCCCCGTCATCAGCCTCCCAGTATATACATGCCCCATTCCCCGGTCATCTGCCTCCCCTTATATACATGATCATGAATCCTGCACAGTGCTGTATCACAGTACAGTCACAACACACAAAATGTACAAGATCTGGTTCTATAGCTGTTATCATGAATATCTGAATATTGCTCATGATTTTAGGATGATTGAAGAGTCAGCCAAATCTAGCTCCCCCATCTCTCCTCCCTTTTTGGTTTGTGAGTAGGTTACATAGATCCAATTCATGCAACCCCCAGCCTAAGCCATTTACGACGGATCGTAAATACCTGGAGCTGAGGGGGCAGAGCATACACAGGTTTGAACCAGATCTGTTCCTCCACAAGATCCTTTGTTTAAACCTACAGTGGCTTCTATGTCGAATTTAAGAAGACCCGTTCACGCCACAAACACATAATTAATATTTTTAGATGATTCACCGCGTTGCGCATTTAATGATATGTTTTGTACAGTTATGCAATGTTCAGGAACATGGGAATAGATTTCTGCCATTCTAAACATCACAAGAAGGTCATATTTGGAATCAAACTTCTCAGAATTACATGACATTAAATATGAGTTATATATTATGTCTGTGAGCCCACCCCATCCCCAGATATGAAGAATGAAGATTTATTAAGCATGGTGGTCTTAGTGGACAAGCCCACAGGGAGTGGTCATTCCAAGCGGTGGGGGCCACAAATTCCCCTGTCTTTAATAAAAGTAGAGAAGCCAATTTTGGGTTATTCTGATCCTGGGGCTTGGCACAGCCACTTCCAGCTGTGTGACGGAATCTTACCTTTCAGGGGAGAGGCCCCCTCCACGGAACTACGTTTACCTATGCGTGAGTAGGTCTGAACATTTCTCTTTTATTCCTTTTATTTTTACAACTGTTTTATGCATACATGTATATTGTCTCTTATGTAGTATTCTGTAAATCTTTTATATAATCACTGCCATCTTTGGAGTAAAATATTATAATTTACTAGTCTCGATCTCCTTGTCCTATGAACGAGCTCTCACGACCTCACTGTTCGTTTTTACGCTATCATACAGGTTACCGATCCACCTTCAAGAGATCGGTGGTGGGAGATACCGTTTTTTCCCTATCGCCACGACAGCACCACCTGACCTGACCTGACCTGAGAGATAGGACCGCCCATCCAAGACAGGAAACCTCTGAGATAAAAAGGCGGGACCTCTCCTGAACCTCAGTTTAGGTTTCCTGTCTTGGAGGTGGGAGACCTCTGAAGCTCATGCGGTCCTGGCCTGACCCGGTAGCTGGAAGAAGCTGTCCTTACCTAGGCAGTGGCTCCGGACTTGGGTGCAGAAGCTCCTCCACGGGGTATCCCCTGTGGTGGTGGAGGGCACGGGGTCTGGAAAGGGCCACCAGCGGCCGGTTCTCGACCCTGGTTGCCGCCCGGACGTCGCAGCTGCAGGATTGGTGGCTGTCCGGCATGATTATGCCCCGGGTGAACAGGTTCCTCTGGAGGGGTAAGTCCCTGCCTGGCGCAGCGTTCCTGGGTCTGTGAGGGGCCTGGGAGCGGGTTCCCGGCGGCAGCTTTGAATTTTCGCGCCGGGAACCGCTACTTCCGGTTTCGGGGCGCGGACCGGAAGTGACACTCCGCGCTTGCGCAGTACAGCCCAAGATGGCGGCGCCCAGCGTTCGGCGGCTGGGAGACGCCGCAGCTGCAGCCGGCGGTGTGGGGCAGAGTATGGAGGGCAGCGCCAACCACAACGGAGGAACAGTCCATGACGCCTCCCGACCCAAGGGAGCAACTACATGCTGGCAGCCACAGGTCCTCTCTGAAGGGGTCCAGACAGGATGTGGACCCGAAAGCCCCCCGGAAGTCGGTATAACCTCTGGTTGGGTGAGTGCCTTCGGGCTGTGCTATATGTATTTACTACACCCTCTTGCTTGTTGCTAGGACGGCTAGAAGAAGGCGTCTAAGCATCGACATAAAGACTGTGTTCTCTGCTAAGTCCCTCTTCCAGAGGATTATGTTAAGGATTATGTTAAGCATTTGTGTGCCCCTTGTATTGCGGACACTGTACGGAGCAAGGTTCCCAGTCTGGCCTCTAGCCTTAGAGCTTTAGTGTGGGAGGCCTTTCCGTCCCTGCAGCTGGCCGGGATGGATGGGGGACATATGCGGCAGACGGCTTTGGGCTCTTCCTCTGGTACTGACCGTGCCGATCGTTGTTTACACTGGGGGGGAGCTGCAGGTCTTGCTCATCCTCTGCCTCGTCCTCCTCATCGTCCTCCTCCTCTGGGTCCTCCTCCTCTGTGGACAGCGGAGAGGGGACGCCGTGGGTTCCACGTAATGACACTGTTTTTTGTTTACAGCGGTCCGTTCGCCGATGGGGTTGGTGGAGGCCGTGGCCCCTCTTCGGTGGCGGATTTAGGGTTCAGTGGTCTGTCTTCCACGCAGAGACGGACTTTTCCCTTAAATCTGAGGGCCCAGGAAAACATTTTTAGCTCCTGGACTAAGCCTGTTCGGAAGGGCTCTCCTTCCTTTTAGGCTACTGGTGTAATTCCTGGGAATCCACTGCTAGCATTTTTTGGTCCCTCGTGTTTTGGTTGCAGCAGTTGGCAAGTGAGGGACGGGTCCCCTACGGCGGAGACCTTGTCTTCCTCCTTTTGACTCTTGCTTCGGCAGCTTTACTGGCGGATTCCTCGTGGAATTGGCGGCTAAGGATACGTCTTTCTTTAATGCTGCTCCTCATGCCTTATGGTGGGGGCCTGGCCCGGTGTTGCCCACTCTGGGTTTTCTTTACCTGGTGCGGGTGCTTTTCCGGTTGGTACGTCGCTAGCTGATATCTTGGCCGGGGCTTGTGCCAAGGTGGTTGTTTTTCCCTCCGGGGTCCCGGCTCCCGCCTTCCGGGGCCGTTCCCCTTCGTAAACCTCGGTTTGCTAAACGGAGGTCCCCTAGTCGGACCCGAAGTTCTTGGGCCAAGGGGGGAAGCATGTAGTCGGAGTTTTTTTGGTTCGGGGGTTTCTCCTTTGGCGAGTAGTTCCAGTATCAGTGTTGGCTCGCTCCAGGAGGAGGAAGGCTTGACCCTTTCTCCCAGCCGGCTCCGGGGTTGGGGCTAGCGAGGGAGCTCTCGCTCTTCTCAGTGACGGGTTGACACCGGGGTTCGCTTCGGCTCCTGGGGGGCCCCTGGTGATTGTGTCTGTCCGCTGTTCAGGAAAAGGCGCTTTTCTGATAAGAGGGGTAAGGGCCCTTGTGCGACTAAGGGGGGTTCCCCGGTTCCTCCAGCCGCCTGCGGCAGGGGGTTCTGTTCCCCGCTGTTTCTCGTGCCACAGCCAGTCGGTTCATTCCAGACTTTTATACCCCTGAATCCCCGGAACAGCTTTCTGGTGCGGAGTTCGTTCCTGAGGGGGACTTGGTAGTCGACAATCTGGGTTGGTTGCCAAATTGTTTCAGGGTGGGGCTGGATCTGCCGGACGCATAACACAATGTTCCGGTTCCCCGTCACCACCGGCAGTTCTGATGTTCGCCCGGTTTGGGGGGGCTTCCTCTGCCTTGCTGTGCCAGGCTCTCCCCTTCGGCCTGGCGATGGTTCCTCGGCTTTTCACGGCGCTGCTGGCAGTAGTGAGGCCACTTCCAACGTCCGCGGGGTTTAATTATTCCATATCTGGACGTTTGCTGCTTGTGGGGGACCCCTGGGGTTTGTGCCCATCTGCGACTGGTTTAGTCTTCCCTGGGTCAGCTGAGTTGGATTGTTGATCTGGGAAGGTCCAGGCTGTTCCCCGCCACGCGTCAGCTGGTTCTGGGGTTATTTCTGGGTTCCCAGTCTCTGCTTTACCTCCTTCTGGACGTCGGGGGTCGTGGCGTGACTGTAAGCAGTCCAGAGACCCCGCACGGGCATAATGTCGGGAAGCTCCCCGCTGACCTCGAGGCCATTGCGTCTTCGGTCATCCTTTTCTGCAGTACAGGGGCTCTCCTCGGTTGGTTTTCTGGAGGGCTGTGTCCCTCTTGGGCTCCCTCTCGTCCTGTATCCCCGCTGTTCCTTGAGCACGGTTGCGCTCTCGGGGCCTTCTGTGGATGGTTCCCCAGCGTCAGCTCGGGTTAGGGGCGGCCTTGGACGCATAATTGTTCTGTCCCCTCCGCCTTTAGATTCTCTGGAGGGGGGGGCTGCTCCCTGGGCGCCTCTCCAGGTGCGTCCCGTGGGTGGTCCGGTCTCCGATGCTTACCACGGAGGCCAGTTCCTGGCTCCTTCGGGACCTGTCCGCTCGGGGGGCCTGAGACTCATCGCCTCTCCAGGCTGTCCTCCCTTATGCGGGAGTTCCTGACTGTTTGGAAGGCAGTTCTGCGTTCCTTACTTCCCTTCGGGGGCACCATCTTAGTGTCCTCCCCGGCTACAGTGTGTGGTGGCTTCCTGGCACCGTCAGGGGGACGCCCGGTCTCAGGCACTCATGGTAGTTACGCGGGGCGTTGTCAGCTGTTGGAACGCCCGTCTGATTCCCTCTCTGACCTTCGCATGCGGGGAAGTGGCAACTTCCTGGACGGTTTTTCTCTGCAGGGTGCTGCTCCAACGGGAGCAGTGGGCCCTGGATTTGAGTGTTTTTTATTTTTTGCTCCGATTGTGGCCAGGTTGGGCCTTCTGGAGATGGATTTCTTTGCCACTCGAGAGCACGGTCTGGTGTGTGGATTCTGTTCGCTGATTCCCGGAGTCCGGCCCGTTGCTGGGGACGCTGTACTGATCCCCTGGTCCTTGGGCCTTCTGTGTCCCTTCCCTCCCTTGGTTAGGTTCCTGCAGTGCTTCGGAAGGTCAGGACGGGCAGGGCGAGGGTAGTCGTGATGGCGCCCTTCTGGCCCCGGGGAGCTTGGTTCTTTTGGCTCAGTCGCCTGTCCATCCAGGCTCCCTGGACTCTCCCCCTCTTCCAGTCTCTCCTGCAGGGGCCGGTCCCCCTTCCGCTGGTCTCCGGCTGACGGCGTGGGACTTGACCAGGCGGCTCCGGTCACGTGGGGGATTCTCTGGGGGCCTTGTTCGTGTGCTGAGGTCCGGTCGGACGCCGGTTGCCACCGTTTTTTTCTGGTACCGGGTGGTTTACCTTTTCTGTCTTCTTCAGGGACGAGTCCGGACGGTGGGCTCCTGTGCCGGCATTTTCGACTTCCTCCAGTGGGTGGCGGATTGGTCTCTGTCGATTCCCTGGAGCTCTGATTTTCGGCTTTAGGGGCCTGTGCCTTTGTTCCCTCGATGGGTCGTCTTGGGTGTCGTGGGTTTTCCGGTCCTGCCGGGGGGGGGGGGCACTCCTGTTCCCTGTCCAAAAGTGGCTCCTTGGGGTCTCATTTTGGTTCTGGATGCTTTAACCACGCCTCCCTTTGGGCTTTTCTTTTGTGCTTCGCCTAGGGTCCTGCCTCTGCAGTTGGTCCTGTTGGGCGGTGGCTTGCCGTCCGCCAGCCTTTTTTTGTGTCCTCCTGGCCTTGTCGGTGGTGGGGCCTTGTTCTCCGGTTCGGCTGGACAGGGTCATCCTCTACCTGGTTCCTTCCTTCTTCCCAAGGTGGCTCTCATGTTCCGCGGACTGCGGGAGCTTGTTCTCCCTTCCTTCTGTGGTCTTCCTACAATTCTGAAGGACGTGGTTCTCCACACATTCGTGGTCTGGTGGGAGTTGCTTGCCTGCTTCGTCGGGCCACGGCCTGGCGTCTGGCTCTGTCCCTCTTGTTTTTTATTTCGGGGAGCCTCTTGGGGTGAGGCAGTGTCCGTGGGTGCCCTTGCTTGGTGGTTGCGGGAAGCCTTCACTCTTGCTTCTTCCGGTCAGGTGCGGGTCCCGGGGGGCCTTTGTGCACCTCCACCAGGGCAGTAGCTGCTTCCTGGGCGGGGGTGGCTGTTGTCCCCTTGGACTTGATCTGTGGGGCTGCTCCTTCTCTTTTCTTCGAGCATGTCAGGCTTGATCTTGCTGCCGCTATGGTGGTGACCTTTGGTAGACGAGTTCTGCTAGCGGTGGTCCCTCCCTAATTTTCTTTTCTCTGAAATCTCTCAGGTGGTGCTGTCGTGGCGATAGGGAAAAATCTAAATTACTTACCGGTAATGTGTTTTTCATGAGCCACGACAGCACCACCGCATCCCTCCCTATTGCCTGTTGGTGTTGTTCCCGTTTGGAGGGGGTGTGTGATTTGAGTTCTTTTGGTTGTGTACTAATGCGTGTTGGGTTCCCCTCTCCGGTCTCTGTAACCGAAACTGAGGTTCAGGAGAGGTCCCGCCTTTTTATCTCAGAGGTTTCCTGTCTTGGATGGGCGATCCTATCTCTCAGGTCAGGTCAGGTGGAGCTGTCGTGGCTCATGAAAAACACATTACCGGTAAGTCATTTAGATTTTTGTATTTATGTGATATTGTGGGCCTGAGGGTGACTGGATCGAGGTATATATACGTTCCTGGCAGGAACTGGCGGTATATATACATTCTGTCACATCACGTGCCGCAGTAGACAACATAAATTAGGGCAGCTGGGCTCCTTTCTTATCCTCTGGCAATACCAGATTTGGCCAGCAGGCTAAGGGGGCGCCAGAGAGCTGCAGGTCCTGACTAAGTCATCGTGACAGCTGTACAATTAAAAAACAATTATAAACAAATATTGTATGATTAAAATAAAAAAAATTGGAACTCGCTGCTTTCCACCGCTGTGCTACAAGGGGTGGATTCGAACACAGGCTAATAGAGCAGAGCGGACATTATCCAGTTGTTTTCTCTTAAATAAACATTCTAGTAAAAAACGCAGTCTATACAGCATTTCTTGAAAACTCAATGCCTTTGCTAGGAATCAATGAAAGGGATCCGTTTTTCATGCCAAAAACAGATCAAAAACAAATTCTGAACATAGCCTTACAATAAAAAATGATTTTTTACTTTTAGTAGTTGTCTGATAAAAACAAAAACGAAAAAACAGACTTTTTCTATATTATTTTTTTATTATTTACTGTATCAAAAGTATTCAAGTAATAATAATAATGTCAAAATAATAATAATAATCTGTAACCCCCAGGTGAAGAAGAAAAATAAGTAACAATATAGACATGCAGTGTGATAACAGTGCCAGATCTACAAGTCAAGAGACACACATGCATACCTACATGTGTGGACCCTGGCTCCCGCTGTGGAAGCTATCCGCGGGTTGTGAGGTCCTCTGCAGCTGGTGCATGACTTTCCACGTGTGCCTAGGCTTGCAGCTATTGCCAGGTGCCCTGGGCGTCGGTTCCTGTGCTGGCTATGCTGTATGGGTTCTGACTGTGCCTAGGGTGCGCGCCGCCACACCTTCCCCAGTTTTGTAAGATGGAGGGTGTGCGCTTGAATTGCTGTCCCCAGCCTATCGCTGAGGGTCAACTCTTATTTAAAGTTCCTCTTTCCTGTTGGGCAGGGCCAGAGCCTCTCATTAGGTTGCTGATCCATCCCCTCATCCCTGTGTGTTTGCTCCAGCCATTCTGCTCTAGCTCTGGATGGCTGGTGTGTCTGCCCTTGTACCTGTGTAGTCTATGTGTTGGTACCAACGTCTTTGCCTTGTAGGTGGATTCCTGCTTGTGTCCTGATGTTCCCTGTCTGGAGCCGTATCTGTTGCATGGAGTCCAGGCGTCCAGTCTGAGGTCCCTGAGATCCAGTCTGGTGTCTGAGATGGTCCTGAGGTCCCGCTTGGTGTCTGAGATGAGCCTGAGGTCTGACCTGGCGTCCGAGATGGTCCTGAGGTCCCGCCTGGCGTCCGAGATGGTCCTGAGGTCCTGCCTGGTGTCCGAGATGGTCCTGAGGTCCTGCCTGGTGTCCGAGATGGTCCTGAGGTCCCGCCTGCTGTCCGAGATGGTCCTGAGGTATCGTCTGGTGTCCGCGATGGTCCTGAGGTCCCGCCTGGTGTCCGAGATGGTCCTGCCTAGTGTCCGAGATGGTCCTGAGGTCCTGCCTGGTGTCGGAGATGGTCCTGAGGTCCTGCCTGGTGTCGGAGATGGTCCTGAGGTCCTGCCTGGTGTTGGAGATGGTCCTGAGGTCCTGCCTGGTGTCGGAGATGGTCCTGAGGTCCTGCCTGGTGTCGGAGATGGTCCTGAGGTCCTGCCTGGTGTCGGAGATGGTCCTGAGGTCCTGCCTGGTGTTGGAGATGGTCCTGAGGTCCTGCTGGTGTCGAGATGGTCCTGAGGTCCTGCCTGGTGTCGGAGATGGTCCTGAGGTCCTGCCTGGTGTCGGAGATGGTCCTGAGGTCCTGCCTGGTGTCGGAGATGGTCCTGAGGTCCTGCCTGGTGTCGGAGATGGTCCTGAGGTCCTGCCTGGTGTCGGAGATGGTCCTGAGGTCCTGCCTGGTGTCGGAGATGGTCCTGAGGTCCTGCCTGGTGTCCGAAATGATCGAGGTCCTGCCTGGCGTCCTTGATGTTCCGAGTCCTTGATGTTCCGAGTCCATAATGTTCCGTGTCCATGAAGTCTTGCCTGTGTCCAGATGGATGTCCATAGTCCTGGTGGTCCAGTCCATGTAGTCAGAGTCGGTCCTGCTCGTGTTCCTGGACGGGCTCCTCCTCTGTGGTTCTGGGGAGCCTCCAGCCTTGTTTCCCGGTGACGGCTCAGCCTGAAGTTCTTGGATCTGACCAGCTGAGTTCCTGGACCTGTGTTCTCCATGTTCCGCCTGTGTCTCGATGTCCGGCCTGTTCCCTCATGCGTGATGTGCAGAATTGGGAGCCTGGCTTATTGTCTTGCACCTTGTACTGTGTTCGTATTAAGTAAACGTTGCATTTTGATATACCTGAAGTGTGCGGTATCATCATGTCCTGCAGGTTACCACCTTTCCCACATGCTCAGCTGCCACAGAACCCGGTCGCTGCTCTCCCCTAGTCTGGGCAGGCCTGGGTCCCCCCTGTGGTCCAGTGGGTCCACATACCTATTACAACCTGGGTCGCGAGCGCGACCTTGACACCGGCATTTGTGAATTGTGCTACTGGCCTTTTATCCATTGATGAGAAGTTCTTCCATTGTCTCACCACATTTAGCCAATTTAAAGAATTTGAACATCTTAATGGATCAGAAAAGCCAACACAGTACACAAGACCTAATACATGTACTCATATAATCGGGAGTTTGGGATTCGGGCACTGTAGCCGAATCCCAAAATCCTTTGCGGCACTGCGAGCGATGATGCGATAGCGTCATCGCGAGCCGCAGCCGCACTAGCTGACGCCGCCGCCATCCTGGCAACCGTCGGCCCTGCCTCATCGCGAGCGGCCTCGCGGTCTCCACGAGGTCGACGCTGCCCGGATGCCGCCGGTGACCTCCGCCCCCCCTCCCCCCCCCCGGAACCCCGCTCCTCCTCCTCCCCCCCTCGCTCCCCCGTCCTCCTGGCCTCATGCTATCCTCCACTCCTTCTGCCCCACTCGCGCTCCCCCCTGCTCCTTCTGCCCTGCCCGCGCTCCTCCCCGCTTGCGTCTCCCCGCGTTCCCCCACTCCTGAGTCATCTGTTGTTATATTTACCCTCCGCCGAGCGCTTGGTGCTGGGAGTAGTAGCAGCCATTGTGCTGATAGGACCTTGCATGATGTCAGAATGACATCTGCGTTCTGCGCTGTGATAGGCCCGCTTGCGGTCATGTGATATGTGACGTACTTATCACATGACTGCGAGCGCCCAAATCACAGCACCGAATGCAGATGTCATTCTGACATTATGCAAGGTCCTATCACCACAATGGCTGCTACTACTCCCAGCACCAAGCACTCGGCGGATTGTAAGTATAAGAACTTCACAGCCTCCTCCATCCTCACAGCCTCCTTTATCCTCACAGCCTCCTCCATCTTCACAGCCTCCTCCATCTTCACAGCCTCCTCCATCTTCACAGCCTCCTCCATCTTCACAGCCTCCTCCATCTTCACAGCCTCCTCCATCCTCACAGCCTCCTCCATCCTCACAGCCTCCTCCATCCTCACAGCCTCCTCCATCTTCACAGCCTCCCTAACCTCATAGCCTCCCCATCCTCACAGCCTCCTCCATCTTCACAGCCTCCCTATCCTCACAGCCTCCCCATCCCCTCAGCCTCCTCCATCCTCACAGCCTCCCCATCCCCTCAGCCTCCTCAATCTTCACAGTATCCCTATCCTCACAGCCTCCTCCATCTTCACAGCCTTCTCCGTCCTCACACCCTCCCCGTCCTCACACCCTCCCCATCCTCACAGCCTCCTTCGTCCTCGCAGCCTCCTCCATCCCCTCAGCCTCCTCCATCCTCACAGCCTCCCCATCCCCTCAGCCTCCTCTATCCTCACAGCCTTCTTAATCTTCACAGTATCCCTATCCTCACAGCCTCCCCCATCTTCACAGCCTCCTCCGTCCTTACAGCCTCCTCCGTCCTCATACCCTCCCCATCCTCGCACCCTCCTTCATTCTCGCAGCCTCCTCCATCCCCTCAGCCTCCTCCATCCCCTCAGCCTCCTCCATCCCCTCAGCCTCCTCCATCCTCACAGCCTCTTCCATCCTCACAGCCTCTTCCATCCTCACAGCCTCCTCCATCCTCACAGCCTCCTCCATCCTCACAGCCTCCTCCATCCCCTCTGCCTCCTCCATCCTCACAGCCTCCTCATCTCACATATCCATCCTCACAGCCTCCTCCATCCCCTCAGCCTCCTCCATCCCCTCAGCCTCCTCCATCCCCTCAGCCTCCTCCATCCTCACAGCCTCTTCCATCCTCACAGCCTCTTCTCTCCATCCTCACAGCCTCCTCCATCCTCACAGCCTCCTCCATCCCCTCTGCCTCCTCCATCCTCACAGCCTCCTCAATCTTCACAGTATCTCTATCCTCACAGCCTCCTCCATCTTCACAGCCTCCTCTGTCCTTACAGCCTCCCTATCTTTACAGCCTCCTCCATCCCCACAGCCTCCTCCATCCTCACAGACTCCTCCATCCTCAGCCGCACTAACTGACACCGCCGCCATCCTGCCAACCGTCGGCCCCGCGTCATCGCGACCGGCCTCGTGGCCTCCGCGAGGTCCACGCTGCCCGGATGCCGCTGGTGGCTTCCGCCCCTCGCCGCTCTCTCACCGCTGGGGCCTCAGTGTCGCCATGCTGGTGGAGTAGCGGTGTAGGGGCTGTGGGCAGGTGCTGGGAGCCAGTGACGTTGTCCTGTGAGCGGCGGCGGCCAATGGGAGTGATCGGAGCGTGTCAGGCTGCAAAGCCTGACATGCCCTGCTCACTCCCATTGCCCGCCGCCGCCCCTGCAAGCAGATTGGGCGCTGTGTTGTACACACAGGATGCCCATCCCATTGGCCAGGACTCAGCGTCCTGGACCTATCGGATGGCCGTCCTGTGTTTAGCACACACCGCTCAATCCGCTCCTTCCCCTCAGGTCACATGTGTGACCTGAGAGGAGGGACTGATCCCTCTCTGCAGCACCCTACCCGCCGCAGAGGACAATGCTGTGTGACTGGGGCTGCGATCAGCCCCAGCACGCAGTCACGTCCTGTCGCCGAGCCGTCATATTGCCGCTCCAGCCGGAGCTCTCCTCACCCCTCCATCCGCACCTGTCCTCACTCCTCCATCCGCATCTGTCCTCACCCCTCCAGCCGCACCTCTCCTCACCCCTCCACCCCCACCTCCCTTCACCCCTCCAGCCTCTGCTCTCCTCACCCCTCCACCCTCACTTCTCCTCACCCCTCCAGCCACACCTCTCCTCACCCCTCCTGCCTCACCTCTCCTCACCCCTCCAGTCCCACCTCTCCAGCCCCACCTCTTCACCCCTCCAGCCCCACCTCTTCACCCCTCCAGCCCCACCTCTCCTCACCAATCCAGCCCCACCTCTCCTCACCCCTCCAGGCTCACCTCTCCTCACCCCTCCAGGCTCACCTCTCCTCACCCCTCCAGGCTCACCTCTCCTCACCCCTCCAGCCCCCTCTCCTCACCCCTCCAGCCCCTGCTCTCCTCACCCCTCCAGCCCCTGCTCTCCTCACCCCTCCAGCCTCCCACCACATCATACTCTGCTATCAACAGAGCCCCCTCTATACTCTGCTACCCACAGAGCCGCCGATCCTGCTAGTTACTCTGCTACCCACAGACGCCGTACCTGTCAACTTAACTCTGCTACCCACAGAGCCGCCTGTATACTCTGCTACCCACAGAGGCACTCTGCCCCGCCCTGTATACTCTGCTACCCACAGAGCCGCCTGTATACTCTGCTACCCACAGAGCCGCCTGTATACTCTGCTACCCACAGAGCCGCCTGTATACTCTGCTACCCACAGAGCCGCCTGTACAATCTGCTACCCACAGAGCCGCCTGTACACTCTGCTACCCACAGAGCCGCCTCTATACTCTGCTAACCCACAGAGCCGCCTGTATAATCTGCTACCCTCAGAGCCGTCTGTATACTCTGCTACCCACTCACCCGCCTGTATACACACAATTCATTTCACCGCGCTCCCAATGCAATTGCATCGGGCCTTTTTACTAGTCTAATATATAAAGCTGAATGTGTGTATGTATGTATGAATGTGTGTATATCCGGGATTGGCATCTACACCGTCGCAACTACAGCCACAAAATTTTGCACAGTCACAAATCTGGACCCCGAGAGCGTCATAGGCTATGTTGTGAGGCGAAATTTTAACCCTGTGCGTTCCAGTTCACCAAACAATTTTGCCCCTATCTACATAATGGGGAAAAAGTGAATGCAAAAGTGTTGGAGGAAAATCGACAGCTGTCAGCTATAGCCATAAAATTTTGCACAGTCACACATTTGGACCCCGGAGCGACATAGGCTATGTTGTGAGGCGAAATTTTAACCCCGCGCATTCCAACTCACCAAACAATTTTGCCCCTATCTACATAATGGGGAAAAAGTGACAGTTACCAGTTGACAGTTGTGAATGAGAGGGGCTAAATGATAGCGCCAAAGACTAACAGCACATACCAGCATATAGTCACTAAGGTGGGGCCCCAACATAAGATATTCACCACGCACGGGGACATGTATACACACCACATGCCCACAAAGAGTAACAGCAAGTGTATAGTCGCTAAGGTGTAGCCCCAACATTGCATACTCACCACGCACCCGAACAAACACACACACACCAAAAAGAGACACACAACACAGAGACACACACACACACCTAAGGGGACACACACACACCCTATAGCGACACATGCACTCACCCCACAGGGACACACACACACACACTACAAAGAGACACATACAACACAGACACACACACCACACAGACCCCCCCACAGGGACCCACACACACATAGCCACCCTATAGGGACACATGCACTCACCCCACAGGGACACACACACCACAAAGAGACACACAACACAGATACACACACCACACAGACCCCCCCCACAGGGACACACACACATAGCCACCCTATAGGGACACAACATTGGATACTCACCACGCACCCGAACAAACACACACACACCACAAAGAGACAGACACACACACCCAAGGGGACACACCCTATAGGGACACATGCACTCACCCCATAGGGACACACACACACACCACAAAGAGACACACACCACACAGACCCCCCCACAGGGACACACACACATACACACCCTATAGGGACACATGCACTCACCCCACAGGGACACACACACCACAAAGAGACACACACAACACAGACACACACACACCACACAGACCCCCCCACAGGGACACACATACACACGCTATAGGAACACATGCACTCACCCCACAGGGACACACACACACCACAAAGAGACACACACAACAGAGACACACACCACAGAGACCCCCCCCCCCACAGGGACACACACACATACACACCCTATAGGGACACATGCACTCACCCCACAGGGACACACACATACACACACCCCAGGGACACACACACCACACAGACAGACACAGATGTGCAAAAATCACCTCACACAACTCGCCTTATACGTGTGCTATCTTTAATTTCTAAACATAAACATCTGATTAAAAACAGCCAATGTTCAACACATGTGCCATATAGGGAATTAAGGCAGATGTTAGTAACATGAGCTGTCTATTATGTCTATGTGTGAGGTAACATATACTGCCCGGCCAGGGGGACGGTTTACTGTTGGCTGGAGATTTATTATGCTATCTATAGCAATCAATCACAGCTCAGTTTCTATTTTCTTACACATCATTAATATGACATATTCAAATTCTATTTTGTTATAGCTAACATCAGTTATTTATTAACCCGGGCGTAGCCGAGTACTACAGCTAGTACATTAATAAAACCAAGAAGAAAATTAAGGCACCTCATAAGGAAACACCTGATCTTTCCAAGGATCTGACCACTCTCTAATGGTTAGTTGGAGACCAAAAAGCTAAATGCGACCAAAAACAACAGTACACTGCAGTAAAAGTATTAAATGCAAGTGCAGTATAAAAAATAGTATAACAAATACAGGGTACTTAGTCTATCCGTTTTTTTTGCGCAAAAAAAGTTATATCAAGCCACGTCACTAACTTCAAAGTGTACCCATCTCTGACGCGGTCCTAACTGTTGTATTAAAAAACCTGACTAGTGTGTATACTTACCAGTGAGCAGGAGCCAGCAGGACCTGTGTCTGAGATGGACTGAAGGCGACGGGGCTCTATGTGTGCAGGGCCCAGAGAGGGGCGGGAACTCAATCTCTTGCAAAGCAAGAGGCAACTTAATTAGAAACAAATGAGTCCTGCACACAGAGAACAAGTCTGTAAGAACATGTTCACAACCGCCAACATATTTGGAGACCAAAAAGCTAAATGCGACCAAAAACAACAGTACACTGCAGTAAAAGTATTAAATGCAAGTGCAGTATAAAAAATAGTATAACAAATACAGGGTACTTAGTCTATCCGTTTTTTTGCGCAAAAAAAGTTATATCAAGCCACGTCACTAACTTCAAAGTGTACCCATCTCTGACGCGGTCCTAACTGTTGTATTAAAAAACCTGACTAGTGTGTATACTTACCAGTGAGCAGGAGCCAGCAGGACCTGTGTCTGAGATGGACTGAAGGCGACGGGGCTCTATGTGTGCAGGGCCCAGAGAGGGGCGGGAACTCAATCTCTTGCAAAGCAAGAGGCAACTTAATTAGAAACAAATGAGTCCTGCACACAGAGAACAAGTCTGTAAGAACATGTTCACACCGCCAACATATTTGGAGACCAAAAAGCTAAATGCGACCAAAAACAACAGTACACTGCAGTAAAAGTATTAAATGCAAGTGCAGTATAAAAAATAGTATAACAAATACAGGGTACTTAGTCTATCCGTTTTTTTGCGCAAAAAAAGTTATATCAAGCCACGTCACTAACTTCAAAGTGTACCCATCTCTGACGCGGTCCTAACTGTTGTATTAAAAAACCTGACTAGTGTGTATACTTACCAGTGAGCAGGAGCCAGCAGGACCTGTGTCTGAGATGGACTGAAGGCGACGGGGCTCTATGTGTGCAGGGCCCAGAGAGGGGCGGGAACTCAATCTCTTGCAAAGCAAGAGGCAACTTAATTAGAAACAAATGAGTCCTGCACACAGAGAACAAGTCTGTAAGAACATGTTCACACCGCCAACATATTTGGAGACCAAAAAGCTAAATGCGACCAAAAACAACAGTACACTGCAGTAAAAGTATTAAATGCAAGTGCAGTATAAAAAATAGTATAACAAATACAGGGTACTTAGTCTATCCGTTTTTTTGCGCAAAAAAAGTTATATCAAGCCACGTCACTAACTTCAAAGTGTACCCATCTCTGACGCAGTCCTAACTGTTGTATTAAAAAACCTGACTAGTGTGTATACTTACCAGTGAGCAGGAGCCAGCAGGACCTGTGTCTGAGATGGACTGAAGGCGACAGGGCTCTATGTGTGCAGGGCCCAGAGAGGGGCGGGAACTCAATCTCTTGCAAAGCAAGAGGCAACTTAATTAGAAACAAATGAGTCCTGCACACAGAGAACAAGTCTGTAAGAACATGTTCACACCGCCAACATATTTGGAGACCAAAAAGCTCTCTAATGGTTAGTGTTGCAAATAGATGATGTCAATGACTTCTTGAATCTGTCTCTCCACATTCCACCATTAGCGAATTAAGCTACTGAACATTTTAGCCATTGATGACATAGTCTTCCATTGTTTCACCTCCATAAGCCATTCTTAAAGAAGTTGAACACCTGATGGTTCTGAAACTTCAACACACGAAGGAAGAGACTTGCCTTGTCACTAATTGATAAGTTGGTAAATATACTGAACCATCAGGACACAAAGAATAATGTAACAACATGTATGTTAGCCATCAGGGCATGGACACATGGTGATAAAAAATCCAGCCTCCTCCAGCCCCTTCAGCTGGCCATTCCATCTCCAAAATTGGTGCATTTTTCACACCAATATTATATACTAGCTGGGAGCCCGATGCACATGCATCGGGATTCTAGAAGGGCGAGTCTCTGACTCGCAATGGCCGCTTCGCGGCCAATGCTTCGCGCTGCTAAGTCGACTCGCCATGCCCGCTGCGCGGGCATAGCGAGTCGCCTTAGAACTGCTCGCAATGGCCGCTGCGCGGCCAATGCTTCGCTCGTATCCACATGACCACGCCGGGGGCAAAAAACCCATTCGCAATTATATAATAGATTATATGGGATGAGAAACAATAAAGCACCTGATGGTTCAGAAAATCCAACACAGTTCAGAAAAGCTAATACCTACATCAAGAAAACCAAAAGGAAAATAAAGGCACCTTATAAGGGGGAATTTGATCTTTCTGACGATCTGGCCACTCTCTAAGGGCTAGATGTGCATATGGATGATGTCCAGAAATTCCTAAATATGTCTCTCCACATTCCAGAATTTGTGATTTGGGCTACTGGCCCTTTTAGCCATTAATTAGAAATTCTTCCATTGTCTCACCCCATTAAGCCATTCTTAAAGAAGTTGAACACCTGATGGTTCTGAAACTTCAATACACAAAGGAGGAGACTTGCCTTGTCACTAATTGATAAGTTGGTAAATATACTAAATAGTGATGAAGAGAGTACTAAAATGCTCGGGTGCTCGAAGCTCGGGCCGAGCATCCCAAGATACTCGTGTACTCGGCCCGAGCACCAAGCCCAATGTTATCCTATGGGAGACCCGAGTATTTTTATGAAATGACTGCCGGCAGCATGTAGAAACCCTAAAAATGTCACAAAAGTCTCAGAAGAGTGCTCAAATGACATGGCAACACCATGGGGAAGACCCTTGGAAGCATTTCTCACTCAAAAGTCACAGCTGTGAACAATGTTGTCCGAGTTTCACGCCAATTTTACGGAGTCACCAGAAAACCTTCCAAAATGACACCAAAATGAATATTCAGGGTGGAAATGTTAAGGGCACATACCCAATAGTGAGATACAGCTGGTGGATGTTACTTTTTGTGATTACATGAAAGATTTTACGTGAAAACATTGTGCGGCACTCCGATGACCCTGAGAAGAGACGTACATGAAGCCCTGTCTTGACATAATGTGCCCATTTTGAGGAAGTGGGTCTATTGTAGTATTTTCCTTTGCCAGGGCAGTCCAAAATTGGGAGGTTCACCAATGCCCCTGGATAGAGACGTGCATGAGGGCCTGTAAACCTGAAGTGCCCATTGTAAGGAAGTGGGTGTATTGTAGTATAGCCCTTTGGCAGGGCAGCCAAAAATTGGGAGGTTCAACAATGACCCATGCATACAGACATGCATGAGGGCCTGTAAACCTGGAGTGGGTGTATTGTAGTATTGCCCTTTGGCAGGGCAGCCTAAAATTGTGAGGCTCCACATTGTCTCTGGATAGAGACGTGCAGTAGGGCCTGTAAACCTGAAGTGGGTGTATTGTAGTATAGCCCTTTGGCAGGGCAGCCAAAAATTGGGAGGCTCAACAATGACCCATGCATACAGACATGCATGAGGGCCTGTAAACCTGGAGTGGGTGTATTGTAGTATTGCCCTTTGGCAGGGCAGCCAAAAATTGGGAGGCTCCACATTGTCCCTGGATAGAGACGTGCATGAGGGCCTCAAAACATTTTTCCCATTGAAAAGGAGCGGGTCTCCTGTCATTGTAATGCCCATTCTAAAAGAATTTACCACTGGGGGTATACCTGAAACAACAGCCTAACTATTGTAACGGTCATCATGGTGGCACATGAGGAGAAGGAGGAGCAGTCCAGCGATTAGCCAAAGTCCAGAAGTGTGTACCCATGGGTGAGTGGAGGTACATGGCAAGTTCCCATAACAAAATTTAAATTCCGCTGTCAGTTGTTGGTGGTGTGGTGAAGTCTGGCCCAATCCAACCCTTGTTCATTTTGATCAGAGTCAGCCTGTCAGCATTTTCAGTTGACAGGCGGGTGCGTTTATCAATAATGATTCCACCTGCGGCACTGAAAACACGCTCTGACAAAATGCTAGCGGCAGGGCAGGCCAGGACTTCCAAGGCGTAGAGAGCCAATTCATGCCAGGTGTCCAGCTTGGAGACCCAATAATTGTAAGGCACAGAGGAATGTCGCAGTACAGTTGTTCGATCTGCAAGGTACTCCTTCAGCATCTGGCCAAACTTAGCATTTCTTGTGGCACTACCCCTCACCTCAGGGGCTGTGGTACGTGAGGGGCTGAGAAAACTGTCCCACATCGTAAAGACTGTTCCCCTACCTCTGGCGGATTGGACTTGTGCCCCTCTCGGCCGTACGCCTTGGTTGTCCACCGATTCCTGACCTATGCCGCTAGCGTTTTGTGAGGAGAATGCTTTGCCTACTTCCGTGACTATGGCCTTCTGGAACTGCTGCATTTTGGCTGACCTCTCCGCCTCAGAAATGAGAGACATAAAGTTCTCCTTGTAGCGTGGGTCTAAGAGTGTTGCCAACCAGTACTGATTGTCGGCCAAGATGTTCTGAACGCGAGGGTCACGAGCCAGTCAGCTTACCATAAAGTCAGCCATATGCGCCAGACTCTTAACAGCCATCACTTCAGTATCCAGACCAACACGATGACTGAACATGCTGTCCTCCTCCTCCTCATCTCCCCTGTCCTCTGGCCAGCCACGCTGAAGCGAGGGTATGACTGGTGTGCATGTCATATCCTCAATTTGGCCAGAGAGTTGCTCTGTCTTCATCCTCCTCCTCCTCGTCATAGTCCTCCACTGGACGTTGTGATGAGATGAGGCAGGGCTGTGTGTTATCACCCACACCCACTACTGTTTCTTGCTCAAACTCATCGCGCTCCGCCTGCAATGCATCCTCTTTGTTTTTCAGCAGAGACCTTTTTAGAAGGCAGAGTAGCAGTATGTTGATGCTAATAATGGCGTCATCGCCGCTCACCATCTTGGTGGAGTGCTCAAAGTTTTGGAGGACGGTACATAGGTCTGACATCCATCTCCACTCCTCAGGTGTTATGTTTGGAGTTTGACCCATTTCCCGACGGCTTAAGTGATGCAGGTACTCAAAACTGCCCTCTTCTGCTCACATATCCTGACCAACATGTGCAGAGTTGAATTCCAACGCGTGGGAACATCACACACCAGTCTGTGGGCCGGAAGATGCAAACAGCGCTGAAAGCCGGCAAGGCCGGCTGAAGCAGCAGGTGACTTGCGAAAATGTGCAGACAGGCGGCAAACTTTTACCAGCAGATCAGACAGCTCTGGGTATGACTTTATAAACCGCTGAACCACCAGGTTGAGCACATGGGCCATGCATGGAACATGCGTCAGCTGGCCTCGCCTCAAAGCTGCCACCAGGTTCCGGCCAGGAACTTTAGGTTCAGAGGTGTGAGCCAGTGATCTGCCTGCTGTTTCAGAGCTGTCCACACCTCTTCTGCATTGTGGGGTTTGTCACCTATGCATATTAGCTTCAGCACAGCCTGTTGCCGCTTTGCAGAGGCAGTGCTGCAGTGCTTCCAGCTTGGGACTGGTGTGGAGGGTAAAGTGGATGAGGATGCGCAGGAGGAGGAGGAGGGAGGCTGAGGAGCATGACATTCCGGAGCTGTAGAGTCTGGGTGAAACCATGACTGAGGTAGGGTCTGCAATCCTTGGTGTGGGAAGGACGTGCTCTGTCCCTTGCTCAGACTGGGTCCCAGCTTCCACAATATTAACCCAGTGTGCCGTCAAGGAGATATAGCGGCCTTGCCCACAAGCACTTGTCCACGTGTCTGTGGTTAGGTGGACTTTGGCTGAAACAGCGTTGTTCAGGGCACGTGTGATGCTTTGTGACACGTGGTTATGCAATGCGGGGACGGCACATCTGGAGAAATAGTGGCGGCTGGTGACCGAGTAACGTGGGACAGCAGCCACCATCAGGTCGCGGAATGCTTCCGTCTCCACCAGCCGGAAAGGTAACATTTCTAGCGCAAGCAGTCGCGAAATGTGATAATTTAGGACTGTGGCATGTGGGGCGTTGGCAGCGTATTTGCGCATGCATTCAAAGGTTTGCTGAATGGATAATTGAACGCTGCGCTGGGACAAGGACGTGCTTGATGGTGGTGTTATTTGTGCGTGGGCAACGTCAGGTGCAGGGCCGGAGGCTTGTTCGCGGCCAGCATGGACAGGGGATTGGCTCGCACGCACAACACGCGAAGACGTAGCAGTGACATCAGCAAGCACCCCTCCTCGACTCGGTTGTACTTTCCACAAAGTCGGGTGCTTGGCTGACATGTGCCTGATCATGCTGGTGGTGGTCAGGCTGCTAGTTTTCGTACCCCTGCTGATGCTGGCATGGCAGGTGTTGCAAATGGCCTTTTTAGAGTCATCTGGAGCCAACTTAAAAAACTGCCAGACTCGGGAAGACCTAACATTTGCACAGGCACCTTGTATCGTGTTGTTGTTCCGGGGAACGGTCGCCTGCCTTCTGCCTGCGGACACGACCCTGCTTCTTACTGCCTGTTGGGATGCTCCCCCTGTGCACTGCTGTCCTCGCTCTGCATATCCTCCTGCCAGGTTGGGTCAGCTACTGGATCATCCTCCACGTCGTCTTCCTCTTCCGCACCCTGATCCTCCTCCTGACTTCCTGGCAATTATGTCTCATCATCCTCCACCCCTTGTTGAGACACGTTGCCAACTTTCCCTTCATGAGAACGTGGCTGCTCAAATATTTGGGCATCTGTACATACCATCTCATCACCCACTTCAACAGGAGCTGGCGAGAGGCCAGATTCTGCGAATGGATACGTGAACAGCTCTTCTGAGTGTCCTAGTGTGGGATCAGTAATGTCCGTGGACGTGTACTCGGCCTGGTGGTAGGAAGGAGGATCAGGTTGGGAAATGTGCGGTGCAGTATCACGGCTACTGACACTTGACCGTGTGGAAGACAGGGTGTTTGTAGAGGTGCCCATCTGACTTGAAGCATTATCCGCTATCCAAGTAACAACCTGTTGACACTGGTCTTGGTTCAAGAGCGGTGTACTGCTGCGGGCCCCAAGAATTTGGGACAGGATGTGCGAGCGAGTAGATGTGCCACTTTGTTGTTGTGAAAATAGTGCTTGCACACGACCTCGGCCTCTGCCTGCACCACCATCACGTCCACTTCCTTGTCCCTTGCCAACGCCCTTGCGCATTTTTCCTGTATACAGCTACAACAGTCGGTGACTGTTCTGGTCACAGGAAAGCTGGATTTTAGACCCTGCCTGTATACAGCTAGTCAAGTACGACAGTCTGGTGACTGTACTGCTCACAGGAAAGCTGGATTTTAGACCCTGCCTTTATACAGCTAGTCAATTTTAACAGTCTGGTGACTGTTCTGGTCACAGAAAGCTGGATTTTAGACCCTGCCTGTTTACAGCTAGTCAATTTTAACAGTCTGGTGACTGTTCTGGTCACAGGAAAGCTGGATTTTAGCCCTGCCTGTATCAGCTAGTCATTTTAACAGTCTGGTGACTGTTCTGGTCACAGAAAGCTGGATTTTAGACCCTGCCTGTATACAGCTAGTCAATTTAACAGTCTGGTGACTGTTCTGGTCACAGGAAAGCTGGATTTTAGACCCTGCCTGTATCAGCTAGTCATTTTTTACAGTCTGGTGACTGTTCTGGTCACAGGAAAGCTGGATTTAGACCCTGCCTGTATACAGCTAGTCAAGTACAACAGTCTGGTGACTGTTCTGGTCACAGGAAAGCTGGATTTTAGACCCTGCCTGTATACAGCTAGTCAATTTTAACAGTCTGGTGACTGTTCTGGTCACAGGAAAGCTGGATTTAGACCCTGCCTGTATACAGCTAGTCAAGTACAACAGTCTGGTGACTGTTCTGGTCACAGGAAAGCTGGATTTTAGACCCTGCCTGTATACAGCTAGTCAATTTTAACAGTCTGGTGACTGATCTGGTCACAGGAAAGCTGGATTTTAGACCCTGCCTGTATACAGCTAGTCAAGTACAACAGTCTGGTGACTGTTCTGGTCACAGGAAAGCTGGATTTTAAACCCTGCCTGTATACAGCTAGTCAATTTTAACAATCTGGTGACTGTTCTGGTCACAGGAAAGCTGGATTTTAGACCCTGCCTGTATACAGCTAGTCAATTTTAACAGTCTGGTGACTGTTCTGGTCACAGGAAAGCTGGATTTTAGACCCTGCCTGTATACAGCTAGTCAATTTTAACAATCTGGTGACTGTTCTGGTCACAGGAAAGCTGGATTTTAGACCCTGCCTGTATACAGCTAGTCAATTTTAACAGTCTGGTGACTGTTCTGGTCACAGGAAAGCTGGATTTTAGACCCTGCCTGTATACAGCTAGTCAATTTTAACAGTCTGGTGACTGTTCTGGTCACAGGAAAGCTGGATTTTAGACCCTGCCTGTATACAGCTAGTCAATACTTACAGTCTGGTGACTGTTCTGGTCACAGGAAAGCTGGATTTTAGACCCTGCCTGTATACAGCTAGTTAATTTTAAACAGTCTGGTTACTGTTCTGGTCACAGGAAAGCTGGATTTTAGACCCTGCCTGTATACAGCTAGTCAATTTTAACAGTCTGGTGACTGTTCTGCTCACAGGAAAGTCTGGATTTTAGACCCTGCCTGTATACAGCTAGTCAATTTTAACAGTCTGGTGACTGTTCTGGTCACAGGAAAGCTGGATTTTAGACCCTGCCTGTATACAGCTAGTCAATTTTAACAGTCTGGTGACTGTTCTGGTCACGGGAAAGCTGGATTTTAGACCCTGCCTGTATACAGCTAGTCAATTTTAACAGTCTGGTGACTGTTCTGGTCACAGGAAAGCTGGATTTTAGACACCTGCCTGTATACAGCTAGTCAATTACAACAGTCTGGTGACTGTTCTGGTCACAGGAAAGCTGGATTTTAGACCCTGCCTGTATACAGCTAGTCAATTACAACAGTCTGGTGACTGTTCTGGTCACAGGAAAGCTGGATTTTAGACCCTGCCTGTATACAGCTAGTCAAGTACAACAGTCTGGTGACTGTTCTGGTCACAGGAAAGCTGGATTTTAGACCCTGCCTGTATACAGCTAGTCAAGTACAACAGTCTGGTGACTGTTCTGGTCACAGGAAAGCTGGATTTTAGACCCTGCCTGTATACAGCTAGTCAAGTAAACAGTTGGTGACTGTTCTGGTCACAGGAAAGCTGGATTTTAGACCCTGCCTGTATACAGCTAGTCAATTTTAACAGTCTGGTGACTGTTCTGGTCACAGGAAAGCTGGATTGTAGACCCTGCCTGTATACAGCTAGTCAATTTTAACAGTCTGGTGACTGTTCTGGTCACAGGAAAGCTGGATTTTAGACCCTGCCTTTATACAGCTTGTCAATTTTAACAGTCTGGTGACTGTTCTGGTCACAGGAAAGCTGGATTTTAGACCCTGCCTGTATACAGCTAGTCAATTTAAACATCTGGTGACTGTTCTGGTCACAGGAAAGCTGGATTTTAGAACCTGCCTGTATACAGCTAGTCAATTTTAACAGTCTGGTGACTGTTCTGGTCACAGGAAAGCTGGATTTTAGACCCTGCCTGTATACAGCTAGTCAATTACAACAGTCTGGTGACTGTTCTGGTCACAGGAAAGCTGGATTTTAGACCCTGCCTGTATACAGCTAGTCAAGTACAACAGTCTGGTGACTGTTCTGGTCACAGGAAAGCTGGATTTTAGACCCTGCCTGTATACAGCTAGTCAATTTTAACAGTCTGGTGACTGATCTGGTCACAGGAAAGCTGGATTTTAGACCCTGCCTGTATACAGCTAGTCAAGTACAACAGTCTGGTGACTGTTCTGGTCACAGGAAAGCTGGATTTTAAACCCTGCCTGTATACAGCGCTGCGGGACGCTGCCGCTGAATCCAGGAATAATGTACAACCACACAAAGTCTCTTTTCGGTACCTTTACTGGATGGTAGTCAGGTACACTCGGACCGGGATAGTGAAGTTGGCACTTATGGAGTTTCACAGCAAGCAGTGTTAGGCTTCCTTTCTCTATTTCTTGTGCTAAGGTCGGGTGGATGTGGAATCCCTCCGGACCGGGCAGTTTGTTCAATAGAACGGATTTCACCTGGTTGTCAGCACTGAGGGCACTGTAAAAGGGTGATGATAATTCTACCTTCTTTCCCTGGGCTCTCGTTGGTAGGTGCGACAGGTGAACAGGGGGCTAGACTCCCTGTGTAGTATGCTGGTTCTTCTGTGATGGCTTGGTGGCTCTCACAGCTTCGGTGCCAGTAACCGGTTATTAAGGGAGAGAGTTGTAATCACTCTGTTGTCCCTGAGAGGTGATCTCCTTCTTCCTCTTGTCCCAATTGCAGGGACTCCCACTGGCTAACAGGCTGGTTGGGTCTAGTGTGTTCCTCATAGGGTGGAGGTTTCACACAGGCTGGCAGCTCTTGTAGCGTCTACCACACTCTGAAGTTTCTCCCTCCAAGACTCTTTTTATAGGGGGAACTGGCTCAAAGTCACCAGTGTAGCTCCCCCTAGAGGCTCGGGGTGAAACCAGGTGTTCTAAGTGTTGTTTGTGTTGTGGGTTTTGCTGTGCTGTTACTTACTCCATTTGTGCTCTAAGGATTTCTGTGGTGCCCAACAGGTGCCAGGGTGCCACACTATGCTGTATGGGTTCTGACTGTGCCTAGGGTGCGCGCTGCCACACCTTCCCTAGTTTTGTAAGATGGAGGGTGTGCGCTTGAATTGCTGTCCCCAGCCTATATGTTGAGGGTCAGCTCCTATTTAAGGATCTTCTTTCCTGTTGGGCGGGGCCAGAGCCTCTCATTAGCTTGCAGAACCTAGCCCTGTGTGTTTGCTCCAGCCATTCTGCTCTAGCCCTGGAAGGCTGGTGTGTCTGCCGTTGTCCTTGTACCTGTCTAGTCTAGTGTTTGGTACCAACGTCCTTCCCTTGCATGTGGATTCCTGCTTGTGTCCTGATGTTTCCTTTCTGGAGCCATGTCTGTTGCATGGAGTCCAGACGTCCAGCCTGCCTGGCGTCCGAGATGGCCCTGAGATCCTGACTGGCGTCCGAGATGGCCCTGAGGTCCCGCTTGCTGTCCGAGATGAGCCTGATGTCCTGCCTAGTGTCCGAGATGGTCCTGAGGTCCTGCCTGGTGTCCGAGATAGTTCTGAGGTCCCGCCTGATGTCCGAGATGGTCCTGGGCTCCCGCCTGATGTCCGAGATAGTCCTGAGGTCCCGCCTGGTGTCCGAGATGGTCCTGAAGTCCCGCCTGGTGTCCGAGATGGTCCTGAAGTCCCGCCTGATGTCCGAGATGGTCCTGAGGTCCTGCCTGGTGTCCGAGATGGCCCTGAGGTCCCGCTTGGTGTCCGAGATGAGCCTGAGGTCCTGCCTAGTGTCTGAGATGGTCCTGCGGTCTTTACTGGTGTCCGAGATGGTCCTGAGGTCCTGCCTGGTGTCCGAGATGGTCCTGAGGTCCCGCTTGGTGTCCGAGAAGGTCCTGAGGTCCCGCCTGGTGTCCGAGATGGTCTTGGGGTCCTGCTGGTGCGCTCCTCCTCCTCCTCGGTCCCCCGCCTTCCCCTGGGGCCAATGCGCTTCTCCTCCTCGGTCCCCGCCTTCCCCCGCGGCCGGTGTGCTCCTCCTCCTCCTCGGTCCTCCCCTTCCCCCGGGGCCGGTGCCCTCCTCCTCCTCCTCGGTCCTCCCCTTCCCTCGGGGCCGGTGCGCTCCTCCTCTTCCTCCTCCTCGGTCCCCGCCTTCCCCTGGGGGCCGGTGCGCTCCTCCTCCTCGGTCCCCGCCTTCCCCCGAGGCCGTTGCGCTCCTCCTCCTCATCCTCCTCCTCGGTCCCCGCCTTCCCCCGGGGCCGGTGCACTCCTCCTCCTCCTCCTCAGTCCCCGCCTTCCCCAGGGGCCGATGCGCTCTTCTTCCTTCTCGGTCCCTGCCTTCCCCAGGGGCCGGTGCGCTCCTCCTCATCCTCGGTCCCCCGCCTTCCCCCAGGGCCGATGCGCTCCTCCTCATCCTCCTCCTCGATCCCCGCCTTCCCCAGGGGACGGTGCGCTCCTCCTCCTCGGACCCCCGCCTTCCCCCGGGGTTGGTGCACTCCTCCTCCTCCTCGTCGCCTCCTCCTCCCGCCTTCCCGCCTCCAGGGCCGATGCGCTCCTCCTCCTTCTCGGTCCCCCGCCTTCCCCTGGGGTCGGTGCGCTCCTCCTCCTCGGTCCCCGCCTTCCCCCGGGGTCGGTGCGCTCCTCCTCCTCGGTTCCCGTCTTCCCCTGGGGCCGGTGCGCTCCTCCTCCTCCTCGGTCCCCGCCTTCCTCCGGGGCTGGTGCGCTCCTCCTCCTCGGTCCCTGCCTTCCCCCTGGGCCGGTGCCCTCCTCCTCCTCCTCGGTCCCCGCCTTCCTCCGGGGCTGGTGCGCTCCTCCTCCTCGGTCCCTGCCTTCCTCCGGGGCCGATGCGCTCCTCCTCCTCCTCGGTCCCCGCCTTCCCCCGGGGGCCTGAGCGCTCTTCCTCCTTCTCCTCGGTCCCCGCCTTCCCATGGGGGCCGGTGCGCTCTTCCTCCTCCTCCGTCCCCGTCTTCCTCGGGGGCCGGTGCGCTCCTCCTCGGTCCCCCGCCTTCCCCCGGGGACGGTGCGCTCCTCCTCCTCGGTCCCTGCCTTCCCCCGGGACCGGTGCGCTCCTCCTCCTCCTCCTCAGTCCCTGCCTTCCCCCGGGACCGGTGCGCTCCTCCTCCTCAGTCCCCGCCTTCCCCCGGGGACGGTGCACTCCTCCTCCTCCTCGGTCCCCACCTTCCCCGGGGGCTGGTGCGCTCCTCCTCCTTGGTCCCCGCTTTACCCTGGGGACGGTGCGCTCCTCTCTCCTCCTCGGTCCCCGGCTTCCCCCGGGGCCGGTGCCCTCCTCCTCCTCGGTCCCCGCCTTCCCCCGGGGCCGGTGCGCTCCTCCTCCTCCTCGGTCCCCCGCCTTCCCCTGGGGTTGGTGCACTCCTCCTCCTCGGTCCCCGCCTTCCCCCGAGGCCGATGCGCTCCTCCTCCTCCTCGGCCCCCGCCTTCCCCTGGGGCCGGTGCGCTCCTCCTCCTCCGTCCTCGCCTTCCCCCGAGGACGGTGCGCTCCTCCTCCTCAGTTCCCGACCTTCCCCCGAGGCTGGTGCGCGCCTCCTCCTCCTCCTCGGTCCGCGCCTTCCCCCGGGGCTGGTGCGCGCCTCCTCCTCCTCCTCGGTCCGCGCCTTCCCCCGGGGCTGGTGCGCTCCTTTTCCTCCTCGGTCCCCGCCTTCCCCCGGGGCTGGTGCGCTCGTTCTCGGTCCCCGCCTTCCCCCAGGGCTGGTGCGCTCCTCCTCGGTCCCCGTCTTCCCCCGGGGCCGGTGCACTCTTCCTTCTTCTCGGTCCCCGCCTTCCCCCGAGGCCGGTGTGCTCCTCCTCCTCCTCGGTCCCCGCCTTCCTCCGGGTGCCGGTGCGCTCCTCCTCCTCCTCCTTGGTCCCCGCCTTCCCCCAGGGGCCGGTGCGCTCCTCCTCCTCGGTCCCCGCCTTCCCCCCGGGCCGATGCGCTCCTCCTCCTCGGTCCCCGCCTTCCCCCCGCGGCCGGTGTGCTCCTCCTCCTCCCCGGTCCCCGCCTTCCCCCGGGGCCGGTGCGCTCCTCCTCCTCCCTGGTCCCCGCCTTCCCCCGGGGCCAATGCGCTTCTTTCCTCAATCTCCCGCCGCCTTCCCCCGGGGCCGGTGCCCTCCTCCTCCTCCTCGGTCCTCCCCTTCCCTCGGGGCTGGTGCGCTCCTTCTCTTCCTCCTCATCGGTCCCCGCCTTCCCCTGGGGGCTGGTGCGCTCCTCCTCCTCGGTCCCCACCTTCCCCCGGGGCCGGTGCGCTCCTCCTCCTCCTCCTCGGTCCACGCCTTCCCCCAGGCCGGTGCGCTCCTCCTGCTCCTCCTCGGTCCCCGCCTTCCCCCGGGGCCAGGGCGCTCCTGCTCCTCCTCCTTGGTCCCCACCTTCCCCCGGGGCCAGTGCGCTCCTCCCCCTCCTCCTCGGTCCCCGCCTTCCCCCCGGGCCGGTGCACTCCTCCTCCTCGGTCCCCGCCTTCCCCAGGGGCCGGTGCGCTCTTCCTCCTTCTCGGTCCCTGCCTTCACCAGGGGCCGGTGCGCTCCTTCTCTTTCTCGGTCCCCCCCTTCCCCAGGGCCGATGCGCTCCTCCTCATCCTCCTCCTCGATCCCCGCCTTCCCCCGGGGCCAGTGCGCTCCTCCTCCTCCTCTGTCCCCGCCTTCCCCCAGGAACGGTGCGCTCCTCCTCCTCGGACCCCGCCTTCCCCCGGGGTTGGTGCACTCCTCCTCCTCCTCCTCGGTCCCCGCCTTCCCCCTGGGCCGGTGCGCTCCTCCTCGGTCCCCGTGTTCTGTTCCCACTTAAAGGCGATAAAGGCATGCTGGTTGTATAATGGGGTGAGAGTTCTTTCTTACCTTTGTACTTCCAATAAGAGGGGCAGACAGGACCCGGAGCAGCGTCTCAGATAAGCGTACACACGTTAGGATGAAAACAATGCTGGTTTATTCCATAGATGAATGATCCAAAACATGGCATTGAAATCTTGTATGAAGCTTGTCTCTGCAGTCGCTACTTGTGGGTCAAAAACTTTGCTTCTCCAGCTCTCTGAGGATGGAACTCTCTCCAGTAGAAAATGTCTCCTAAAGACTGGGCAAAACAGGAAGAGACAAACAGCACGTGCAGGAGCCACACCCCCATAGGCTGGACAAGGAAAGGCAGAAAGAATTGAAAGGTCTGGCCAGCAGGTGGCAGCAGAGACAAGCATCAGATTTAATCAGATTAAACTATAAAACAGGATTGAAACAGCACACTCCCCGTCTGGAATTCACTTTGGGGATTCCACTATTAGTCCATAACAATACCTAAAACGAAGGGCATGTTAAATACAACAATTCAAAATTCTAAAATCCAAAAATGAGAAGAAAAACGGCTAAAGTTCAGGTCCGGAAGCGTTCATCCCGTAGTGGCGCTCTCTGCGGGCAACAGCAGAATGAGTTCGTGGATCGGCCTTGCAAAGGTCTTCGTCTCACCTTTCCTGAAGACCCTTAGCTCCACCTTCCGCACATTGCCGTCCTAGGCTAGGTAGTGTCTTAGTAACAAGTCCCAGAGGCCAGTCAGTTCTTTCAGTGGTCTGATCTTTCATAAGGACCAGGTCTCCTTCCTTAATATTCGGCTTGGGATGTCGCCACTTCCTTCTTCCTTGAAGAACGGTGAGGTATTCCTTTCTCCATCGATTCCAGAAGTAGTCGGCCAAATATTGGACTCGTTTCCAGTGTTTTTGGTAGGTGTTGGCGTGAGTGAAGTCTCCGCTGGGAATTACCGCGTTGTCAATTTTTTGAGTAAGAAGGATGGTGGGAGTCAGCATGGTTGGTACCTCTGGATCCATTGTCACCGGCACGAGGGGTCTCGAATTGATGATGGCTGAGACTTCGGCTAAAAGAGTGACTAGAGTCTCATGCGTGAGTCTTGAGGAGTTAACGTCCTTTAGCATGGAGTTCAGGATGTTGCGTGAGATCCCGATCATCCTCTCCCAGGAGCCTCCCTTGTGAGAACTGTGAGGAGAATTGAAAATCCAGGTGCAACCCTTGTCTGCTAGCTGGTCTTGGATTGGCTTGGTGTCGATGTTCAGCTCTCTACATGCACCGACGAAGTTGCTGCCACGGTCGGACCTCAGCTGCTTTACTGGTCCTCTAATGGCAAAGAACCTCCTTAATGGTACCTTTACACGCCGCGACGGCAGGCTGGATACAGCCCGCTACAGGCTACAAATGTAGCTTGTAGCGTCAATGTAGCCCGTCGTAGCGGCGTCTGAAGACGCGACGCTACAGCCGGCGACAGATACATCTGTTTATGGGCTCTGCTCGAAAACTGATGGCTACATCGCCGATGGTAGCGAGCTGTATCGGTCGTGTAAAGAAGCAACGGGAGGGAACTCTGGACAGCCTGCGATGTAGATGCAATGTAGCTAAGGCGTGACCCTGGCTCCGTGTTACCGCGCCCCATGTGCGATCATTGGTGGAAGCTGCTGCATGACGATTGGTAGTCGCTGCATAGGGAGGCATATTTAAGGAAGCTGACGAGTCACACTACACAATCGCTCGAGCGTGCTGTATTACTCAGCCTCCTGCGTTGCCTGCCCAATCAGGATGTTATTGCTTCGTCCTATCAGCGTACGGACGGCTCGTAATCCAAGATTGTGGCACGCCTATGTTCTGTCCCTGCTGCACCAGGTCCTCCCATAGTAGCTGGTTGTAGCGGTGTGTACATGAGCTACAGCTGGCTACTTGAGACACCCGGCGATGTAGCTAGCTACAGATGTAGCGTGGCGTAGCGCACCTTATGGCGGCGTGTAAAGAGGGTGCGTTGGCCGTTTGTAGCCGTTTGAGCGTGCTCGTGCACGTGAAGTAGCGGGCTGTATCCAGCCTGCCGTCGCGGCGTGTAAAGGTACCATAAGGCATTGATCAGGCAGGAAGTATCCATGGATTCTAACACCTCGATGTGAACGGCTCGAACACTCATGCAGGTGAATAGCACAGCCCACCGCTTATTGTCTGCTCGGCTGCTACGCGTTCTGCGTGAGGATACCATCCATGGTCCGAACACGTCTAGGCCCACGTAGGTGAAAGGTGGTTCCGTAGAAAGTCTGTCTGCAGGCAGATCAGCCATTTGTTGGCACAGTTGCCTTCCTCTCGTTTTGCGACAATGCACACAATCATGGAGTATTTGTGCTACACGTCTCTTCATTCCAATGATCCAAAGGCCTGCCGACCGTACGGCGCCCTCTGTGATCTGCCTGCCTTGGTGTTCAGTCCTTTCATGGTGATGTCGGATCAGCAAGACTGTAACGTGGTGTTTGTTGGGAATGATGAGAGGATTTTGTTCTGCGACTCCGAAACGAGCCTGATTTAAACGACCGCCGACTCTAAGTAAGCCAAAACTGTCCATAATCGGGTTTAGATTGGCGAGAGGGCTTCTTAGTGGAATCTGCTGTTTGTTGTGTAAACAGTTCCATTCGGTGGTGAATTCGCTCTGTTGGAGGTGGCGTATTATGAGGGACTCACCATGGGAGATGTCCTCAGCAGAAAGGGGTTTGTGGCACACATGCCAGCGATGACAGTCTCTGTTTTTTAGGTCTGTAGATAGCATCTGGCGATGTGCACTAACCTGGCGACAGTCCGGACGAGTCTTGTCCAGCTGGAGAAACGTTCAAAACGTTGGCAGCCGAGGTTGGAAGCTTCCTCTGCACTGGTGGCCAGGGTGTTGACTTCAGTTCGGACATCTGGATCGTTATCTGGATCTAGGATGCTGAAGTTTTCCTGGACAGCTTCCTCCGACTGTCTCAGCAGGAACTCTGGACCTTGGGTCCTTTTGAGCAAATCAATGGCTGCTTCCTCGGTGGGTAGTGATTTGAGCCCGTCATCTACGTAAAAGTCTTTTTCAACAAAGTCTCTCGCGTCTGTGCCATACTCGGACTCTCCCTCTGACGCGGTTCTTCGGAGACCATAGGTTGCATGAAAGACTGATCTTCCTAAGTTGTCGGTACGCAGGGAAGAAGCGACGTCGGGTAGCTGTATTGAGTCTGGGGGCTTCTTCTCTTCATGGTGATGAGGACATGGTCTTAGGCAGGTTGTGCGCCCATCTCCATGCACGTAGGTCCTGAAGGAGTCGATTTCTGATCGATCAACACACACATTTCCTATGACTACCCATCCCAAGTCCAGTCTCTGGGCGTATGGTGCATAGTCAGGTCCGTTGCACTGTTGTCGCACCTTGTGTACCCTCAGGTTGTCTCTGCCGAGCAGGAGTAGAATCTCCGCGTTGTTGTCTATAGGTGGGATAACGCTTGCGAGGTGTTTCAGGTGTGGTTGATGAAGTGCAGCTTCTGGGGTAGGAATTTCACTTCTGTGGCTGGGTATTTGGTCACATTCAACGAGCATTGGTAGAGGTATTTCAGTCTTCCCATTGATAGGAGAAGCAATGAATCCCCGGGCTCTTCTGCCGTTAGTCTCTATGCGGCCTGAGCAGGTGTTCAAGGTGTAGGGTTCTGATGGTCCACTAATTCCGAAGGCTTCAAAGAATTTGGTTCCTGCCAGGGACCGGTTGCTTTGGTCGTCTATGATGGCATACACCTTCATTGCCTTTTCTGGGCGTCCCTCGGGATAAACCTTGATGAGGCATATTCGGGCACAACATTTCTCCATTCGGCCCTCTCCACATACCTCTGAGCATGAGCAGGAAACAGTTGTGGCGGTGTCAGTCTGATTCTGTAGCTCCCCGCCATGACTTGGAGCGGGAGCGGTGGTGACTGTAGCCGGTGTGTCTCTAGCTAGCCGAGTAGGATGCATGGCTGAAATGTGCTTTTCGCTGTGGCACTCCCCACACTTGACTGTGGATTTACAGTCCTTGGCCATGTGCTCAAGTGATGCGCAGCATTTGAAGCAAATCCCAAGCTCAGTGAGGATCTTCTTGCGCTCCTGTAAGGTTTTGGATCTAAACCCCTTGCACTTGGTCAGTGAGTGTGGTTTTTTGTGGATGGGACATTCACGATTGAAAGACTTATCTCGTGGGGAGACAGTGTTCTGTTCGTCTGTGGGCGTTGCGGGTGATGGTAGTTCGGTCTTTCTAACACTCACAGCTCTCTTACTGTCTCTGGGTTTTTGTGTAGCACTTTCATACCTTGATGCTGGAGTTGCTGCAGCTGCCGAAGTGTTGGATACTAGGAAGTCGAGGCTGGGGTCATTCCTCATCTGGGCCTGCTCGTCAATGAATCTGCAGAAGTGGATAAATGGGGGAAAGGTGACGTCGTTCACTCTTTTGTACCTTGAGACTGACGTTGCCCATTTCTCCTGCAGACTGTATGGCAGCTTCACCACGATTGGGTTTACTCCATGGGCTGAATCCAGATAGCACAGCCCGGACAGACGAGGGTCTCTTTTGGCGAGCTCCAGCTCCATGAGCAGATCACTTAGGTCTTGGAGCTTGTGGACTTCTTTAAGGTTGATCTTTGGGAAATCCTGCAGTCTCTTGAATAGGGCTTTCTCTATTGCTTCCGCGCTGCCAAAGGTGCGTTCCAGCCTTTGCCATGCGGCGGCGAGACCTGCTTCTGCTTGTCCTACATAGACGGTTCTGAGGCTCTTGATACGGCTTGAAGAGCTTGGGCCCAACCACTTGATCAGGAGGTCGAGTTCCTGTTCTTCGGTTAGGTTGAGATTGGCGATGGCTGCCTTGAAGGTTGCTTTCCAGGCCCTGTAGTTCTCTGCACGATCATCAAAATTCACAAGACTAGTACTGATTAGCTCTCTGCTCACCATGAACCTGGCAAACTCGGACATGTCCGACTTCTCACCACTTGTTGCCACGACGACTTGTGATGCTCCTGGGGCGTATGGGCCGCCTGGCGTGAATGGATGAGCTGTTTCCGGGTAGAATGATGCTGCTGCAGGGTTGAGCTGTGGTTTAGCCCTTGAAGAATCTGACGAATACCGCTTGAGCTGTGAAGGTGGGCCAGGAAACGCTGGGTTGCCATCTTGTGGTGGTGACCATGTTTGAGAGGGTATCTCTCGGCGACTGTCGTTAATTAGCTCGGGCGCCTTCGAGGGTACTGGCACCTTTAAAAGTATGTTGGGGGTTTTGGTGTCGTTGACTTGGACGGTACTGTAAACCGGGGTCGCTACAGGTACCCGGTTTAGCACATAGTCTCTGGTGCGATCGACTGGATCATCCGTTTCCAGTGGTGGCGAGTTAGCTGGATCAAGACCTTGGATCAATGCCTGCTCGAGTAGTCTTACTTTAGCTAGCGCAACCTCCTCTTCCATCTGTGACCGAAGGATCTGTATTCGAGCCTCCGCTTTTGCTTCGGTCCTTTTTGCTTCCATCTCCGCTTCCGCCCTTTTAGCCTCTGCTTCTGCCCTTTTTGCTTCCATCTCCGCTTCCGCCCTTTTAGCCTCTGCTTCCGCCCTTTTTGCTTCCACCTCGGCTTCTGCCCTTTTTGCCTCTGCCCTTGCTTCCGCCCTTTTTGCTTCCACTTCTGCTTCTGCCCTTTTTGCCTCTGCCCTTGCTTCTGTCCTTTTTTCTTCTGCTTCTCTCTCAGTGAAAGAACGTCTCACCCAGGATTCTTCTGCTATTCCTCTAGTATCCTGTCGCTCATGGTTGAACTTCTTGAGGATGATGACCTGGATGACCGAAAGGAACGTTTAGATGAGCTCGATCGGTGTGATCTGGTTTCTTGCAGGTGAGAGATACGGTGTTCGGCCTTGTTTATGGCGTGTCGGACCTTGGCATCTCTCCCTTTGTCCGTCTCTAGCGTCTTACTGAGGTCTGAAAGAGATTCATCAGAATTAAAGTCTTTTAGAAGGGCAATGTACCTTGTTGACAGCCTCTTGTATCCTTCATGGGCAGCGTTCAGCCGTTCCATAACAGATTGTAAGCTTGCGGCGTCGCCTGACGAGGGTTCGAGTCTCGACATGTAAGAGGCGACGCGTTCCCACTGTTCTTCCAGGCGTTCACTTAGCTCATCTTTCATAGCGTGATAGTTTTCAATTGCCTTTACCGTTGGTTTGTAAGAACGTTTTGGTCGGGTAACTTGGTCTGCTTGAGACGTGGGGTCTGCCTCCTGGGCTTCATCGTGGACGGTATCAGGTTGTATTTGCTCTGTTTCAGCAGTATGAGCCTGTCCGAGGTCCTTTTCGGCCATTTTGAATAAAGGTGTACTGTCTCTTTAAAAAACTCAACTTTTGAATAGGGGTCCGAAAATCGCTGTGCGGCTCTGCGGGAACTCCCGGATGGGATCCCCAAGGTGGCGTTGACGAAACTTGGGGTTCGCAGCTCGCCGTTGTGCAGTAATGAGGTATAGTGTACTGCAGGCTTATGGAAGCGATGTGGCCAGAAGGAAACCGCAGGTGCATAAAAACAGTTCTTTATAACAGTACAGGCAGAGCTGATAGAAGATGTGGCAGGTGGGAGAGCTTCCTCTAGGCTTGTCCAGACATGCACTGCTGCAGGCAGACAGATACACAAGGCTTGTTGCTGGGCAGATTAATGCACAGAGGGACAGGGCACATGGAGAACTATAGCTGGATGTTGGGCTGTAAGGCAGTTTTCTAGCTGCTAGGAGCTTTTAGGCAGAGTTTTTGACTATTAGGAGCTTTCAACCAAAGTTTTTGACTGCTGGGAGCCTTCAAGCAGAGTTTTTGACTATTAGGAGCTTTCAATCTAAGTTTTTGACTGCTGGGAGCCTTCAAGCAGAGTTTTTGACTGTTGGGAGCCTTCAAGCTGAGTTTTTGACTGTTCTGTTCCCACTTAAAGGCGATAAAGGCATGCTGGTTGTATAATGGGGTGAGAGTTCTTTCTTACCTTTGTACTTCCAATAAGAGGGCAGACAGGACCCGGAGCAGCGTCTCAGATAAGCGTACACACGTTAGGATGAAAACAATGCTGGTTTATTCCATAGATGAATGATCCAAAACATGGCATTGAAATCTTGTATGAAGCTTGTCTCTGCAGTCGCTACTTGTGGGTCAAAAACTTTGCTTCTCCAGCTCTATGAGGATGGAACTCTCTCCAGTAGAAAATGTCTCCTAAAGACTGGGCAAAACAGGAAGAGACAAACAGCACGTGCAGGAGCCACACCCCCATAGGCTGGACAAGGAAAGGCAGAAAGAATTGAAAGGTCTGGCCAGCAGGTGGCAGCAGAGACAAGCATCAGATTTAATCAGATTAAACTATAAAACAGGATTGAAACAGCACACCCCGCCTTCCCCCGGGGCCGATGCGCTCCTCCTCCTTCTCGGTTCCCGCCTTCCCCTGGGGTCGGTGCGCTCCTCCTCCTCGGTCCCCGCCTTCCCCGGGGTCGGTGCGCTCCTCCTCCTCGGTTCCCGCCTTCCCCCGGGGGTCGGTGCGCTCCTCCTCCTCGGTCCCCACCTTCCCCTGGGGTCGGTGCGCTCCTCCTCCCCTCCTCGGTTCCCGCCTTCCCCCGGGGCCGGTGCGCTCCTCCTCCTTCGTCCCCGCCTTCCCCGGGGCCGGTGCGCTCCTCCTCGGTCCCCGCCTTCCCCTGGGGCCGATGCGCTCCTCCTCCTCTGTCCCTTCCTTCCCCCGGGGTTGGTGCGCTCCTCATCATCGGTCATCCCCTTCCCCCGAGGCTGGTGCGCTCCTCCTCCTCTTCCTCGCTCCCCGCCTTCCCCCGAGGCCGGTGAGCTCTCCTCCTCCTCCTCGGTCCCCGCATTCCCCCGGGGCCGGTGCGCTCCTCCTCCTCCTCGGTCCCCGCATTCCCCCGGGGCCGGTGCACTCTTCCTCCTCGGTCCCCACCTTCCCCCGGGGGCCGGTGCGCTCCTCCTCCTCCTCGGTCCCCGCCTTCCCCCGGGGGCCGGTGCGCTCCTCCTCCTCCTCGGTCCCCGCCTTCCCCCGGGGCCGGTGCGCTCCTCCTCCTCCTCGGTCCCCACCTTCCTCCGGGGCTGGTGCGCTCCTCCTCCTCGGTCCCTGCCTTCCCCCGGGGGCCGATGAGCTCCTCCTCCTCCTCGGTCCCCGCCTTCCCCCGGGGGCCTGAGCGCTCTTCCTCCTTCTCCTCGGTCCCGGCCTTCCCCTGGGGGCCGGTGCGCTCTTCCTCCTCCTCGGTCCCCGCCTTCCCCGTGGGCCGGTGCGCTCCTCCTCGGTCCCCGCCTTCCCCCGGGGACGGTGCGCTCCTCCTCCTCGGTCCCCGCCTTCCCCCGGGGCCAGTGCGCTACTCCTCCTCCTCCCCGGTCCCCGCCTTCCCCCGGGGCCGGTGCGCTCCTCCTCCTCCCTGGTCCCCGCCTTCCCCCGGGGCCGGTGCCCTCCTCCTCCTCCTCGGTCCTCCCCTTCCCTCGGGCTGGTGCGCTCCGCCTCTTCCTCCTCCTCGGTCCCCCCGCCTTCCCCTGGGCCGGTGCGCTCCTCCTCGTCCCCGCCTTCCCCCGGGATGGTGCCTCCTCCTTTTCGTTCGCCCCTCCTTCCCCCGGGGCCAGTGCGCTACTCCTCCCCCTCCCCGTCCCCGCCTTCCCCCGGGGCCAATGCGCTTTTTCCTCAGTCTCCGCCTTCCCCCGGGGCCGGTGCCCTCCTCCTCCTCCTCCTCCTCGTTCCCCCCTTCCCTCGGGCTGGTGCGCTCTTTCCTCTCCTTCCTCCTCCTCGGTCCCCCGCCTTCCCCTGAGGGCCGGTCGCTCCTCCTCCTCGGTCCCCTGCCTTCCCCCGGGCCGGTGCGCTCCTGCTCCTCGGTCCCCGCCTTCCCCCCGGGCCGGTGCGCTCCTCCTGCTCCTCCTCGGTCCCCGCCTTCCCCCGGGGCCATGGGCACTCCTCCTCCTCCTCCCGGTCCCGCCTTCCCCCGGGTCCAGTGCGCTCCTCCCCCTCCTCCTCGGTCCCCGCCTTCCCCCGGGCCGGTCGCTCCCTCCTCACTCCCCTCCCCGGTCCCCGCCTTCCTCCCCGGGCCGGTGCACTCCTCCTCCTCTCTTCTCGGTCCCCCGCCTTCCCCCAGGACCCGGTGCGCTCTTCCTCCTTCCCCGCCTGCCTTCCCCAGGGACGTGCGCTCCTCCTCCTCCTTCCTCCCCGCCTTCCCCCAGGCCGATGCCCTCCTCCTCATCCTCATCCTTGATCCCCCGCCTTCCCCCGGGGTCGGTGCGCTCCTTCCCTCCTCCTCTGTCCCCCGCCTTCCCCAGGGAACGGTGCGCTCCTCCTCCTCCGGCACCCCGCCTTCCCCCTCTGCAGGTTGTGCACTCCTCCTCCTCGGTCCCCGCCTTCCTCCCTGGGCCATGCGCTCCCTCCCTCGGTCCCCCGCCTTCCCCCGGGCCGATGCGTCCTTCCTCCTCCTCGGTCCCCGCCTTCCCCCTGGGTCGGTGCGCTCCCTCCTCCTCGTTCCCCCGCCTTCCCCCGGGTCGGTGCGCTCCTCCTCCTCGTTCCCGCGCTTCCCCCGGGGTCGGTTGCTACCTCCTCCTCGGTCCCCGCCTTCCCCAGGGGGTCGGTGCGCCTCCTCCTCCTCGGTCCCGCCTTCCCCCGGGCCGGTGCGCTCCTCCTCCTTCGTCCCCGCCCTTCCCCGGGGCCGTGCACCCTCCCTCCTCCTCGGTCCCCGCCTTCCCCCGAGGGCCGATGCGCTCCTCCTCCTCTGTCCCTCCCTTCCCCCGTGGTCCCTCTCGCCGTGCCTCTCCATCGTTCCCCCTTCCCCCGAGGCTGGTGCACTCCTCCTCCTCGTCCCCGCCTTCCCCCGGGCCGTGCGCTCCTCCCTCGTCCCCGCCTTCCCCCGGGCCGGTTGGCTCCTCCTCCTCTCCTCGTCCCCGCCTTTCCCCCGGGCCATGCGCTACTCCTCCTCCTCCCCGGTCCCCGCGCCTTCCCCCGGGCCGGTGCTCCTCCTCCTCCTCGGTCCCCGCCTTCCCCCGGGGCCAGTGCCTCCTCCTCCTCCTCGGTCCCCGCCTTCCCTCCGGGGCCGGTGCGCTCCTCTCCTCCTCGGTCCCCGCCTTCCCCGGGGCCGTGCGCTCTCTCCTCCGGTCCCCGCCTTCCCCCGGGGATGGTGCGCTCCTCCTTTCTCCCGTCCCCCACTTCCCCTCGGGGCCAGTGCGCTACTCCTCCCCCTCCCCGGTCCCCGCCTTCCCCGGGGCCAATGCGCTTCTCTTTCCTCAGTCTCCGCCTTCCCCCGGGGCCGGTGCCCTCCTCCTCCTCCTCCTCCTCGGTCCTCCCCTTCCCTCGGGGCTGGTGCGCTCTTCCTCTTCCTCCTCCTCGGTCTCCCGCCTTCCCCTGAGGGCCGGTGCGCTCCTCCTCCTCGGTCCCTGCCTTCCCCCGGGGCCGGTGCGCTCCTGCTCCTCCGGGTCCACGCCTTCCCCCCGGGCCGGTGCGCTCCTCCTGCTCCTCCTCGGTCCCCCGCCTTCCCCCAGGGCCAGGGCGCTCCTGCTCCTCCTCCTCGGTCCCCGCCTTCCCCCGGGCCAGTGCGCTCCTCCCCCTCCTCCTCGGTCCCCCCGCCTTCCCCCCGGGCCGGTGCGCTCCTCCTCCTCATCCTCCTCCTCGGTCCCCGCCTTCCCCCGGGGCCGGTGCACTCCTCCTCCTCTTTCTCGGTCCCCCCGCCTTCCCCAGGAACCGTGCGCTCTTCCTCCTTCTCGGTCCCCTGCCTTCCCCAGGGGACGGTGCGCTCCTCCTCCTCCTCGGTCCCCGCCTTCCCCCAGGGCCGATGCGCTCCTCCTCATCCTCATCCTTGATCCCCGCCTTCCCCGGGGTCGGTGCGCTCTTCCTCCTCCTCTGTCCCCGCCTTCCCCAGGGAACGGTGCGCTCCTCCTCCTCGGACCCGCCTTCCCAGGGTTGGTGCACTCCTCCTCCTCGGTCCCCGCCTTCTCCCTGGGCCGATGCGCTCCTCCTCGTCCCGCCTTCCCCGGGGCCGATGCGCTCCTCCTCCTTCTCGGTCCCCGCCTTCCCCTGGGTCGGTGCGCTCCTCCTCCGGTCCCCGCCTTCCCCCGGGGTCGGTGCGCTCCTCCTCCTCGGTTCCGCCTTCCCCGGGGGTCGGTGTGCTCCTCCTCCTCGGTCCCCGCCTTCCCCAGGGTCGGTGCGCTCCTCCTCCTCGGTTCCCGCCTTCCCCGGGGCGGTGCGCTCCTCCTCCTTCGTCCCCGCCTTCCCCGGGGCCGGTGCACTCCTCCTCCTCCTCGGTCCCGCCTTCCCCGAGGCCGATGCGCTCCTCCTCCTCCTCCTCTGTCCCTCCCTTCCCCCGGGGTTGGTGCGCTCCTCATCATCGGTCATCCCTTCCCGAGGCTGGTGCACTCCTCCTCCTCTTCCTCGCTCCCCGCCTTCCCCGGGGCCGGTGAGCTCCTCCTCCTCCTCCTCCTCGGTCCCCGCTTCCCCCGGGGCCGTGCGTCTCCTCCTCCTCCCGGTCCCCGCGTTCCCCGAGGCCGGTGCACTCTTCTCCTCGGTCCCACCTTCCCCCGGGGGCCGGTGCGCTCCTCCTCTCCCGGTCCCGCCTTCCCCCGGGGGCCGGTGCGCTCCTCTTCCTCCTCGGTCCCCGCCTTCCCCGGGCCGGTGCGTCTCCTCCTCGGTCCCCGCCTCCCCGGGGTGGTGCGCTCCTCCTTCTCGGTCCCGCCTTCCCCCGGGGCCATGCGCTCCCTCCCCTCCTCGGTCCCCCCTCCCCGGGGCCAAGCGCTCTTTCCTCTGTCCCGCCTTCCCCGGGGCCGTGCCTCTCTCCTCTCCTCCTCGTCCTCCCTTCCCCGGGGCGGTGCGCTTTCCCCCTCCTCCTCGGTCCCCGCTTCCCCGGGGCGGTGCGCTCCTCCTCGGTCCCGCCTTCCCCCGGGGCGGTGCGCTCTCTCCTCGTCCCGCTCCCCCGGGCCGGTGCGCTCCTCCTCCTCGTCCCCCTTCCCCGGGACGGGCGCTCCTCTCCTCCTCGGTCCCCCCTTCCCCGGGGCCGTGCGCTCCTCCCCTCTCTCCGCCTTCCCCCGGGGGTGGCCTCCTCCCCTCCTCGGTCCCCGCCTTCCCCCGGGGCCGGTGCACTCTCCTCCTCTTCTCGGTCCCCGCCTTCCCCAGGACCGGTGCGCTCTTCCTCCTCTCGGTCCTGCCTTCCCAGGGGTCGGTGCGTCCTCCTCCTCCTCGGTCCCCGCCTTCCCCCAGGGCCGATGCGCTCCTCTCATCCTCATCCTTGACCCCGCCTTCCCCGGGGTCGGTGCGCTCTTCCTCCTCCTCTGTCCCCGCCTTCCCCAGGGAACGGTGCGCTCCTCCTCCTCGGACCCCGCCTTCCCCAGGGTGGTGCATCCTCCTCCTCGGTCCCGCCTTCTCCCTGGGCGATGCCTCCTCCTCGGTCCCGCTTCCCCCGGGGCCGATGCGCCTCCTCCTCTCGGTCCCGCCTTCCCCGGGGTCGGTGCGCTCCTCCTCCTCGGTCCCCGCCTTCCCCCGGGGTCGGTGCGCCTCCTCTCGGTTCCCGCTTCCCCCGGGGTCGGTGTGCTCTCCTCCTCGGTCCCGCTTCCCCAGGGGCGGTGCGCTCCTCCTCCTCGGTTCCCACTTCCCCCGGGGCCGGTGCGCTCCTCCTCCTCGGTCCCCGCCTTCCCCGGGGCCGGTGCACTCCTCCTCCTCGGTCCCCGCCTTCCCCCAGGCCGATGCGCTCTCCTCCTCCTCCTCTGTCCCTCCCTTCCCCCGGGGTTGGTGCGCTCCTCATCTATCGGTCATCCCCTTCCCCGAGGCTGGTGCACTCCTCCTCCTCTTCCTCGCTCCCCGCTTCCCGGGGCCGGTGAGCTCTCCTCCTCCTCCCTCGGTCCCCGCTTCCCCCGGGGCCGTGCGCTCTCCTCCCTCCTCCGGTCCCCGCGTTCCCCGAGGCCGGTGCACTCTTCCTCCTCGGTCCCACCTTCCCCGGGGGCCGGTGCGCTCCTCCTCCTCCTCGGTCCCCGCCTTCCCCGGGGCCGGTGCGCTCCTCTTCTCCTCGTCCCGCCTTCCCCGGAGACGGTGCGCTCCTCCTTCCTCGGTCCCCGCCTTCCTCCGGGGTGGTGCGCTCCTCTCGTCCTCTTCCCCGGGGACGCCTTCCCCCGGTCCGTCCCCGGGGCTGAAGCTCCTTCCTCCTTCCCCGGTCCCCCGCCTTCCCCTGGGGCCATGCGCTCTTCTCCTCTCTCCGTCCTCCGCCTTCCCCCGGGGCCGGTGGCTCCTCTCTCTCGTCCCGTCTTCCCTCTGTCGGTCTCCCGTCCCCCTTCCCTCGGGGCGGTGCGCTCTCCTCTCCTCCTCCTCCGTCCCCGCCTTCCCCGGGGCGGTGCGCTCCTCCTCCTCGTCCCCTCGCTTCCCCGGGAACGGTGCGCTCTCCTCCTCGGTCCCCCTTCCCCCGGGGGCGGTGCGCTCCTTCCTCCTCGGTCCCGCCTTACCCCGGGGCTGGTGCGCTCCTCCTCCTCCTTCGGTCCCCGCCTTCCCCGGGGCCGGTACGCTCTCCTCCCTCCCCTTCCGGGGGTCTCCCCCCTCCGGTCCCGCCCCGCCTGGTGCGCTCCCTCCTCCTCCTCGGTCCCCGCCTTCCCCGGGCGTTGCGCTCCTCCTCCTCCTCGGTCCCCGCCTTCCCCGGGCCGGTGCGCTCCTCCTCCTTCTCTCCCGCTTCCCCGGGGCCGGTGCGCTCCTCCTCCTCCTCCTCGGTCCCCGCCTTCCCCTGGGGCCGGTGCGCTCCTCCTCTCCCTCGGTCCCTGCCTTCCCCGGGGCGGTGCACTCTCCTCCTCCTCGGTCCCCGGCTTCCCCGGGGGGTGCGCCCCTCCTCCCGGTCCCGCGCCTTCCCCGGGGCTGATGCGCTCCTCTTTCTCCTTGGCTCCCGCCTTCGCCCCGCCTCGTCCCCCCCGTGCCCCGGTGTCGCTCCTCCTGGTCCCTCCCCTTCGTGCGCATCCCCTCCCTGTCCCCGTCCACGGCGGTGCGCTCTCCTCCTCCTCGGTCCCGCCTTCCCCGGGGGCGGGTGCGCTCCTCCTCTCCTCGGTCCCCGCCTTCCCCCAGGGCCGGTGCGCTCCTCCTCTCCTCCTTGATCCCCGCCTTCCCCGGGGGTCGGTGCGCTCCTTCCTCCTCTCCTCTTCCCCGCCTTCCCCCAGGGAACGGTGCCGCTCCTCCTCCTCGGACCCCGCCTTCCCCCAGGGTTGGTGCCACTCCTCCCTCCTCGGTCCCCGCCTTCCTCCCTGGGCCGATGCGCTCCTCCTCCTCGGTCCCCGCCTTCCCCCGGGGCCGGATGGCCCTCCTCCTCCTCCTTCTCGGTCCCCGCTTCCCCCGGGGCGGTGCGCTCCTCCTCCTCGGTCCCCGCCTTCCCCCGGGGTCGGTGCGCTCCTCCTCCTCGGTTCCCGCCTTCCCCCGGGGGTCCGGTTGCTCCTCCTCCTCGGTCCCCCGCCTTCCCCGGGGTCGGTGCGCTCCTCCTCCTCCTCGGTCCCCGCCTTCCCCCGGGCTGGTGCGCTCCTCCTCCTTCCCGGTCCCCGCCTTCCCCGGGGCCGGTGCACCTCCTCCTCCTCCTCGGTCCCCGCCTTCCCCCGAGGGCCGATGCGCTCCTCCTCCTCCTCCTCTGTCCCTCCCTTCCCCCGGGGTTGGTGCGCTCCTCTTCCATTCGGTCTCCCCCTTCCCCCGGGCCGTGCGTCCTCCTCCTCCTTCCTCGTCCCCGCCTTCCCCCGGGGCCGGTGGCTCCCCCTCCTCCTCCTCCGGTCCCCGCCTTCCCCCCGGGGCCATTGTCCGCTCACTCCTGCCTCCCTCCTCCCCGGTCCCCGCTTCCCCCGGGGCCGTGCGCTCTTCCTCCTCGGTCCCCCCTTCCCCCGGGGCCGGCGCTCCTCCTCCTCTCCTCGGTCCCCCCCTTCCCCCGGGGCCGGTGCGCTCCTCTTCCTCCTCGGTCCCCCGCCTTCCCCGTGGGCCGGTGCGCTCCTCCTCCTCCTCGTCCCCGCCTTCCCCCGGGGATGGTGCGCTCCTCCTCCTCGGTCCCCGCCTTCCCCCGGGGCCGGTGCGCTCCTCCTCCTCCTCCTCGGTCCCCGGCTTCCCCCGGGGCTGGTGCGCACCTCCTCCTCGGTCCGCGCCTTCCCCCGGGGCTAATGCGCTCCTTTTCCTCCTTGGTCCCCGCCTTCCCCCGGGGCTGGTGCGCTCGTTCTCGGTCCCCGCCTTCCCCCAGGGCTGGTGCGCTCCTCCTCGGTCCCAGTCTTCCCCCGGGGCCGGTGCGCACTTCCTTCTCCTCGGTCCCCGACTTCCCCCGAGGCCGGTGTGCTCCTCCTCCTCCTCGGTCCCCGCCTTCCTCCGGGGGCCGGTGCGCTCCTCCTCCTTGGTCCCCGCCTTCCCCCAGGGGCCGGTGCGCTCCTCCTCCTCGGTCCCCGCCTTCCTCCGGGGGCCGGTGCGCTCCTCCTCCTCCTTAGTCCCCGCCTTCCCCCGGGGGCCGGTGCGCTCCTCCTCCTCGGTCCCCGCCTTCCCCAGGGCTGATGCGCTCCTCCTCCTCGGTCCCCGCCTTCCCCAGGGGGCCGGTGCGCTCTTCCTCCTCCTCGGTCCCCGCCTTCCCCCGAAGCTCGACAGTGACACCAGCATTTGCGAATTGTGCTACTGACCTTTGAGCCATTGATGAGAAATTCTTCCATTGTCTCACCACATTTAGCCTATTTAAAGAAGTTGAACATCTGATGGATCAGAAAAGCCAACACAGTACACAAGACCTAATACATACATTAATAAAACCAAGAAGAAAATTAAGGCACCTCATAAGGAAACACTTGATCTTTCCGAGGATCTAACCACTCTCTAATGGTTAGTGTTGCAAATAGATGATGTCAATAACTTCTTAAATCTGTCTCTCCACATTCCACCATTAGTGAATTAAGCTACTGGACCTTTTAGCCATTGATGACATAGTCTTCCATTGTTTCACCTCCACAAGTCATTCTTAAAGAAGTTGAACACCTGATGGTTCTGAAACTTCAACACACGAAGGAAGAGACTTGTGTGGCACCCTGGCACCTGTTGGGCACCACAGAATTCCTTAGGTACAAATGGAGTAAGTAACAGCACAGCAAACCCACAAACACAACAACACCTTAGAACACCTGGTTTCACCCCGAGCCTCTAGGGGGAGCTACACTGGTGACTTCTAACCAGTTCCCCCTATAAAAAGAGTCTTGGAGGGAGAAACTTCAGAGTGTGGTAGACGCTACAAGAGCTGCCAGCCTGTGTGAAACCTCCACCCTATGAGGAACACACTAGGCCCTGCCAGCCTGTTAGCCAGTGGAGATCCCTGCAATTGGGATAATACAAAGAAGGAGATCACCTCTCAGGAACACAGAGTTAATCCAACTCTTTCCAAATCAACCGGTTACTGGAACCGAAGCTGTGAGAGCTACCCAGCCACCACAAAGAACCAGCACTATCAACAGGAGGTTTAGCCACCTGTTCCACCTGATGCACCCATCCACGAGAGCCCAGGGAAGAGTACTGATCCTGCTCAGACCCTTTTACAGTGCCCTCAGTGCTGATAACCAGGTGAAGCAAGTTCCATTGAACAAACTGCCCGGTCCGGCTGGATTCCACATCCACCCGACCTTAGCACCAGAAGTAGAGAAAGGAAGCCTAACACTGCTTGCTGTGAAACTCCATAAGTGCCAACTTCACTATCCCGGTCCGAGTGTACCTGACTACGATCCAGTAAAGGTACTTAAAAGAGACTGTGCGTGGTTGTGCATTATTCCTGGATTCAGCGCAGCGTCCCTCAGCTGCCTCACAACATCTTGCGCAGCCCCCGGCTCCGGGGATTCCCGCTCATCCTGTCGGGAGCGTTCCATCTCGCTGTGTACCATCCCCCGGAGACCCGAACAGCGCTGGTAAAGTTACCAGAACACCCGCAGGTGGCGTCACGAAGACAAATCACCCCACTGTTCCGCCATTCCCCTATTGATCTGGACCACTGGGCCTACACTACCGCAGGCGTGGTTCCGTGACTGGAGGAGAAACAACGCCCGCTACGTGTACCCCCGACTACGGTGAGTCAGAATTTGGCGTCACGAACAGGATACGAGCAGGCCCGTTATCACGGGTATTGTGTGCTATTTATTGACTGTAAATATCGAACTGTACATTTGGTCCGCCATTGCTGCGCGAAAAGGCGGGAAAAGAAGGGGCGTGACTGTGCAGAGGGCGCGAAGATTGGCCCCGCCCCCACGCTCTGACGACTTCCTCCGTACGCAGCAGGAACCGGAAACTCCCGTGGTGCCTCACTCCTCACCGCGAGGCCGACACTTCCGTTTGCAACCGAGGGAAAGGCTACGCTTAACTAAGGGGGAGCGACCATGAGTAACCCGGCTCCCGATCACTCGGTACCCCCGCTAGACCAAGCGGTACCTCAAAACATTCCTTTTGATGGACAGCAACAAGTCGGCGGTATGCTACCACAACCCGCTCCGATTATGCCGATGTCTCTACCCTACGTTCCTAGTGCAACCTGGTTACCCAAGTACAGCGGTGTACCCAGCACCTTGGAGAACTTCCAGAGGAAGATATGCCAAGCCCTGGACATGTACCCGATGACCGGTAAGCAAAGAGCTTCAGTTATTATGGGACAGTTAACCGGTGCAGCCGAACTGCAGAGCCGCAGCTGGCCTGTAGAAGTTCAGGAATCTGTGGAACAGATATTCGCTAGATTAACTCGGGTTTTTGAGTGCCATACCGAAGCTGGATTAAGACTGTCATTCTATCGTTGTAATCAAGGGGCACAAGAAACTGTCCTTGATTATTCACTGCGCTTGCAAGAAGCATACAGACTGTTAAAACAAGTCGATCCAGATAGTGCTCGAGATGAGAACAAAGCGTTAATTGGACAATTTATTGTGGGCCTTAAACTATCTGAGGATAGAAAGCAAGCAAGCTGGTGGTCCATACAAAATCCAGGCGCAGAGTTTGATACCTTGAGAGACTTAACAGTTTGGGGACAACGACTCGCTGAAGTACCCGATCCCACTTCACCGCAGCAGCAGCAGTACACTGACACCCCTTCCGTGCCGGCAGCAGCATCTCCAATCCCTGCGATCTAGTCCAGCGCACAGACTGTAACACCTGACCGGTTTGATCAACTGTGTGCTAATGTCGAGCAGCTGATGAAGGACGTGGCCAAGCTACAAGCTGGGAGAAGACCCAAGACAGATGCAAGGCCATCGGACAAGATTCAACTCGCCGACAGCCCGGATGACGTTCCCTGGATGAGGAGAAAGACACAGCCGTCGCGAGGAAAACCTGCAGACCGCCGCAGTCCTGACAGACGCCGCAACAGTCAGCAGAACGACCTAGGAGGACGCAATCTACAATCCCGTCCTTTAAACGAGCGACCCCTGGGCGAGAAGGGCCAACCCCAGGAGTAGACTGTCCAGGCCCTACGTCCAGCTGGGAACACAAGTATGTGGGAGACTGTCCATACTTACCGATCGTCATCGATGGCATCGCTATCTCCGCCTTGATAGACACTGGATCCCAGGTGATATCCATCCCTAGTACCCTTTACAAGCAGTTCTGGCCAGATGTTAAGCTAGAACCCCCTAACCCTGAGATGAATCTTGAAGCCACTAATGGTATTCCGGTTACCATAGAGGGACAGTGGGAAGCTACAGTAAAGGTGGGGAGGGTGCAGTTGAAAAACCAGGGTATCTTAGTGGTACAGGATAAGCCTAACCACAAGGATCCATATGTCATATTGGGTACCAATGTCATGATCAAATGCCTCGATGAAGTGTTGTTTTTACTCCAACAGAGTGCTGAAGCCGGTAAACCCAGAGAAAAGAGGGCTATCCAAAAGCAGATCAGAGCTCTGGTGTATCAACAACAGGTAACCTTGTCAAATGGTGAAATTGGCAGAGTAAGAGTCACAGATCCCATTCCAATTGTGGTACCACCCAGAAGTGAAATGATGATCTGGTGTCGAGCAGCCATAGGCCTCAGAGGGCAGGACTACCAAGCTGTAGTAGAACCTGTAATGTCCGACAGTAGTCCTACGCTCTTGACAGCCAGAGGGTTAGTCGACGTAAGAAAGGGGAGAGTCCCTGTACGCATATTGAATTATGGTGATGACGAAGTCAGACTGCCAAGATATGCAACTGTCGCAAAATTGTACCAAGTAAAAGATGATGCTGTGATTGATGTAAAATCCTCAAACCAAACAGTCACTGATGAACCCCCTCACTCCAAAGATCAGTTAGAGAAATGGTGTCAAGACCTCAGTGTAGGAACTGACAATACACCCTCTCACCAGAAAAATCGAGAATACCGGGTAGTTCGGGAGTATGAGCAAGTGTTCAGCAAACACCCACTTGACTTTGGGAGGATCAAAGGGGTACAACATCATATCCCCACAAACAACCATGCACCTATCAAAGAAAGGTACAGGCCTATACCACCCACTCACTACCAGAAAGCAAAAGAGATGCTTCAGGACATGAAGAGTGCAGGAGTCATTAGGGATAGCTGTAGTTCCTGGGCCGCACCACTAGTCCTGGTTAAAAAGAAAGATGGTAGTATGAGGATGTGTGTAGATTATAGGCAAATCAACAAAGTCACACACAAGGATGCATACCCGTTACCACGCATAGAAGAGTCACTAGCTGCACTCAAATCTGCCAACTACTTCTCCACATTAGATCTTACTAGTGGGTACTGGCAGGTTGCCGTTGCAGAGGAGGATCGTGAGAAGACAGCTTTCACTACTCCCATGGGCTTATGCGAATTCAACAGTATGCCATTCGGTTTGTGCAATGCCCCAGGAACATTTCAGAGACTTATGGAATGTTGTTTGGGCCGCAAGAACTTTGAGACTGTCTTGTTATACCTTGATGATGTCATTGTTTACTCTCAGACCTATGAAGATCACCTCCAACACCTGAGTGAAGTGTTCGAGTCACTGTCCAAGTACGGGATGAAACTGAAACCGTCCAAGTGCCACCTGCTGAAACCCAAGGTCCAATACCTAGGACATGTGGTCAGCGCCGAAGGCGTAGCACCGGATCCGGATAAGGTCACCGTCATCAAGGACTGGCCAGCACCAATCAATCACAAAGAGGTACGTCAATTTCTAGGACTGGTCGGGTACTACCGACGATTCATCAAAGGCTATACCAAGATAGCTGCCCCCATGCAAGATCTCTTAGTGGGCCAATCCAAAAACGGCAAGATCAGGGGACCCCCGTTCCACTGGGGCCCAGAGCAGGACAAGTCCTTCCAAACGTTAAAAGAAGCTTTAACCGGAGAAGAGATCCTGGCCTACCCTGACTACAATCTACCGTTTTTACTGTACACAGACGCAAGCAATGAAGGTTTAGGAGCAGTCCTATCTCAACGTCAGCAGGGCAAGGAGAAGGTGATAGCCTACGCCAGCAGAAAGCTCCGTGCCACCGAAAGGAACCCGGAAAACTACAGCTCCTTCAAGCTGGAGTTCCTGGCCCTGGTCTGGGCGATCACAGAGCGTTTCAAACATTACCTGGCCTCCGCCCTGTTCACAGCTTTCACAGACAACAATCCTCTAACACACTTAGAGACTGCAAAGCTGGGAGCCCTAGAACAGCGTTGGGTAGCAAGACTCGCCAACTATGACTTCACTGTAAAATACCGGGCAGGTCACAAGAACGGCAATGCTGATGCCCTGTCCCGAATGCCTCATCTTTCTGAAGAGGGAGAAGACATAGATGACCTAGAAGAGATTGAACTACCTGCTTTCCACCGTTCAGGTACAGCAACATGTCATCAGAGAAACCAGACACGTGTAGAGAGGACCGTGAACCCGTTACCTCACCATGACTGGAAGGAGGCTCAAGCCAACGACCCAGATGTCAGCCTGGTAAGGGATCTGATCACTCAAGAACACGCCAACATGGACTCTGATGCCTCACCAAATGCTAAACGCCTGTGGAAGGAGAAAGGAAGGTTGTTCGTCTACCGAGGTAAACTATGCAGAAGATACCTCAATCCACGAACCCATGAACTCATCTGGCAGATTGTAGTTCCCAAGACCGAAGTCCAAATGATCCTTGAAGCATACCATGATGATGCCGGACACTTTGGATGGAAGAAGCTGGAGAGACTTCTAAAGGATCGGTTCTACTGGGTCGGGAAGCGAGGCTCCATTGACAAATGGTGTAAAAATTGTGGACCATGTCACCTTCGAAGAAAAGACCATCTAACTCAGAAAGCTCCGTTGCAACCAATCGTTACCACCAAACCTCTTGAAATAGTTGCTCTCGACCACGTGAAGCTTATCCTAAGTCGAACCGGGTACACTTATGCTCTCACCATCGTTGATCACTACTCAAGATTCCTGGTAGTCGTTCCAGTTAAGGATTTAACTGCTGAGGTAGCAGCCAAAGCGTTCCAGAGTTATTTCTGTCGCCCCCATGGGTATCCAGACCAGGTCTTAACTGACCAAGGTCCAGCCTTCGAATCAGCTCTGTTCCAATAATTCTTAGGGCTGTATGGGTGCAAGAAAATCCGCACAACACCTTATCATCCTCAAACGAACGGTTTATGTGAGAAGATGAACCACATAGTCATTGACATGCTCAAGACCTTACCAGTTGAAGAGAGAAATCAATGGCCAGAGAAACTTCCAGATCTCGTGGACATCTACAACCACATACCCGTCAGTTCGACAAATTACACACCTGCTTACTTGATGAGAGCAAGACCAGGTAAACTGCCTATTGATTTGCAGATGGGAACCGTTGAACCCACAGAAGAACTCTTCTGACGAAGACTGGGTCAGCCAACGCCAAGAAAAGTACAGGAAGGTACAAGAGAGTGTTGAAAGGAACCTTGAAATCAGTAGGACCAAACAAGAAAAAGACTTTAACAAGCACGCCTCAGCTGAACCGCTAGCTATAGGTGATGTAGTGCTGAAAAGAAAGCGAAAAACCAACAAATTGGATAACAGTTGGGAATCCATACCCTACACCGTTATGCCGTCACACTTTGATAACTCAAAAACTTGTGTTATTAGCAAAGACAATGGGAATACTATTGCGACTGTCTCAAGGGATCATTTAAAGAAATGTCCGCCACAGTTAATCCCACAAGCAACCAGTTACCCTACTGTAACTAAAGATGAAGAAACAAAAGAAAATCTCGTCCTTACAGAAATTGGATACTTACCAGCTGATTGGCCACAAATAGGTGATGCATTCCTTATACCAGTTATGCACTTTTACCAGCCTACAGAAGATCAGCCAAAACCAAATCCAATTCCACAAGTCCAACAAGAAGAAGTCCAAGTGCAAGAATTGCAGCCTGTTATCATGGAACCTGAGATTCCTGTAATCGGTCAGCCTGCTAGTCCCACAGTAAGAGAAGCCATTCCTAATCAACTACCTACAGAGGTCAGTCCAGTTGATAGACTCCGCACTTACTATGGTCTTACACAAAGCAGACATAGAGAAGTACCAACCACTTCGTACACTACACAAACAGCTTTGGAAACACCCACACTACGCAGATCCACACGTAGTACATTAGGCCAACCCCCACACAAATTGGGAGAATGGGTTTAAAATGTAGTGGAAAAACGTAACCTGTAAGTGTTGTAAATATTAACCAGTTTTCAAAAACCTGTAAAAAGTAGTGTACAGAAGGGTGGAGGAACTGGGCTCTGTCCCAAGTATACTAAGTTGGGGACAGAAAGCGCCTGGTAAGGTATAGAAGGTTAGTACCGGCCTCCCAAGCAGAGACACCCGTAGGGAATGTAAAAAGTTTACCATGTATCCCTGGACTTTACCTTTTTCCCTTTTTCATAAACTTTGAACAATTGTCACAGGACTTGTGTGACCACTAACTTTACCTTTTTCCAGCCTGCGGCAGATGGACTAGTGCCGTACGGACTGCTTTTCACCTTTTCCATATTTTTCACGCCTTTTCAGTGATTATTGTGTTTTCTTTAAGACTTTGTAAATTGAATGTTATAAAATGCTTAGTGTTAAGTTGTAAAAAAATAACCTTTTGCTCAGCCGGGAGAACTGAGGTTAACTAAGGGGGAATGTGGCACCCTGGCACCTGTTGGGCACCACAGAATTCCTTAGGTACAAATGGAGTAAGTAACAGCACAGCAAACCCACAACACAACAACACCTTAGAACACCTGGTTTCACCCCGAGCCTCTAGGGGGAGCTACACTGGTGACTTCTAACCAGTTCCCCCTATAAAAAGAGTCTTGGAGGGAGAAACTTCAGAGTGTGGTAGACGCTACAAGAGCTGCCAGCCTGTGTGAAACCTCCACCCTATGAGGAACACACTAGGCCCTGCCAGCCTGTTAGCCAGTGGAGATCCCTGCAATTGGGATAATACAAAGAAGGAGATCACCTCTCAGGAACACAGAGTTAATCCAACTCTTTCCAAATCAACCGGTTACTGGAACCGAAGCTGTGAGAGCTACCCAGCCACCACAGAGAACCAGCACTATCAACAGGAGGTTTAGCCACCTGTTCCACCTGATGCACCCATCCACGAGAGCCCAGGGAAGAGTACTGATCCTGCTCAGACCCTTTTACAGTGCCCTCAGTGCTGATAACCAGGTGAAGCAAGTTCCATTGAACAAACTGCCCGGTCCGGCTGGATTCCACATCCACCCGACCTTAGCACCAGAAGTAGAGAAAGGAAGCCTAACACTGCTTGCTGTGAAACTCCATAAGTGCCAACTTCACTATCCCGGTCCGAGTGTACCTGACTACGATCCAGTAAAGGTACCTAAAAGAGACTGTGCGTGGTTGTGCATTATTCCTGGATTCAGCGCAGCGTCCCTCAGCTGCCTCACAACATCTTGCGCAGCCCCCGGCTCCGGGGATTCCCGCTCATCCTGTGGGGAGCGTTCCATCTCGCTGTGTACCATCCCCCGGAGACCCGTACAGCGCTGGTAAAGTTACCAGAACACCCGCAGGTGGCGTCACGAAGACAAATCACCCCACTGTTCCGCCATTCCCCTATTGATCTGGACCACCGGGCCTACACTACCGCAGGCGCGGTTCCGTGACTGGAGGAGAAACAACGCCCGCTACGTGTACCCCCCGGCTACGGTGAGTCACTTGCCTTGTCACTAATTGATAAGTTGGTAAATATACGGAACCAAAAGAATAATTTAACAACATGTATGTTAGCCATCAAGGCATGGACACATGGTGATAAAAAATCCAGCCTCCTCCAACCCCTTCAGCTAGCCATTCCATCTCCAATATTGGTGCATTTTTCACACCAATTCTGGAAAGTTCTGGAAAGCTAATACCTACAACAAGAAAACCAAAAGGAAAATAAACGCACCTCATAAGGGGGAAATTGATCTTTCTGAAGATTTGGTCACTCTCTATGGGCAAGTTGTGCCAATAGATGATGTCCAGAAATATCTAAATCTGTCTCTCCTCTTACCAGCTGTAACGCCGGTGGGCTGGTGTCTTGGTTCCCTCGGCGTTACTGCGCCTTTCTGCGCTCTCACCCAATGCTTCTTCCATCGTGACCAGCTGGGAGACTGTAGTATGTTACCTGTATAGGATACTGTTCAATTCTCAGCTCCGCTGCGTAGCCACACGTGTGTTGTAGTGTCTTTACTCCGCTGCTTACCATCCATGTGTGGACCCTTGCTCCCGCTGTGGAAGCTATCCGCGGGTTGTGAGGTCCTCTGCAGCTGGTGCATGACTTTCCACGTGTGCCTAGGCTTGCAGCCGTTGACAGATGCCCTGGGCGTCGATTCCTGTGCTGGCTATGCTGTATGGGTTCTGATTGTGCCTAGGGTGCGCGCCGCCACACCTTCCCCAGTTTTGTAAGATGGAGGGTGTGCGCTTGAATTGCTGTCCCCAGCCTATAGCTTCTTTCCTGTTGGGCGGGGCCAGAGCCTCTCATTAGCTTGCAGAACCTAGCCCTGTGTGTTTGCTCCAGCCATTCTGCTCTAGCCCTGGATGGCTGGTGTGTCTGCCGTTGTCCTTGTACCTGTCTAGTCTATGTGTTGGTACCAACGTCCTTCCCTTGTATGTGGATTCCTGCTTGTGTCCTGATGTTTCCTTTCTGGAGCCATGTCTGTTGCATGGAGTCCAGACGTCCAGCCTGAGGTCCCGCCTGGCGTCTGAGATGGCCCTGAGATCCTGACTGGCGTCCGAGATGGCCCTGAGGTCCCGCTTGCTGTCCGAGATGAGCCTGATGTCCTGCTTAGTGTCCGAGATGATCCTCAGGTCCTGCCTGGTGTCTGAGATGGTCCTGAGGTCCCGCCTGGTGTCCCAGGTGGTCCTGGGGTCCCGCCTGATGTCCGAGATGGTCCTGAGGTCCCGCCTGGTGTCCGAGATGGTCCTGAGGTCCTGCCTAGTGTCCGAGATGAGCCTGAGGTCCTGCCTAGTGTTTGAGATGGTCCTGAGGTCTTACCTGGTGTCCGAGATGGTCCTGGCGTCCCGCCTGATGTCAGAGATGGTCCTGAGGTCCCGCCTGGAGTCCGAGATGGTCCTGAGGTCCCGCCTGGTGTCCGAGATGGTCTTGGGGTCCTGCCGGTGCGCTCCTCCTCGATCCCCGCCTTCCCCCGGGCCGATGCGCTCCTCCTCTTCGGTCCCCGCCTTCCCCCGGGGCTGGTGCGCTCCTGCTCCTCCTCCTCGATCCCCGCCTTCCCCCGAGGCCGATGCGCTCCTCCTCCTCGGTCCCCGCCTTCCCCTGGGGCCGGTGCGCTCCTCCTCCACTGTCCCTGCCTTCCCACGGGGCCGGTGCGCTCCTCCTCCTCGGTCCTCGCCTTCCTCCAGGGCCGGTGCGCTCCTCCTCCATCTCGGTCCCCGCCTTCCCTCGGGGCCAGTGCGCTCCTCCCTTTCCTCCTCCTCGGTACCCGCCTTTCCCCGGGGGCCGGTGCGCTCCTCCTCCTCTGTCCCGCCTTCCCCCGGGGCCGTTCACTCCTCCTCCTCCTCGGTCCCCGCCTTCCCCTGGGGCCGATGTGCCCCTCCTCTTCCTCCTCCTCGGTCCCCGCCTTCCCCCGTGGCCAGTGCGCTTGTCCTCCTCCTCCTCGGTCCCCGCCTTCCCCCAGAGCCCATGCGCTCCTCCTCCTTCTCGGTCCCCGCCTTCCCCCGGGGCCGGTGCGCTCCTCCTCCTCGGTCCCAGCCTTCCACCGGGGCCGGTGCGCTCCTCCTCCTCCATCCCCACCTTCCCCGGGGTCAGTGCGCTCCTGCTCCTCCTCCTCGATCCCCGCCTTCCCCCGGGGTCGATGCGCTCCTCCTCCTCGGTCCCAGCCTTCCCCCGGGGTCGGTGCGCTCCTCCTACTCCGTCCCCACCTTCCCCCGGGGTCGGTGCGCTCCTCCTCCTCCTCGGTCCCCGCTTTCCCCCCGGACCGGTGGGCTCCTCCTTCTCCTCCTCCTCGGTCCCTGCCTTCCCCCGGGCCGGTGCGCTCCTCCTCCTCCTCCTCCTCGGTCCCCGCCTTTCCCCGTGGCAGGTGCGCTCCTCCTACTCCTCCTCGGTCCCCGCCTTTCCCCGGGGCCGGGTGCGCTCCTGCTCCTCCTCTTCGGTCCACGCTTTCCCCCCAGGGCCGATGCGCTCCTCCTCCTCCTCCTCCTCGGTCCCCGCCTTCCCCAGGGCCGGTGCACTCCTCCTCCTCCATGGTCCCCGCCTTCCCCCGGGGACAGTGCTATCATTCTCCTTTTCCTCGGTCCCCGTCTTCCCCCTGGGCCGGTGCACTCTTCCTCCTCCTCTTCCTCCTCGGTCCCCGCCTTCCCCTTGGGCCGGTGAACTCCTCCTCCTCCCCCTCCTCGGTCCCCGCCTTCCCCCGGGGCTGGTGCGCTCATCCTCCTCCTCAGTCCCCGCCTTCCCCAGGGCTGGTGCGCTCCTCCTCCTCGGTCCCCGCCTTCCCCCGGGGGCCGGTGCGCTCTTCCTCCTCCTCCTCCTCTTCGGACCCCGCCTTCCCCTGGGGACGGTGCGCTCCTCCTCCTCAGTCCCCGCCTTCCCCCGAGACCAGTGTGCTCCTCCTCCTCCTCGGTCCCCGCCTTCCCCCGGGGCCGGTGCGCTCCTCCTCCTCCTCGGTCCCCACCTTCCCCCGAGACCAGTGCGCTCCTCCTCCTCGGTCCTCGTCTTCCCCGGGACTGGTGCGCTCCTCCTCCTCCTCCTTGGTCCCGGCATTTCCCCGGGGCCAGTGCGCTCCTCCTCCTCCTCGGTCCCCGCTTTCCCCCGGGCCAGTGCGCTCATCCTCCTCCTTGGTCCCCGCCTTCCCCCGTGGCCGGTGCGCTCTTCCTCCTCCTCGGTCCCCGCCTTTCTCCGGGGCCTGTGTGCTTCTCCTCCTCCTCCTCGGTCCCCGCCTTCCCCTGGGGCCGAAGCACTCCTCCTCCTCGGTCCCCGCCTTCCCCCCGGGCTCGGTGCGCTCCTCCTCCTCCTTGGTCCCTGCCTTCCAGCTGGGGCCGGTGCGCTCCTCCTCCTCCTCCTCGGTCCCCGCCTTCCGCAGGGCCGTTGTGCTCCTTCTCCTCGGTCCCAGCCTTCCCCTGGGGCTGGTGCGCTCCTCCTCGGTTCCCACCTTCCTCCGCGGCCAGTGCACTCTTCCTCCTCCTCGGTCCCCGCCTTCCCCCGGGTCGGTGCACTCTTCCTCCTCCTCGGTCCCCGCCTTCCCCCGGGGCCGGTGCGCTCCTCCTCATCGTCGACCATCGCATTCCCCCAGGGCCGCTGTGGTTCTCCTCCTCCTCTTTCTACGCCTTTCCCCGGGGCCAGTGCGCTCCTCCTCCTCCTTGGTCCCTGCCTTCCCCCGGGGTCGGTGCACTCCTCCTCCTCGGTCCCCGCCTTCCCCCGGGGTCGGTGCGCTCTTCCTCCGCCTCCTCCTCGGTCCTCCCCTTCCCCCGGGGCCGGTGCGCTCCTCCTCCTCCTCCTCCTCGGTCCTCCCCTTACCCCGGGGCCGATGCGCTCCTCCTCCTCCTCGGTCCCCGCTTTCCCCCGGGTCGGTGCGCTCCTCTCCTCCTCGGTCCCCGTCTTCCCTCGGGGCCATGTATGTTAGCTCTCAGGGCATGGACACATGGTGATAAAAAATCCAGCCTCCCCCAACCCCTTCAGCTGGCCATTCTATCTCCAAAATTGGTGCATTTTTCACATCAATATTATATATTATATGGGATAAGAAACAATAAAGCACCTGATGGTTCAGAAAATCCAACACAGTTCTGAAAAGCTAATACCTACATCAAGAAAACCAAAAGGAAAATAAACGCACCTAATAAGGGGGAATTTGATCTTTCTGAAGATTTGGCCAATCTCTATGGGCAAGTTGTGCCAATAGATGATGTCCAGAAATGTCTAAATCTGTCTCTCTTCTTACGAGCTGTAACACCGTTGGGCTGGTGTCTTGGTTCCCTCGGTGTTACTGCGCCTTTCTGTGTTCTCACCCAATGCTTCTTCCTCCCTGACCAGCTGGGAGACTGTAGTATATTACCTGTATAGGATACTGCTCAGTTCCCAGCTCCGCTGTGTAACCACACGTGTTGTAGTGTCTTTGCTCCGCTGCTTACCATCCATGTGTGGACCCTTGCTCCCGCTGTGGAAGCTATCCGCGGGTTGTGAGGTCCTCTGCAGCTGGTGCATGACTTTCCACGTGTGCCTAGGCTTGCAGCCGTTGACAGATGCCCTGGGCGTCGATTCCTGTGCTGGCTATGCTGTATGGGTTCTGACTGTGCCTAGGGAGCGCGCCGCCACACCTTCCCCAGTTTTGTAAGATGGAGGGTGTGCGCTTGAATTGCTGTCCCCAGCCTATAGCTTCTTTCCTGTTGGGCGGGGCCAGAGCCTCTCATTAGCTTGCAGATCCTAGCCCTGTGTGTTTGCTCCAGCCTTTCTGCTCTAGCCCTGGATGGCTGGTGTGTCTGCCGTTGTCCTTGTACCTATCTAGTCTATGTGTTAGTACCAACGTCCTTCCCTTGTATGTGGATTCCTGCTTGTGTCCTGATGTTTCCTTTCTGGAGCCATGTCTGTTGCATGGAGTCCAGACGTCCAGCCTGAAGTCCCGCCTGGCGTCCGAGATGGCCCTGAGATCCTGACTGGCGTCCGAGATGGCCCTGAGGTCCCGCTTGCTGTCCGAGATGAGCCTGATGTCCTGCCTAGTGTCCGAGATGGTCCTCAGGTCCTGCCTGGTGTCTGAGATGGTCCTGAGGTCCCGACTGGTGTCCGAGATGGTCCTGGGGTCCCGCCTGATGTCCGAGATGGTCCTGAGGTCCCGCCTGGTGTCCGAGATGGTCCTGAAGTCCCGCCTGGTGTCTGAGATGGTCCTGAAGTCCCGCCTGGTGTCCGAGATGGTCCTGAGGTCCTGCCTGGTGTCCGAGATGGCCCTGAGGTCCCGCTTGGTGTCCAAGATGAGCCTGAGGTCCTGCCTAGTGTCTGAGATGGTCCTGAGGTCTTGCCTGGTGTCCGAGATGGTCCTGAGGTCCCGCTTGGTGTCCGAGATGGTCCTGGGGTCCCGCCTGATGTACGAGATGGTCCTGAGGTCCCGCCTGGTGTCCGAGATGGTCTTGGGGTCCTGCCGGTGCGCTCCTCCTCCTCCTCGGTCCCCGCCTTTCCCCGGAGCTGGTGCGCTCCTGCTTCTCCTCCTCGATCCCCGCCTTCCCCCGGGGCCGATGCGCTCCTCCTTCTCGGTCCCCGCCTTCCCCCGGGACGGTGCGCTCCTCCTCCTCCTCGGTCCCAGCCTTCCCCTGGGGCCGGTGCGCTCCTCCTCCACTGTCCTTGCCTTCCCCCAGGGCCGGTGCACTCCTCCTCCATCTCTGTTCCTGCCTTCCACCGGGGGCCTGTGCGCTAATCCTCCTCGGTCCCCGCCTTTCCTCCGGGGCCGGTGCGCTCTTCCTCCTCCTCCTTGGTCCCCATCTTCCACCAGGGGCCGGTGCACTCCTCCTCCTCCTCGGTCCCCGCCTTCCCCTGGGGCCGCTGCGCTCCTCCTCCTCCTCCTCTGTCCCTGCCTTCCCCCAGGCCGGTGCGCTCCTCCTCCTCGATCCTCCCCTTCCCCCGGGGCTGGTGCGCTCCTCCTCCTCGGTCCTCACCTTCCCTCAGGGCCGGTGCGCTCCTCCTCCTCGGTCCCCGCCTTCCCCCGGGGCTGGTGCGTTCCTCCTCCTCCTCCTCGGTCCCCGCCTTCCCCTGGGGCCGGTGCGCTCCTCCTCCTCCTCGGTTCCTGCCTTCCCCTGGGGGCCAGTGCACTCTTCCTCCTCCTCGGTTCCCGCCTTCTTCCGGTGCCGATGCGCTCCTCCTCTCCTCTCGGTCCTTGCCTTCCCCCGGTGCCGGTGCGCTCCTCCTCCTCGGTCCCCGCCTTCCCCCGGGGGCCTGTGCGCTCTTCCTCCTCCTCCTCGGTCCCCGCCTTCCCCCGGGCCGGTGCCCTCCTCCTCCTCCTCTGTCCCCGCCTTCCCCCGGGGCCGGTGCGCCTCCTCCTCCTCCTCGGTTCACGCCTTCCCCCGGGGTTGGTGCACTCCTCCTCCTCCTCGGTCCCCGCCTTCCCCCTGGGCCGATGCGCTCCTCCTCGGTCCCCGCCTTCTCCCGGGGCCGATGCACTCCTCCTCCTTCTCGGTCCCCGCCTTCCCCTGGGGTCGGTGCGCTCCTCCTCCATGGTCTCCGCCTTCCCCCGGAGGCCGGTGCGCTCCTCCTCCTCGGTTCCCGCCTTCCCCCGGGGCTGGTGCACTCCTCTCCTCCTCCTCCTCGGTCCCCGCCTTCCCCCGGGGTCGGTGCGCTCCTCCTCCTCCTCGGTCAACGACTTCCCCCGGGGCCGGTGCGCTCCTCCTCCTCCTCCTTCGTCCCCGCCTTCCCCCTGGGCCGATGCGCTCCTCCTCGGTCCCCGCCTTCTCCCGGGGCCGATGCACTCCTCCTCCTTCTCGGTCCCCGCCTTCCCCTGGGGTCGGTGCGCTCCTCCTCCTTGGTCCCTGCCTTCCCCCGGGGCCGGTGCGCTCCTCCTCCTCCTCGGTTCCCGACTTCCCCTGGGGTTGGTACACTCCTCCTCCTCCTCCTCCTCGGTCCCCGCCTTCCCCCGGGGTCGGTGCGCTCCTCCTCGTTCCCCGACTTCCCCCGGGGCCGGTGCGCTCCTCCTCCTCCTCCTTCGTCCCCGCCTTCCCCGGGGCCTGTGCGCTCCTCCTCCTCCTCAGTCCCCGCCTTCCCCCGGGGCCGATGCGCTCCTCCTCCTCCTCTGTCCCTGCCTTCCCCCGGGGTTGGTGCCCCCCTCATCATCGGATATCCCCTTCCGCCGAGGCTGGTGCGCTCCTCCTCCTATACCTCGCTCCCTGCCTTACCCCGGGGCCGGTGCGGTCCTCCTCCTTCTCCTCGGTCCCCGCATTCCCCCGAGGCCGGTGCGCTTCTCCTCGGTCCCCGCGTTCCCCCGGGGCCAATGCACTCTTCCTCCTCGGTCCCCACCTTCCCCCGGGGGCCGGTGCGCTTCTCCTCCTCCTCGGTCCCCGCCTTCCCCAGCGGCTGGTGCTCTCCTCCTCCTCGGTCCCCGCCTTCCGCCGGGGCCGGTGCGCTCCTCCTCCTTCTCGGTCCCCGCCTTCCCCCGGGGCCGGTGCGCTCCTCCTCCTCCTCGGTCCCCGCCTTCCCCCGGGGACGGTGCGCTCCTCCTCCTCGGACCCCGGCTTCCCCCGGGGTTCGTGCACTCCTCCTCCTCGGTCCCCGCCTTCCCCCGGGGCCGGTGCTCTTCTGCTCCTCCTCCGGCCTTCCCCCGGGGACGGTGCGCTCCTCCTCCTCCTCCTCGGTCCCCGCCTTCCCCCGGGGCCAGTGCGCTCCTCCTCCTCCTCCTCGGTCCCCGCCTTACCCTGGGCCAGTGCGCTCCTCCTCCTCCTCCTCGGTCCCCGCCTTCCCCCGGGGCCGGTGCGCTCCTCCTCCTCGGTCCCCGCCTTCCCCCGGGGCCGGTGCGCTCCTCCTCCTCCTCGGTCCCCGCCTTCCCCTGGGCTTGGTGCACTCCTCCTCCTCGGTCCCCCGCCGTCCCCCGAGGCCGATGCGCTCCTCCTCCTCCACGGCCCCCGCCTTCCCCTGGGGCCGGTGCGCTCCTCCTCCTCCGTCCCCGCCTTCCCCCGAGGCCGGTGCGCTCCTCCTCCTCCTCGGTCCCTGCCTTTTCCAAGGGCCGGTGCGCTCCTCCTCCTCCTGGGTCCCTGCCTTCCCCCGGGGCCAGAGCGCTCCTCCTCCTCCTCCTCGGTCCATGCCTTCCCCCGGGGCCTGAGCGCTCCTTTTCCTCTTCCTCGGTCCCCGCCTTCCCCCGGGGCTGGTGCGCTCGTTCTCGGTCCCCGCCTTCCCCCGGGGGCTGGTGCGCTCCTCCTCCTCCTCGGTCCCCGTCTTCCCCCGGGGCCGGTGCGCTCTTCCTTCTCCTCGGTCCCCGCCTTCCCCCGAGGCCGGTGCGCTCCTCCTCCTCCTCGGTCCCCGCCTTCCTCCGGGGGCCGGTGCGCTCCTCCTCCTCCTCCTTGGTCTCCGCCTTCCCCCAGGGGCCGGTGCGCTCCTCCTCCTCGGTCCCCGCCTTCCTCCGGGGGCCGGTGCGCTCCTCCTCCTCCTCCTTGGTCCCCGCCTTCCCCCGGGGCCAGTGCGCTCCTCCTCCTCGGTCCCCGCCTTCCCCCAGGGCTGATGCGCTCCTCATCCTTGGTCCCCGCCTTCCCCAGGGGGCCGGTGGCTCCTCCTCCTCCTCGGTCCCCGCCTTTTTTTCCCCGGAGCGCGACAGTGACACCAGCATTTGCGAATTGTGCTACTGGCCTTTTAGATATTGATGAGAAATTCTTCCATTGTCTCATCACATTTAGCCAATTTAAAGAAGTTGAACATCTGATGGATCAGAAAAGCCAACACAGTACACAAGACCTAATACATACATTAATAAAACCAAGAAGAAAATTAAGGCACCTCATAAGGAAACACCTGATCTTTCCAAGGATCTGACCACTCTCTAATGGTTAGTGTTGCAAATAGATTATGTCAATAACTTCTTAAATCAGTCTCTCCACATTCCACCATTAGCGAATTAATCTACTGGACCTTTTAGCCATTGATGACATAGTCTTCCATTGTTTCACCTCCACAAGTCATTCTTTAAGAAGTTGAACACCTGATGGTTCTGAAACTTCAACACACGAAGGAAGAGACTTGCCTTGTCACTAATTGATAAGTTGGTAAATATTCTAAACCATCAGGACACAATGAATAATTTAACAACGTGTATGTTAGCCATCAGGGCATGGACACATGGTGATAAAAAATCCAGCCTCCACCAACCCCTTCAGCTGGCCATTCCATCTCCACAATTGGTGCATTTTTCACACCAATATTATATACTAGCTGGGTGCCCGATGCAGATGCATCGGGATTCTAGCAGAGCGAGTCTCTGACTCGCAATGGCCGCTTCGCGGCCAATGCTTCGCGCTGCTAAGGCGACTCGCCATGCCCGCTGCTCGGGCATAGCGAGTCGCCTTAGAACTGCTCGCAATGGCATGACCAATACTTCGGTCGTATCCACTTGACGACATTGACTCGCAGCGTGAGCGGACTCAAAAGGGGCAAAAATCCCATTCGTGATTATATAATAGATTATATGGGATAAGAAACAATAAAGCACCCGATGGTTCAGAAAATCCAACACAGTTCTGAAAAGCTAATACCTACATCAAGAAAACCAAAAGGAAAATAAACGCACCTTATAAGGGGGAATTTGATCTTTCTGAAGATTTGGCCACTCTCTATGGGCAAGTTGTGCCAATAGATGATGTCCAGAAATGTCTAAATGTGTCTCTCCTCTTACCAGCTGTAACGCCGGTGGGCTGGTGTCTTGGTTCCCTCGGTGTTACTGCGCCTTTCTGCGCTCTCACCCAATGCTTCTTCCATCGTGACCAGCTGGGAGACTGTAGTATGTTACCTGTATAGGATACTGTTCAATTCTCAGCTCCGCCGCGTAGCCGCACATGTGTTGTAGTGTCTTTGCTCCGCTGCTTACCATCCATGTGTGGACCCTTGCTCCCGCTGTGGAAGCTATCCAAGGGTTGTGAGGTCCTCTGCAGCTGGTGCATGACGTTCCACGTGTGCCTAGGCTTGCAGCCGTTGACAGATGCCCTGGGCATCGGTTCCTGTGCTGGCTATGCTGTATGGGTTCTGACTGTGCCTAGGGTGCGCGCCGCCACACCTTCCCCAGTTTTGTAAGATGGAGGGTGTGCGCTTCAATTGCTGTCCCCAGCCTATAGCTGAGGGTCAGCTCCTATTTAAGGTTCTTCTTTCCTGTTGGGCGGGGCCAGAGCCTCTCATTAGCTTGCAGAACCTAGCCCTGTGTGTTTGCTCCAGCCATTCTGCTCTAGCCCTGGATGGCTGGTGTGTCTGCCGTTGTCCTTGTACCTGTCTAGTCCATGTGTTGGTACCAACGTCCTTCCCTTGTATGTGGATTCCTGCTTGTGTCCTGATGTTTCCTTTCAGGAGCCGTGTTCGTTGCATGGAGTCCAGACGTCCAGCCTGAGGTCCAGCCTGGCGTCTGAGATGGCCCTGAGATCCTGACTGGCGTCCGAGATGGCCCTGAGGTCCCGCTTGGTGTCCGAGATGAGCCTGAGGTCCTGCCTAGTGTCTGAGATGGTCCTGAGGTCCTGCCTGGTGTCCGAGATAGTCCTGAGGTCCCGCCTGGTGTCCGAGATGGTCCTAGGCTCCCGCCTGATGTCCGAGATAGTCCTGAGGTCCCGCCTGGTGTCCGAGATGGTCCTGAAGTCCCGCCTGGTGTCCGAGATGGTCCTGAAGTCCCGCCTGGTGTCCGAGATGGTCCTGAGGTCCTGCCTGGTGTCCGAGATGGCCCTGAGGTCCCGCTTGGTGTCCGAGATGAGCCTGAGGTCCTGCCTAGTGTCTGAGATGGTCCTGAGGTCTTGACTGGTGTCCGAGATGGTCCTGAGGTCCTGCCTGGTGTCCGAGATGGTCCTGAGGTCCCGCTTGGTGTCCGAGATGGTCCTGAGGTCCCGCCTGGTGTCCGAGATGGTCTTGGGGCCCTGCTGGTGCGCTTCTCCTCCTCCTCGGTCCCCGCCTTCCCCCGGGGCCGATGCACTCCTCCTTCCTCGGTCCCCGCCTTCCCCCGCGGCCGGTGTGCTCCTCCTCCTCCCCGGTCCCCGCCTTCCCCCGGGGCCGGTGCGCTCCTCCTCCTCCCCGGTCCCCACCTTCCCCCGGGGCCGATGCGCTTCTCCTCCTCAGTCTCCGCCTTCCCCCGGGGCCGGTGCCCTCCTCCTCCTCGGTCCTCCCCTTCCCTCGGGGCTGGTGCGCTCCTCCTCTTCCTCCTCCTCGGTCCCCGCCTTCCCCTGGGGGCCGGTGCGCTCCTCCTCCTCGGTCCCCGCCTTCCCCCGGGCCGGTGCGCTCCTCCTCCTCCTCCTCGGTCCACGCTTTCCCCCGGGGCCGGTGCGCTCCTCCTCCTCGGTCCCTGCCTTTCCCCGGGGCCGGTGCGCTCCTCCTGCTCCTCATCGGTCCCCGCCTTCCCCCGGGCCGGTGCGCTCCTCCTGCTCCTCATCGATCCCCGCCTTCCCCCGGGGCCAGGGCGCTCCTGCTCCTCCTCCTCGGTCCCCGCCTTCCCCCGGGGCCGGTGAGCTCCTCCCCCTCCTCGTCAATCCCCGCCTTCCCCCTGGGCCGGTGCGCTCCTCCTCCTCATCCTCTTCCTCGGTCCCCGCCTTCCCCCGAGGCCGGTGCACTCCTCCTCCTCCTCCTCGGTCCCCGCCTTCCCCAGGGGCCGGTGCGCTCTTCCTCCTTCACGGTCCCTGCCTTCCCCAGGGGCCGCTGCGCTCCTCCTCATCCTCCTCCTTGATCCCCGCATTCCCCCGGGGCCGGTGCGCTCCTCCTGCTCCTCGGTCCCTGCATTCCCCCGGGGTCGGTGCGCTCCTCCTCCTCCTCGGTCCCCGCATTCCCCCGGGGTCGGTGCGCTCCTCCTCCTCCTCGGTCCCCAACTTCCCCCGGGGACGGTGCGCTCCTCCTCCTCGGACCCCGCCTTCCCCCGGGGTTAGTGCACTCCTCCTCCTCCTCGGTCCCCGTCTTCCCCCTGGGCCGGTGCGCTCCTCCTCGGTCCCCGCCTTCCCCCGGGGCCGATGCGCTCCTCCTCCTTCTCGGTCCCCGCCTTCCCCTGGGGTCGGTGTGACTCACCGTAGCTGGGGGGTACACGTAGCGGGCGTTGTTTCTCCTCCAGTCACGGAACCGCGCCTGCGGTGGTGTAGGCCCGGTGGTCCAGATCAATAGGGGAATGGCGGAACAGTAGGGGTGATTTGTCTTCGTGACGCCACCTGCGGGTGTTCTGGTAACTTTACCAGCACTATTCGGATCTCCGGGGGATGTTATACAGCGAGATGGAACGCTCCCCACAGGATGAGCGGGAATCCCCGGGGCCGGGAGCTGCGCAAGATGTCGTGAGGCAGCTGCGGGATGCTGCGCGCTGAATCCAGGAGTAATGTACAACCACACAAAGTCTCTTTTAGGTACCTTTACTGGTTGGTGATCAGGTACACTCGGACCGGGATAGTGAAGTTGGCACTTCTGGAGTTTCACAGCAAGCAGTGTTAGGCTTCCTTTCTCTAGTTCTGGTGCTAAGGTCGGGTGGATGTGGAATCCCTCCGGACCGGGCAGCGTGTTCAATAGAACGGATTTCACCTGGTTGTCAGCACTGAGGGCACTGTAAAAGGGTGATGATAATTCTACCTTCTTCCCTGGGCTCTCGCTGGTAGGTGCGACAGGTGAACAGGGGGCTAGACTCCCTGTGAGGTATGCTGGTTCTCTGTGATGGCTTGGTGGCTCTCACAGCTTCAGTTCCAGTAACCGGTTGTTAAGGAGAGAGTCGGAATAACTCTGTATTCCTGAGAGGTGATCTCCTTCTTCCTCTTATCCCAATTGCAGGGACCTCCACTTGCTAACAGGCTGGTTGGGCCTAGTGTGTTCCTCATAGGGTGGAGGTTTCACACAGGCTGGCAGCTCTTGTAGCGTCTACCACACTCTGGAGTTTCTCCCTCCAAGACTCTTTTTATAGGGGGAACTGGCTCAAAGTGACCAGTGGAGCTCCCCCTAGAGGCTCGGGGTGAAACCAGGTGTTCTAAGTGTTGTTGTGTTTGTGGGTTTTGCTGTGCTGTTACTTACTCCATTTGTGCTCTAAGGATTTCTGTGGTGCTCAACAGGTGCCAGGGTGCCACAGGTGTGCTCCTCCTCCTCGGTCCCCGCCTTCCCCCGGGGTCGGTGCGCTCCTCCTCCTCGGTTCCCGCCTTCCCCCGGGGGCCGGTGCGCTCCTCCTCCTCCTCGGTCCCCGCCTTCCCCCAAAGGCCGGTGCGCTCCTCCTCCTCCTCGGTCCCTGCCTTCCCCTGGGGGCCGGTGCGCTCTTCCTCCTCCTCCGTCCCCGCCTTCCCCCGGGGGCCAGTGCGCTCCTTCTCCTCCTCGGTCTCCGCCTTCCCCGGGGGCCGATGCGCTCCTCCTCGGTCCCCGCCTTCCCCGGGGGCCGATGCGCTCCTCCTCGGTCCCCGCCTTCCCCCGGGGACGGTGCGCTCCTCCTCCTCGGTCCCTGCCTTCCCCCGGGGCCGGTGCACTCCTCCTCCTCCTCCTCGGTCCCCGCCTTCCCCTGGGGCCGGTGCGCTCCTCCTCTCCTCCTCGGTCCCTGCCTTCCCCCGGGGCTGGTGCACTCCTCCTCCTCCTCGGTTTACGCCTTCCCCCAGGGCTGGTGCGCGCCTCCTCCTCAGTCCCCGCCTTCCTCCAGGGCTGGTGCACTCCTCCTCGGTCCCCGCCTTCCCCCAAGGCCGGTGTGCTCCTCCTCCTCTTCGGTCCCCGCCTTCCTCCGGGGGCCAGTGCGCTCCTCCTCCTCCTTGGTCCCCGCCTTCCCCCAGGGGCCGGTGCGCTCCTCCTCCTCGGTCCCCGCCTTCCCCCGGGGCCGATGCGCTCCTCCCCCTCGGTCCCCGCCTTCCCCCGGGGCCGGTGCGCTCCTCCTCCTCCCCGGTCCCCACCTTCCCCCGGGGCCGGTGCGCTCCTCCTCCTTCCCGGTCCCCGCCTTACCCCGGGGCCGATGCGCTTCTCCTCCTCAGTCTTTCGCCTTCCCCTGGGGCCGGTGCGCTCCTCCTCCTCTTCCTCGCTCCCCGCCTTCCCCCAGCCCGGTGAGCTCCTCCTCCTCGTCGTCTCCGCCTTCCCCGGGGGCCGATGCGCTCCTCCTCGGTCCCCGCCTTCCCCGGGGGCCGATGCGCTCCTCCTCGGTCCCCGCCTTCCCCCGGGGACGGTGCGCTCCTCCTCCTCGGTCCCTGCCTTCCCCCGGGGCCGGTGCACTCCTCCTCCTCCTCCTCGGTCCCCGCCTTCCCCTGGGGCCGGTGCGCTCCTCCTCTCCTCCTCGGTCCCTGCCTTCCCCCGGGGCTGGTGCACTCCTCCTCCTCCTCGGTTTACGCCTTCCCCCAGGGCTGGTGCGCGCCTCCTCCTCAGTCCCCGCCTTCCTCCAGGGCTGGTGCGCTCCTCCTCGGTCCCCGCCTTCCCCCAAGGCCGGTGTGCTCCTCCTCCTCTTCGGTCCCCGCCTTCCTCCGGGGCCAGTGCGCTCCTCCTCCTCCTTGGTCCCCGCCTTCCCCCAGGGGCCGGTGCGCTCCTCCTCATCGGTCCCCGCCTTCCCCCGGGGCCGATGCGCTCCTCCCCCTCGGTCCCCGCCTTCCCCCGGGGCCGGTGCGCTCCTCCTCCTCCCCGGTCCCCGCCTTCCCCCGGGGCCGGTGCGCTCCTCCTCCTTCCCGGTCCCCGCCTTACCCCGGGGCCGATGCGCTTCTCCTCCTCAGTCTTCGCCTTCCCCTGGGGCCGGTGCGCTCCTCCTCCTCTTCCTCGCTCCCCGCCTTCCCCCGGGCCCGGTGAGCTCCTCCTCCTCGGTCCCCGCATTCCCCCGGGGCCGGTGCGCTCCTCCTTCTCCTCGGTCCCCGCGTTCCCCCGGGGCCGGTGCACTCTTCCTCCTCGGTCCCCACCTTCCCCCGGGGCCGGTGCGCTCCTCCTCCTCCTCGGTCCCCGCCTTCCTCCGGGGCTGGTGCGCTCCTACTCGGTCCCCGCCTTCCCCCGGGGACGGTGCGCTCCTCCTCCTCCTCGGTCCCGCCTTCCCCCGGGCCAGTGCGCTACTCCTCCTTTTCCTCTGCCCCGCTTTCCCCGGGATCGGTGCGCTTCTCCTCCTTAGTCCCCACCTTCCCCCGGGGACGGTGCGCTCCTCCTCCTCCTCGGTCCCCACCTTCCCCGGGGCTGGTGCGCTCCTCCTCCTCGGTCCCCGCCTTACCCTGGGGCCGGTGCGCTCCTCCTCCTTCCCGGTCCCCGCCTTACCCCGGGGCCGATGCGCTTCTCCTCCTCAGTCTTCGCCTTCCCCCGGGGCCGGTGCGCTCCTCCTCCTCTTCCTCGCTCCCCCCGCCTTCCCCCGGGGCCCGGTGAGCTCCTCCTCCTCGGTCCCCGCATTCCCCCGGGGCCGGTGCGCTCCTCCTTCTCCTCGGTCCCTGCGTTCCCCCGGGGCCGGTGCACTCTTCCTCCTCGGTCCCCACCTTCCCCCGGGGCCGGTGCGCTCCACCTCCTCCTCGGTCCCCCGCCTTCCCCTGGGGCCGGTGCGCTCCTCCTCCTCCTCGGTCCCCACCTTCCCCCGGGGCCGGTGCGCTCCTCCTCCTCCTCGGTCCCCGCCTTCCCTCCGGGCTGGTGCGCTCCTACCTCGGTCCCCGCCTTCCCCCGGGGACGGTGCGCTCCTCCTCCTCCCCTCGGTCCCCCCTTCCCCCCGGGCCAGTGCGCTACTCCTCCTCCTCCTCTGTCCCCGCTTCCCCCGGGACGGTGCGCTCCTCCTCCTTAGTCCCCACCTTCCCCCGGGGACGGTGCGCTCCTCCTCCTCCTCGGTCCCCACCTTCCCCGGGGGCTGGTGCGCTCCTCCTCCTCGGTCCCCGCCTTACCCTGGGGACAGTGCGCTCTCCTCCTCCTCGGTCCCCGCCTTCCCCCGGGGCCCGTGCGCTCCTCCTCTCCTCGGTCCCGCCTTCCCCGGGTCCGGTGCGCTCCTCCTCCTCCTCGGTACCCGCCTTCCCCTGGGGTTGGTGCACTCCTCCTCTCGGTCCCGCTTTCCCCGAGGCCGATGCGCTCTCTCCTCCTCCTCGGCCCCCGCCTTCCCCCGGGCCAGTGCGCTCCTCCTCCTCGGTCCCTGCCTTTTCCCGGGGCCGGTGCGCTCCTCCTCCTCCTCCTCGGTCCCTGCCTTCCCCCAGGGGCCGGTGCGCTTCTCCTCCTCCTCCTCGGTCCCCGCCTTCCCCTGGGGCCGGTGCGCTCCTCCTCCTCCTCGGTCCCTGCCTTCCCCCAGGGCCGGTGCGCTCCTCCTCCTCCTCCTCGGTCCCCGCCTTCCCCCGGGGCTGGTGCGCGCCTCCTCCTCCTCCTCCTCGGTCCGCGCCTTCCCCCGGGGCTGGTGCGCTCCTTTTCCTCCTTGGTCCCCGCCTTCCCCCGGGGCTGGTGCGCTCGTTCTCGGTCCCCGCCTTCCCCCAGGGCTGGTGCGCTCCTCCTCGGTCCCCGTCTTCCCCGGGGCCGGTGCGCTCTTCCTTCTCCTCGGTCCCCGCCTTCCCCCGAGGCCGGTGTGCTCCTCCTCCTCTGGTCCCCGCCTTCCTCCGGGGCCGGTGCGCTCCTCCTCCTCCTCCTTGGTCCCCGCCTTCCCCAGGGGCCGGTGCGCTCCTCCTCCTCGGTCCCCGCCTTCCTCCGGGGGCCGGTGCGCTCCTCCTCCTTGGTCCCCGCTTTCCCCCGGGGGCCGGTGCGCTCTTCCTCCTCGGTCCCCGCCTTCCCCAGGGTTGATGCGCTTCTCCTCCTCGGTCCCCGCCTTCCCCAGGGGGTCGGTGCGCTCCTCCTCCTCCTCGGTCCCCTCCTTCCCCCGGAGCGCGACAGTGACACCAGCATTTGCGAATTGTGCTACTGGCCTTTTAGATATTGATGAGAAATTCTTCCATTGTCTCACCACATTTAGCCAATTTAAAGAAGTTGAACATCTGATGGATCAGAAAAGCCAACACAGTACACAAGACCTTATACATACATTAATAAAACCAAGAAGAAAATTAAGGCACCTCATAAGGAAACACCTGATCTTTCCAAGGATCTGACCACTCTCTAATGGTTATGTGGCGCCCCGCAACGAGTGCGTCACAAGGGAGTATTGCAGCCGCAATATTCTCTGACACAGCAGTGATATAGTTAACTTTGAGATCCAACCCAACATGCATCACCTAGAACAGAGGGCCAATCCTAGGTCCTGTGGGTGGAGTGTTAGGGAAGTGTAGTAGAACACCCAATAGTCTAGACCAGAACAGAATAGCCTGGAATCTAGAGCAGAGCCTAGAACACAGAGCTTGAAGAGGAGCGGGGGCTCCGCACCCCGTGCGGGCCCCTGGGCCGTCACCGGTCAGGTGTCAGCACCTGAGGCCTTAACTACCGGGATTGGGCATTATCTACACGGGTTCCCAAAAGACTCCCGTGCCCACAACTCACAGCCGGTTCACTGGTACCGAAGCTGGCAGCAGTTCACCTCTGCTACGCGAACCAGAAGCGTGGAGGAGCAGCTTCACAGGAGCACCCCACCACCAGCCAACTTCCAGTCATCTAACCAGCGGTGTACCCACTGAGGGATCCAAGGCTCCCCAAAACATCCAGAACGTACATCATGGATAGGGCATTGAAGCAGCCTCCCTGTACCCGACCTGGTATTCCTGGGCGACACTAGCAACCAAATAGTTAGAATGGAGGAACACTGCGGATCTCTGAGGGACACTATCACTGCTGAGTCCACCCGGTCTACTACTCAACCACTGTATGCCATGTACTGCCTACTGGTTACAGTAAAGACCCGTTATAGAGACTTTCTGTGTCTGTGCTTCCTTATGAACTGTCCGTCCGCACTAAAAGGTAACCGCAGCTGCCGCACAACATCTTGAGCAGCTCCAGCCTCCGGGGATCACCGCTCAGCCTGTGGGGAGCGTAACATCTTGCTGCTGTCCATCCCCCGGAGGTTCCGCAGCGTCGGTAGTCCTTACCGAATCTACTCATAGGTGGCGTCATGAATAAATTAAAACCCCTTTAATCTGTTCCACCAAGACGTCTTCACTTTTTGATCTGCACTACTTCGGGCCCCACTACCGGCAGGCGCGGTCCACCCGTGACAAGGAGGAAGGAAGCATCGCCTGTCTAAACCGGAGTCCCGGCCACGGTGAGTCATTAGTGTTGCAAATAGATTATGTCAATAACTTCTTAAATCAGTCTCTCCACATTCCACCATTAGCGAATTAATCTACTGGACCGTTTAGCCATTGATGACATAGTCTTCCATTGTTTCACCTCCACAAGTCATTCTTTAAGAAGTTGAACACCTGATGGTTCTGAAACTTCAACACACTAAGGAAGAGACTTGCCTTGTCACTAATTGATAAGTTGGTAAATATTCTAAACCATCAGGACGCAAAGAATAATTTAACAACATGTATGTTAGCCATCAGGGCATGGACACATGGTGATAAAAAATCCAGCCTCCTCCAACCCCTTCAGCTGGCCATTCCATCTCCAAAATTGGTGCATTTTTCACACCAATATTATATATTATATAGGATAAGAAACAATAAAGCACCCGATGGTTCAGAAAATCCAACACAGTTCTGAAAAGCTAATACCTACATCAAGAAAACCAAAAGGAAAATAAACGCACCTTATAAGGGGGAATTTGATCTTACTGAAGATTTGGCCACTCTCTATGGGCAAGTTGTGCCAATAGATGATGTCCAGAAATGTCTAAATGTGTCTCTCCTCTTACCAGCTGTAACGTCATTGGGCTGGTGTCTTGGTTCCCTCGGTGTTACTGCGCCTTTCTGTGCTCTCACCCAATGCTTCTTCCCCCCCTGACCAGCTGGAAGACTGTAGTATATTACCTGTATAGGATACTGCTCAGTTCCCAGCTCCGCCGCGTAGCTACACATGTGTTGCAGTGTCTTTGTGCCGCTGCTTACCATCCATGTGTGGACCCTTGCTCCCGCTGTGGAAGCTATCCGCGGGTTGTGAGGTCCTCTGCAGCTGGTGCATGACTTTCCATATGTGCATAGGCTTGCAGCCATTGCCAGGTGCCCTGGGTATCGGTTCCTGTGCTGGCTATGCTGTATGGGTTCTGACTGTGCCTAGGGTGCGCGCTGCCACACCTTCCCCAGTTTTGTAAGATGGAGGGTGTGCGCTTGAATTGCTGTCCCCAGCCTATAGCTGAGGGTCAGCTCCTATTTAAAATTCCTCTATCCTGTTGGGCAGAGCCAGAGCCTCTCATTAGCTTGCTGAAACTAGCCCTGTGTGTTTGCTCCAGCCATTCTGCTCTAGCTCTGGATGGCTGGTGTGTCTGCCCTTGTCCTTGTTCCTGTCTAGTCTATGTGCTGGTACCAATGTCCTTGCCTTGTACATATGTGGATTCCTGCTTGTGTCCTGATGTTCCCTGTCTGGAGCTGTGTCTGTTGCATGGAGTCCAGACGTCCAGCCTGAGGTCCCACCTGGCGTCCGAGATGGCCCTGAGATCCCGTCTGGCGTCCGACATGGCCCAGAGGTCCCGCTTGGTGTCGGAGATGAGCCTGAGGTTCTGCCTGGTGTCCGAGATGGTCCTTAGGTTCTGCCTAGTGTCTGACATGATCCTGAGGTCCTGCCTGGTGTCCGAGATGGTAGTGAGGCCCCGCCTGTTGTCCGAGATAATCCTGAGGTCCTACCTATTCTCTGAGATGGTCCTAAGGTCCCGTCTGGTGTCGGAGTCCTCGATGTTCTGAGTCCTTGATGTTCTGAGTCCATTATGTTCCGTGTCCATGATGTCTTGCCTGTGTCCAGATGGATGTCCATAGTCCTGGTGGTCCAGTCCGTGTAGTCAGAGTCTGTCCCGCTTGTGTTCCTGGACGGGCCCTTCCTCCGTAGTTCTGGGGAGCCTCCAGCCATGTTTCCCGGTGACGGCTCTGCCTGAAGTTCCTGGATCTGACCAGCTGAGTTCCTGGACATGTGCTCTCCATGTTCCGCCTGTGTCCCGATGTCCGGCCTCTTCCCTCATGCGTGATGTGCGGAATTGCGAGCCTGGCTTATTGTCTTGCACCTTGTACTGTGTTCGTATTAAGTAAACGTTGCATTTTGATACACCTGAAGTGTGCGGTGTCATCATGTCCTGCAGGTTACCACCTTGCCCACATGCTCAGCTGCCACAGAACCCGGTCGCTGCCCTCCCCTAGTATGGGCAGGCCCGGGCCCCCCTGTGCTCCAGTGGCTCCACATACCTATTACCACCTGGGTTGCGAGCGCGACCGTGACACCAGCATTTGCGAATTGTGCTACTGGCCTTTTAGCCATTGATGAGAAATTCTTCCATTGTCTCACCCCATTAAGCCATTCTTAAAGAAGTTGAACACCTGATGGTTCTGAAACTTCAACACACGAAGGAAGAGACTTGCCTTGTCACTAATTGACAAGTTGGTAAATATTCTAAACCATCAGGACGCAAAGAATAATGTAACAACATGTATGTTAGCCATCAGGGCATGGACACATGGTGATAAAAAATCCAGCCTCCTCCAACCCCTTCAGCTGGCCATTCCATCTCCAATATTGGTGCATTTTTCACTCCAATATTATATATTACTAGCTGTGAGCCCGATGCAAATGCATCGGGTGTCTAGAATATTTTAAATTTTTTTTTAACATTTTCAAATAATATCCATATAAAGTATAGGGGGACTTGCGGCAGGTGCGGCAAGTGCGGTTTGCACTTGCGGCAGGTGCAGCCGCGAAATAAACCACGGCTGACCGCGGTTTTTTTCGTGGCCGCACCTGCCGCAAGTGCAAAACCGCACTTGCCGCACCTGCCGCAAGTCCCCCTATACTTTCTATGGGGATTACCGCAACCGCGCCGCAAGTGCAGCGGTTATGCGGCAATCGCGGCAGATGCGTTTTTTTTCACCGCATCTGCCGCGATTTTGGCGGACATATGGTATGCGGACATATGGGGGGTGTGTGGTGACAGCGGGGGGGGTGGACATCGGGGAGCGTGGTTACAGGAGAGGCTCCGGAGCACTGTGTCAGCATGTGCTGACAGCAGCGGCTCCGGAGCGGGATCGGAGCAGGGGTGTGCGGACATATGGGGGGGTGAGGACATATGGGGGGGGTGTGGTGACAGGGGTTGGGGGTGTGTGCTGACAGCGGCGAGGGGTCGCACGTGGTGACGTCACAGAGTGACAAAGGCACGGTCTTTTGCGGGGTCCGACACGGAAGTGCCTACGGCAATTATATAGTAGATAGAATACATACAGCAGTACCGGTGTGCAGCGGTGCCAGTGTGCAGCAGTGCGGGAGTCCAGGAAGAGACAGCAGGTGGGTGCAGTCAGGGGGGCTGGGGGACAGTGGCCGGGAGCGTTCAGGAGCAAGCCGGGGAACAGCGGGCAGAAGGAGGCTGGTGGAATAACAGCCATGTGTGGGCAGGAGGAGGCTGAGGAAGAGCGGCCAGGTGCGTGCAGGAGGGGGCCGGGGGACAGTGGCCGGATGCGGGCAGGAGGGAGGCAGGGAGACAGCAATCGGGTGCGGCAGGAGGGGTTCAGGGGGACAGCGGCCATGTGCGGGCAGGAGGGGTCCTGGGAACAGCGGGCAGAAGGGGGCAGGGGAACAACGGCCATGTGTAGGCAGGAGGTGGCCGAGAAAGAGCGGCCGGGTGCGTGCAGGAGGGGGTCGGGGAACAGCGGCCGGGTGCGGGCAGTAGGGGCGGGGGGGCCTTCCTGGCCGCACCCGCCCGCTGTCCCCCGGCCCTCTCCTGCCCGCAGCACTGTGCTTAGCAGAGTTTACAGCAACTCAGTGGTTAGCAGACTTTATGCGGCTCAGTGGTTAGCAGAGTATACGGCGGCTGAGTGGTTAGCAGAGTATACAGGGTCTCAGTGGTTAGCACAGTATACACTGGCTCAATAGTTAGCACTGTAAACAGCCTCAGTGGTTAGCACTCTATGGTGGCTCAATGGTTGGCACTGTATATGGTGGCTCAATAATTAGAGCAGTAATGTGACTCAGTGATTAGCACTGTATACGGTGACTCAGTTGTTAGCACTGTATATGGTGGCTCAGTGGTTGGCACTGTATATGATGGCTCAATAATTAGAGCAGTAATGTGACTCAGTGGTTAGCACTGTATACGGTGACTCGGTGATTAGCACTGTATGGTGCCTCAGTGGTTGGCACTGTATATGGTGGCTCAGTGGTTAGCACTGTATATGGTGGCTCAGTGGTTAGCACTGTATATGGTGGGTCAGTGGTTAGCACTGTATGCTGGCTCAGTGGTTAGCACTGTACAGTGGCTCAGTGGTTAGCACTGTATATGGTGGCTCAGTGGTTAGCACTGTACGGTGGCTCAGTGGTTAGCACTGTATGGTGGCTCAATGTTTAGCACTGCACGGTGGCTCAGTAGTTAGGACAGTATGGTGGCTCAGTGGTTAGCATTGTACGGTGGCTTAGTGGTTAGCACAGTATGGTGGTTCAGTGGTTAGCACTGTATAAGGTGGCTGAGTGATTAGCACTGTATGGCGGCTGAGTGTTTAAGACTGTATACGGTGAGTCAGTGGTTAGCACTTTATGGTGGCTCAGTGGTTAGCACTGTACGGTGGCTCAGTGGTTAGCACTGTATACGGTGGCTCAGTGGTTAGCACTGTACGGTGGCTCAGTGTTTAGCACTGTACGATGGCTCAGTGTTTAGCACTGTACGGTGGCTCAGTGGTTAGCACTATACGGTGGCTCAGTGGTCAGCACTGTACGGTGGTTCAGTAGTCAGCACTGTACGGTGGTTCAGTGGTCAGCACTGTACGGTGGCTCTGTGGTCAGCACTGTACGGTGGGTGAGTGGTCAACACTGTACGGTGGCTCAGTGGTCAGCACTGTACGGTCGCTCAGTGGTCAGCACTGCACGGTGGCTCAGTGGTCAGCACTGTACAGTGGCTCAGTGGTTAGCAGTGTGTATGGTGGCTCAGTGGTTAGCACTGTATATGGTGGCTCAGTGGTCAGCACTCTACGGTGGCTCAGTGGTCAGCACTATACGGTGGCTGAGTGGTCAGCACTGTACGGTGGTTCAGTGGTCAGCACTGTACGGTGGCTCTGTGGTTAGCACTGTACGGTGGCTCAGTGGTCAACACTGTACGGTGGCTCAGTGGTCAGCACTGTACGGTGGCTCAGTGGTCAGCACTGCACGGTGGCTCAGTGGTCAGCACTGTTCGGTGGCTCAGTGGTCAGCGGAGGACGGAGGGCAGAGTGGTCAGAGGAGGACGGAGGGCAGAGTGGTGAGCAGAGGATGGAGGGCAGAGTTTATCAGCGGAGGACGGAAGGCAGAGTGGTCAGCAGAGAACGGGGGGGCAGAGTGATCAGCGGAGGCTGGGGGGCAGAGTGGTCAGCGGAGGGCAGAGTGGTCAGCGGAGGTGGGGGGGCAGAGTGGTCAGTGGAGGGAAGGGTGGGGCAGAGTGGTCAGTGCGGCCAGGGGGGCAGAGTGGTCAGCGGAGATCAAGGGGGACAGAGTGGTCAGCAGAGGCGGGGGGGGGGGCAGAGTGGTCAGTGGAGGCCAGGGGGGGGCAGAGTGGCGGCGAAATACTTACTTCCATCGCCATCTTGCATGTCGCCACTGTGAACAGGGCGAAACCAAGATGGAGGCCGGGAACTCTCGTGATACTTCCCGGCCGCCATCTTGGTTTCAATATGTACGGGGCGGCGACATAGAAGATAGCGGGCGGAAGATGGAGGACAGAGGAACATGCAGGAAGAGGGAGGCGGGTGCGATCTGGTGGTAAGTATGATAGAGGTATCCGGCAACGGCTCGCAATGGCCTCGCGGCCATTGCTCGCGCATTGCTACGGCTCGCAATGGCCGCTACGCGGCCACTGCTTCGTGTGTGGCGTGGCTGCCTTGCGGCAGCCACGTCCACGACAGCGGAAGTTGACCCGAAAAGGCCGGAAGTACGCTAAGGCAATTATAAATTACATTTATAGTGGCTCAGTAGTTAGCACTGTATGGTGGCTCAGTGGTTAGCACTGTACGGTGGCTCAGTGGTTAGCACGGTATATGGTGGCTCAGTGGTTAGCACGGTATATGGTGGCTCAGTGGTTAGCACTGTACAGTGGCTCAGTGGTCAGCACTGTACGGTGGCTCAGTGGTCAGCACTGTACGGTGGCTCAGTGGTCAGCACTCTACGGTGGCTCAGTGGTCAGCACTGTACGGTGGCTCAGTGGTCAGCACTGTACAGTGGCTCAGTGGTTAGCACTGTATATGGTGGCTCAGTGGTTAGCACTGTATATGGTGGCTCAGTGGTTAGCACTGTATATGGTGGCTCAGTGGTCAGCACTGTATGGTGGCTCAGTGGTCAGCACTGTACGGTGGCTCAGTGGTCAGCACTGTACGGTGGCTCAGTGGTCAGCACTGTACGGTGGCTCAGTGGTCAGCACTGTACGGTGGCTCAGTGGTCAGCACTGTACGGTGGCTCAGTGGTCAGCACTGTACGGTGGCTCAGTGGTCAGCACTGCACGGTGGCTCAGTGGTCAGCACTGTACAGTGGCTCAGTGGTCAGCAGAGGACAGAGGGCAGAGTGGTCAGCGGAGGACGGAGGGCAGAGTTTATCAGCGGAGGACGGAAGGCAGAGTGGTCAGCAGAGAACGGGGGGGGGCAGAGTGGTCAGCGTAGGCCCAAGGGGAGGGCAGAGTGGTCAGCGGAGGGTGGGGGGGCAGAGTGGTCAGTGGAGGGAAGGGGGGGCAGAGTGGTCAGTGGAGGGAAGGGGGGCAGATTGGTCAGCGGCGGCCAGGGGGGCAAAGTGGTCAGCGGAGATCAAGGGGGACAGAGTGGTCAGCAGAGGCAGGGGGGAGGGGCAGAGTGGTCAGCAGAGGCCGGGGGCAGAGTGGTCAGTGGAGGCCGGGGGGCAGAGTGGCGGGGAAATACTTACTTCCATCGCCATCTTGCATGTCGCCACTGTGAACAGGGCGAAACCAGGATGGCGGCCGGGAACTCTCGCGATACTTCCCGGCCGCCATCTTGGTTTCAATCTGTACGTGGCGGCGACATAGTGGTTCTGGTGGTAAGGCTACTTTCACATTACGATTTCTTTAAATCCGATGCTGTCCGAAATAAATCGGACAGCATCGGATCCAAACTGATCTCTGCAATCGGATGCCAAATAGGCATCCGAATCCTACTTTTTGCAGGATCAGTTTGGGCTGTCACGTAGCTCCTCCTCCTCTCTCCCTCCTGTCATCTTGCTGCCTCTCTGCGGCCCCCCTGTTTTGCCCTACTGTCCCCCTACTCTCTCCCTACTGTCCCCTGCTGTGCCCTCTCATGTGCCCCCCTCCTGTGCCCTCTCATGTGCCCCCCTCCTGTGCCCTCTCATGTGCCCCCCTCCTGTGCCCTCTCATGTGCCCCCCTCCTGTGCCCTCTCATGGGCCCCCCTCCTGTGCCCTCTCATGTGCCGTCTCATGTCCACCCCTCCTGTCCGCTCCTCATGTGCCCCCCTCCTGTGCCCTCTCATGTCCCCCCCCCTCCTGTCCGCTCCTCATGTGCCCTCTCATGTCCCCCACCTCCTGTCCCCCACCTCCTGTCCCCCACCTTCTGTCCCCCCTCATGTCCCCCCCAACATAACAAATGTTTATTCTCACCTTCCAGCGCTCCCTCGGCGTCTCCAGCTGCAGCCGATCGGGTGTGCAGGACCTGTGATGACGTCAAAAGCGTCATCGGTTACCGCGGTAACCGGTCATGTGACCCGATCAGCTGATCGGGTTCTGACATCATCACAGGTCCTGTTACCGAGCGAGCAGCTGCAGCTGGAGACGCCGAGGGAGCGCTGGAAGGTGAGAATAAAGATTTTTTATTTTTAAACACTTGATTTAACTTTAGTATGACGGGGCACAGTGGCACAGGCTCCGGAGCACTGTGTCAGCATGTGCTGACAGCAGCTGCTCCGGAGCGGGGGCACAGGGACACAGGCTCCGGAGCACTGTGTCAGCATGTGCTGACAGCAGCTGCTCCGGAGCGGGGGCACAGGAGCACAGGGGCACAGGCTCCGGAGCGGGATGACAGCGGCGAGGGGTCGCAATGCCCGCTACGCGGGCAATGCCTCGCACGGCGTGGTGACGTCACAGTGTGACATAGCCACGACGTGCCGGGGGCCGACACAAAACGTGCTACGGCAATTATATAGTAGATATGGGATAAGAAACAATAAAGCACCCGATGGTTCAGAAAATCCAACACAGTTCAGAAAAGCTAATACCTACATCAAGAAAACCAAAAGGAAAATAAACGCACCTTATAAGGGGGAATTTGATCTTTCTGAAGATTTGGCCACTCTCTATGGGCAAGTTGTGCCAATAGATGATGTCCAGAAATGTCTAAATGTGTCTCTCCTCTTACCAGCTGTAACGCCGGTGGGCTGGTGTCTTGATTCCCTCGGCGTTACTGCGCCTTTCTGCGCTCTCACCCAATGCTTCTTCCATCGTGACCAGCTGGGAGACTGTAGTATGTTACCTGTATAGGATACTGTTCAATTCTCAGCTCCGCCGCGTAGCCGCACATGTGTTGTAGTGTCTTTGCTCCGCTGCTTACCATCCATGTGTGGACCCTTGCTCCGCTGTGGAAGCTATCCACGGGTTGTGAGGTCCTCTGCAGCTGGTGCATGACGTTCCACGTGTGCCTAGGCTTGCAGCCGTTGACAGATGCCCTGGGCGTCGGTTCCTGTGCTGGCTATGCTGTATGGGTTCTGACTGTGCCTAGGGTGCGCGCCGCCACACCTTCCCCAGTTTTGTAAGATGGAGGGTGTGCGCTTCAATTGCTGTCCCCAGCCTATAGCTGAGGGTCAGCTCCTATTTAAGGTTCTTCTTTCCTGTTGGGCGGGGCCAGAGCCTCTCATTAGCTTGCAGAACCTAGCCCTGTGTGTTTGCTCCAGCCATTCTGCTGTAGCCCAGGATGGCTGGTGTGTCTGCCGTTGTCCTTGTACCTGTCTAGTCTATGTGTTGGTACCAACGTCCTTCCCTTGTATGTGGATTCCTCCTTGTGTCCTGATGTTTCCTTACGGGAGCCGTATCTGTTGCATGGTGTCCAGACGTCCAGCCTGAGGTCCCGCCTGGCGTCCGAGATGGCCCTGAGATCCTGACTGGCATCCGAGATGGCCCTGAGGTCCCGCTTGGTGTCCGAGATGACCCTGAGGTCCTGCCTAGTGTCCGAGATGGTCCTGAGGTCCCGCCTGGTGTCCGAGATGGTCCTGAGGTCCCGCCTGGTGTCCGAGATGGTCCTGGGGTCCCGCCTTATATCCGAGATAGTCCTGAGGTCCTGCCTGGTGTCCGAGATGGTCCTGAAGTCCCGACTGGTGTCCAAGATGATCCTGAAGTCCCGCCTGGTGTCCGAGATGGTCCTGAGGTCCTGCCTGGCGTCCGAGATGGCCCTGAGGTCCCGCTTGGTGTTTGAGATGGGTCTAAGGTCCTGCCTAGTGTCTGAGATGGTCCTGAGGTCTTGCCTGTTGTCCGAGATGGTCCTGAGGTCCCGCCTGGTGTCCAAAATGGTCCTGAGGTCCCACTTGGGGTCCGAGATGGTCCAGGGGTCCTGCCTGATGTCCGAGATGGTCCTGAGGTCCCGCCTGATGTCCGAGATGGTCCTGAGGTCCCGCCTGATATCCGAGATGGTCCTGAGGTCCTGCCTGGTGTCCGAGATGGTCCTGAGGTCCCGCCTGGTGTCCGAGATGGTCTTTGGGTCCTGCCGGTGCGCTCCTCCTCCTCCTCGGTCCCCGACTTCCCCCGGGGCCGGTGCGCTCCTGCTCCTCCTCCTCGGTCCTCCCCTTCTCCTGGGGCCGGTGCGCTCCTCCTCCTCGGTCCCCGCCTTCCCCTGGGGCTGGTGCGCTCCTCCTCCTCCGTCCCCGCCTTCCCCCGGGGCAGGTGCGCTCCTCCTCCTAGGTCCCCGCCTTCCCCCTGGGCCGCTGCACTCCTCCTCCTCCTCCATCCCCGCCTTCCCCCAGGGCGGTGCGCATCTCCTCCTCCTCCTCGGTCCCCGCCTTCCCCCGGGGCCGGTGCGCTCCTCCTCGGTCCCGCCTTCCCCCGGGGCAGGTGGGCTCCTCCTCCTCTGTCCCTGCCTTCCCCCGGGGTCGGTGCGCTCCTCCTTCTCGGTCCTCACCTTCCCCCAAGGCCGGTGCACTCCTCCTCCTCCTCCATCTCTGTCTCCGCCTTCCCCTGGGGCCAGTGTGCTCCTCCTCTTCCTCGGTCCCCGCCTTTCCCCGGGGACGGTGCGCTCCTCCTCCTCCTCCTCGGTCCCCGCCTTCCCCTGGGTTTGGTGCACTCCTCCTCCTCGGTCCCCGCCTTCTCCCGGGGCCGGTGCGCTCCTCCTCCTCCTCGGTCCTCCCCTTTCCCCGGGGCTGGTGAGCTCCTCCTCCTTGGTCCCTGCCTTCCCCCGGGGTCGGTGCGTTTTTCCTCCTCCTCCTCGGTCCCCACCTTCCCCTGGGTTTGGTGCACTCCTCCTCCTCGGTCCCCGCCTTCTCCCGGGGCCGGTGCGCTCCTCCTCCTCCTCGGTCCTCCCCTTTCCTCGGGGCCGGTGCGCTCCTCCTCCTTGGTCCCCGCCTTCCCCTGGGGCTGGTGCGCTCCTCCTCCTCCGTCCCCGCCTTCCCCCGGGGCAGGTGCGCTCCTCCTCCTAGGTCCCCGCCTTCCCCCTGGGCCGCTGCGCTCCTCCTCCTCCTCCATCCCCGCCTTCCCCCAGGGCGGTGCGCATCTCCTCCTCCTCCTCCGCGGTCCCCGCCTTCCCCCGGGGCCGCTGCGCTCCTCCTCGGTCCCCGCCTTCCCCCGGGGCAGGTGGGCTCCTCCTCCTCCTCGGTCCTCGCCTTCCCCTGGGGCCGGTGCGCTCCTCCTCCTCCTCCGCTGTCCCAGCCTTCCCCCGGATTTGGGGCGCTCCTCCTTCTCGGTCCTCACCTTCCCCCAAGGCCGTTGCACTCCTCCTCCTCCTCCATCTCGGTCTCCGCCTTCCCCTGGGGCCGGTGCGCTCCTCCTCCTTGGTCCCCGCCTTCCCCTGGGGCTGGTGCGCTCCTCCTCCTCCGTCCCCGCCTTCCCCCGGGGCAGGTGCGCTCCTCCTCCTAGGTCCCCGCCTTCCCCCTGGGCCGCTGCGCTCCTCCTCCTCCTCCATCCCCGCCTTCCCCCAGGGCGGTGCGCATCTCCTCCTCCTCCTCCCGCGGTCCCCGCCTTCCCCCGGGGCCGCTGCGCTCCTCCTCGGTCCCCGCCTTCCCCCGGGGCAGGTGGGCTCCTCCTCCTCCTCGGTCCTCGCCTTCCCCTGGGGCCGGTGCGCTCCTCCTCCTCCTCCGCTGTCCCAGCCTTCCCCCGGATTTGGGGCGCTCCTCCTTCTCGGTCCTCACCTTCCCCCAAGGCCGTTGCACTCCTCCTCCTCCTCCATCTCGGTCTCCGCCTTCCCCTGGGGCCGGTGTGCTCCTCCTCCTCCTCGGTCCCTGCCTTCCCCCGGGGACGGTGCGCTCCTCCTCCTTGGTCCCAGCCTTCCCCCGGGGCTGGTGCGCTCTTCCTCCTCCTCGGTCCCCGCCTTCCCCCGGGGACGGTGCACTCCTCCTCCTCCTCGGTCCCCGCCTTCTCCCGGGGACGGTGCACTCCTCCTCCTCCTCGGTCCCCGCCTTCTCCCGGGGCCGGTGCGCTCCTCCTCCTCCTCCTCGGTCCCCGCCTTCCCCTGGGGCCGGTGCGCTCCTCCTCCTCGGTCCCCGCCTTCCCCCGGGGCCGGTGCGCTCCTCCTCCTCCTCGGTCCCCGCCTTCCCATGGGACTGGTGCGCTCCTCCTCCTCCGCCTCGGTCCCCACCTTCCCCCGGGGCTGGTGCGCTCCTCCTCCTTGGTCCCTGCCTTCCCCCGGGGCCGGTGCGTTTTTCCTCCTCCTCCTTGGTCCCCGCCTTCCCCTGGGTTTGGTGCACTCCTCCTCCTCGGTCCCCGCCTTCCCCCGAGGCCGGTGCGCTCCTCCTCCTCCTCGGTCCCCACCTTTCCCCGGGGCTGCTGCGCTCCTCCTCCTTGGTCCCTGCCTTCCCCCGGGGACGGTGCGTTTTTCCTCCTCCTCCTCGGTCCCCGCCTTCCCCTGGGTTTGGTGCACTCCTCCTCCTCCTCCTCCTCCTCCTCCTCCTCGGTCCCCGCCTTCCCTCGGGGCCGGTGTGCTCCTCCTCCTCGGTCCCCGCCTTCCCCCGGGGCCGGTGCGCTCCTCCTCCTCGGTTCCCGCCTTCCCCCGGGGGCCGGTGCGCTCCTCCTCGGTTCCCGCCTTCTCCCGATGCCGATGCGCTCCTCCTCCTCCTCGGTCCTCGCCTTCCCCGGTGTCGGTGCGCTCCTCCTCCTCGGTCCCCGCCTTCCCCCGAGACCGGTGCGCTCCTTCTTCTCGTTCCTCACCTTCCCCCAGGGCCCGTGCACTCCTCCTACTCCTCCTCTGTCCCCACCTTTCCTCTGGGCCGCTGCGCTCCTCCTAATCGGTCCACGCCTTCCCCCGGGCCGGTGCGCTCCTCCTCCTCGGTCCCCGCCTTCCCCCGTAGCGCGACAGTGACACCAGCATTTGCGAATTGTGCTACTGGCCTTTTAGATATTGATGAGAAATTCTTCCATTGTCTCACCACATTTAGCCAATTTAAAGAAGTTGAACATCTGATGGATCAGAAAAGCCAACACAGTACACAAGAACTAATACATACATTAATAAAACCAAAAGGAAAATAAAGGCATCTTATAAGAGAAAACCTGAACTTTCTGACGATCTGGCCACTCTCTAAGGGCTAGATGTGCATATGGATGATGTCCAGAAATTCCTAAATATGTCTCTCATCATTCCAGAATTTGTGATTGGGGCAACTGGCCTTTTTAGCCATTAATGAGAAATTCTTCCATTGTCTCACCCCATTAAGCCATTCTTAAAGAAGTTGAACACCTGATGGTTCTGAAACTTCAACACACGAAGGAAGAGACTTGCCTTGTCACTAATTGATAAGTTGGTAAATATTCTAAACGATCAGGACACAAAGAATAATTTAACAACATGTATGTTAGCCATCAGGACATGGAAACATGGTGATAAAAAATCCAGCCTTCTCCAACCCATTTAGCTGGCCATTCCATCTCCACAATTGGTGCATTTTTCACACCAATATTATATATTATATGGGATAAGAAACAATAGAGCACCCGATGGTTCAGAAAATCCAACACAGTTCAGAAAAGCTAATACCTACATCGAGAAAACCAAAAGGAAAATAAACGCACCTTATAAGGGGGAATTTGATCTTTCTGAAGATTTGGCCACTCTCTATGGGCAAGTTGTGCCAATATATGATGTCCAGAAATGTCTGTGTCTCTCCTCTTACCAGCTGTAACGCCGGTGGGCTGGTGTCTTGGTTCCCTCGGCGTTACTGCGCCTTTCTGCGCTCTCACCCAATGCTTCTTCCATCGTGCCAGCTGGGAGACTGTAGTATATTACCTGTATAGGATACTGTTCAATTCTCAGCTCCGCTGCGTAGCCGCACATGTGTTGTAGTGTCTTTACTCCGCTGCTTACCATCCATGTGTGGACCCTTGCTCCCGCTGTGGAAGCTATCCGCGGGTTGTGAGGTCCTCTGCAGCTGGTGCATGACGTTCCACGTGTGCCTAGGCTTGCAGCCGTTGACAGATGCCCTGGGCGTCGGTTCCTGTGCTGGCTATGCTTTATGGGTTCTGACTGTGCCAAGGGTGCGCGCCGCCACACCTTCCCCAGTTTTGTAAGATGGAGGGTGTGCGCTTGAATTGCTGTCCCCAGCCTATAGCTGAGGGTCAGCTCCTATTTAAGGTTCTTCTTTCCTGTTGGGCGGGGCCAGAGCCTCTCATTAGCTTGCAGAACCTAGCCCTGTGTGTTTGCTCCAGCCATTCTGCTCTAGCCCTGGATGGCTGATGTGTCTGCCGTTGTCCTTGTACCTGTCTAGTCTATGTGTTGGTACCAACGTCCTTCCTTTGTATGTGGATTCCTGCTTGTGTCCTGATGTTTCCTTTCGGGAGCCGTGTCTGTTGCATGGAGTCCAGACGTCCAGCCTGAGGTCCCGCCTGGCGTCCGAGATGGCCCTGAGAGCCTGACTGGTGTCCGAGATGGTCCTAAGGTCTTGCCTGGTGTCCGAGATGGTCCTGGGGTCTCGCCTGATATCCGAGATAGTCCTGAGGTCCCGCCTGGTGTCCGAGATGAGCTTAAGGTCCTGCCTAGTGTCTGAGATGGTCCTGAGGTCTTGCCTGTTGTCCGAGATGGTCCTGAGGTCCCGCTTGGTGTCCGAGATGGTTCTGGGGTCCCGCCTGATGTCCAAGATGGTCCTGAGGTCCCGCCTGATGTCCGAGATGGTCCTGAGGTCCCGCCTGGTGTCCGAGATGGTCCTGAGGTCCCGCCTTGTCTCCGAGATGGTCTTTGGGTCCTGCCGGTGCGCTCCTCCACCTCCTCGGTCCCCGCCTTCCCCCGGGGCCGATGCGCTCCTGCTCCTCCTCTTCGGTCCCCGCCTTCCCCCGGGGCCGATGCGCTCCTCCTCCTCCCCGATCCCCGCCTTCCCTGGGGCCGGTGCGCTTCTCCTCCTCGGTCCCCGCCTTCCCCCGAGGCCGGTGCGCTCCTGCTCCTCCTCTTCGGTCCCCGCCTTCCCCGGGGCCGGTGCGCTCCTCCTCCTCCCCGATCCCCGCCTTCCCCTGGGGCCGGTGCGCTTCTCCTCCTCGGTCCCCGCCTTCCCCCGAGGCCGGTGCGCTCCTCCTCCTCCTCGGTCCTCCCCTTCTCCCGGGGCCGGTGCGCTCCTCCTCCTCCTCGGTCCCCACCTTCCCCTGGGGCTGGTGCGCTCAGCCTCCTCCGTCCCCGCCTTCCCCCGGGGCCGTGCGCTCCTCCACCTAGGTCCCCGCCTTCCCCCTGGGCCGCTGCGCTCCTCTCTCCTCCTCCATCCCCGCCTTCCCCCAGGGCGGTGCGCATCTCCTCCTCCTCCTCGGTCCCCGCCTTCCCCAGGGGCCGGTGCGCTCCTCCTCGGTCCCCGCCTTCCCCCGGGGCAGGTGGGCTCCTCCTCCTCCTCGGTCCCCGCCTTCCCCTGGGGCCGGTGCGCTCCTCCTCCTCCTCCTCCTCTGTCCCTGCCTTCCCCCGGGGTCGGTGCACTCTTCCTTCTCGGTCCTCACCTTCTTCCAAGGCCGGTGCACTCCTCCTCCTCCTCCATCTCGGTCTCCGCCTTCCCCTGGGGCCGATGCGCTCCTCCTCCTCCTCGTACCCGCCTTCCCCCGGGGACGGGCGCTCCTCCTCCTCCTCCTCCTCGGTCCCAGCCTTCCCCGGAGCCGTGCAATCTTCCACTCCTCGGTCCCGCCTTCCCCCGGGGCGGGCCTCCCTCCTCCTCCTCGGTCCCGCCTTCCCCCGGGGCCGGTGCACTCTCCTCCTCCTCGGTCCCCGCCTTCCCCCGGGGGCCGGTGCACTCCTCCTCCTCCTCGGTCCCCGCCTTCCCCCGGGGGCCGGTGCACTCCTCCTCCTCCTCGGTCCCCGCCTTCCCCCGGGGGCCGGTGCACTCCTCCTCCTCCTCGGTCCCCGCCTTCCCCCGGGGCCGGTGCACTCCTCCTCCTCCTCGGTCCCCCGCCTTCCCCCCGGGGGCCGGTGCCTCCTCCTCCCTCTTTGGTCCCCGCCTTCCCCTGGGTTTGGTGCACTCCTCCTCCTCAGTCCCCGCCTTCCCCCGGGGCCGTGCGCTCCTCCTCCTCCTCCTCGGTCCCCACCTTCCCCCGGGGCTGGTGCGCTCCTCCTCCTTGGTCCCTGCCTTCCCCCAGGGCCGGTGCGTTTTTCCTCCTCCTCCTCGGTCCCCGCCTTCCCCTGGGTTTGGTGCACTCCTCCTCCTCCTCCGTCCCTGCCTTCCCCCAGGGCTGGTGCGCTCCTCCTCCTCGGTCCCCGCCTTCCCCCTGGGCCGGTGCGCTCCTCCTTCTCCTCCTCGGTCCCCGCCTTCCCCCGGGGCCAGAACGCTCCTCCTCCTCCTCGGTCCCCGCCTTCCCCCGGAGCGCGACAGTGACACCAGCATTTGCGAATTGTGCTACTGGCCTTTTAGACATTGATGAGAAATTCTTCCATTGTCTCACCACATTTAGCCAATTAAGGCTGGCTTCACACTTGCAGATGCATCTGCAGCGTTTTGCAGATGCATCTGCAAGTATCAGCATGCAGACCACGGCCGTGGTGTGAATGCTCTCATTGATTCCTATATGTGAGCCGTAAGCAGGCGTATGCCTGCTTACAGATCACACTCTCCCGCCCGCACTATGGACGCGAGATGTTGCGTCCAAGGTGCGGGGCGGGAGTGTGTGATCTGTCAGCAGGCATACGCCTGCTTACGGCTCACATATAGGAATCAATGAGAGCATTCAGACCGCGGTGCGCCCTATTATAAACATAGGGACCGCGGTCTGCATGCTGATACTTGCAGATGCATCTGCAAAACGCTGCAGATGCATCTGCAAGTGTGAAGGCAGCCTTAAAGAAGTTGAACATCTGATGGATCAGAAAAGCCAACACAGTACACAAAACCTAATACATACATTAATAAAACCAAGAAGAAAATTAAGGCACCTCATAAGGAAAAACCTGATCTTTCCAAGGATCTGACCACTCTCTAATGGTTAGTGTTGCAAATAGATGATGTCAATAACTTCTTAAATCTATCTCTCCACATTCCACTATTAGCAAATTAAGATACTGGACCTTTTAGCCATTGATGACATAGTCTTCCATTGTTTCACCTCCACAAGTCATTCTTTAAGAAGTTGAGCACCTGATGGTTCTGACACTTCAACACACGAAGGAAGAGACTTGCCTTGTCACTAATTGATAAGTTGGCAAATATTCTAAACCAGGGGTGGGGAACTCCAGGCCTCGAGGGCCGCACACAGTGCAGGTTTTCAGGATTTCCTTGGTATTGCACAGAGGTTGGAATCATCACCAGTGCAGGTGATTATATTATCACCTGTGCAACACTAAGGAAATCCTGAAAACCTGCACTGTGTGCGGCCCTCGAGGCCTGGAGTTCCCCACCCCTGTTCTAAACCATCAGGACGCAAAGAATAATTTAACAACATGTATGTTAGCCATCAGGGCATGGACACATGGTGATAAAAAAATCCAGCCTCCTCCAACCCCTTCAGCTGGCCATTCCATCTCCAAAATTGGTGCATTTTTCACACCAATATTATATATTATATGGGATAAGAAACAATAAAGCACCCGATGGTTCAGAAAATCCAACACAGTTCAGAAAAGCTAATACCTACATCAAGAAAACCAAAAGGAAAATAAACGCACCTTATAAGGGGGAATTTGATCTTTCTGAAGATTTGGCCACTCTCTATGGGCAAGTTGTGCCAATAGATGATGTCCAGAAATGTCTAAATGTGTCTCTCCTCTTACCAGCTGTAACGCCGGTGGGCTGGTGTCTTGGTTCCCTCGGCGTTACTGCGCCTTTCTGCGCTCTCACCCAATGCTTCTTCCATCGTGACCAGCTGGGAGACTGTAGTATGTTACCTGTATAGGATACTGTTCAATTCTCAGCTCCGCCGCGTAGCCGCACATGTGTTGTAGTGTCTTTGTGCCGCTGCTTACCATCCATGTGTGGACCCTTGCTCCCGCTGTGGAAGCTATCCGCGGGTTGTGAGGTCCTCTGCAGCTGGTGCATGACGTTCCACGTGTGCCTAGGCTTGCAGCGGTTGACAGATGCCCTGGGCGTCGGTTCCTGTGCTGGCTATGCTGTATGGGTTCTGACTGTGCCTCGGGTGCGTGCCGCCACACCTTCCCAGTTTTGTAAGATGGAGGGTGTGCGCTTCAATTGCTGTCCCCAGCCTATAGTTGAGGGTCAGCTCCTATTTAAGGTTCTTCTTTCCTGTTGGGCGGGGCCAGAGCCTCTCATTAGCTTGCAGAACCTAGCCCTGTGTGTTTGCTCCAGCCATTCTGCTCTAGCCCTAGATGACTGGTGTGTCTGCCGTTGTCCTTGTACCTGTCTAGTCTATGTGTTGGTACCAACGTCCTTCCCTTGTATGTGGATTCCTGCTTGTGTCCTGATGTTTCCTTTCGGGAGCCGTGTCTGTTGCATGGAGTCCAGACGTCCAGCCTGAGGTCCCGCCTGGCGTCCGAGATGGCCCTGAGATCCTGACTGGCGTCCGAGATGGCCCTGAGGTCCCGCTTGGTGTCCGAGATGAGCCTGAGGTCCTGCCTAGTGTTCGAGATGGTCCTGAGGTCCCGCCTGGTGTCCGAGATGGTCCTGAGGTCCCTGCCTGGGGTCCGAGATGGTGTCCCATGCAGATAGTCAGTCCTGCCTGGGGTCCGAGATGGTCCTGAGATCCTGCCTGGTGTCCGAGATGGCCCTGAGTCCTGCCTGGTGTCCGAGATGGCCCTGAGGTCCTGCCTGGTGTCCGAGATGGTCCTGAGGTCCCTGCCTGGTGTCCGAGATGGCCCTGAGGTCCCGCCTGGTGTCCGAGATGGTCCTGAGGTCCGCCTGGTGTCCGAGATGGTCCTGAGGTCCCGCCTGGTGTCCGAGATGGTCCTGAGGTCCCGCCTGGTGTCCGAGATGGTCCTGAGGTCCCGCCTGGTGTCCGAGATGGTCCTGAGGTCCCGCCTGGTGTCCGAGATGGTCCTGAGGTCCCGCCTGGTGTCCGAGATGGTCCTGAGGTCCCGCTGGTATCCGAGATGGTCCTGAGGTCCGTCCTGGAGTCCGAGATGGTCCTGAGGTCCCGCCTGGTGTCCGAGATGGTCTTGGGTCCTGCCGGTGCGCACCTCCTCCTCCTCGGTCCCCGCCTTCCCCCGGGGCTGGTGCGCTCCTGCTCCTCCTCCTCAGTCCCCACCTTCCCCCGGGGCCGGTGCGCTCCTCCTCCTAATCGGTCCCCGCCTTCCCCCGGGCCGGTGCGCTCCTCCTCCTCCGCCCCCGTCTTCCCCCAGGGCCAGTGCGCTCCTCCTCCTCTGTCCCCGCCTTCCCCTGGGCCAGTGCGCTCCTCCTCCTCCTCCTCGGTCCCCGCCTTCCCCCGGGGCTGATGCGCTCCTCCTCCTCAGTCCTCCCTTCCCCCGGGCCTGGTGCGCTCCTCCTCCTCGGTCCTCACCTTCCCTCAGGGCCATTGCGCTCCTCTTCCTCTTCCTCGCTCCCCGCCTTCCCCCGAGGCCGGTGGCGCTCCTCCTCCTCCTCGGTCTCCGCATTCCCCCGGAGTCGGTGCACTCCTCCTCCTCCTCCTCGGTCCCCGTCTTCCCCAGGGCCGGTGCGCTCCTCCTTCTCCTCGGTCCCCGCCTTCCCCCAGGGCCGGTGCGCTCCTCATCCTCCTCTTCCTCGGTCCCCGCCTTCCCTGGGGTCGGTGCGCTCCTTCTCCTCCTCGGTCCCCGCCTTCCCCCAGGGCCGGTGCGCTCCTCATTCTCCTCTTCCTCGGTCCCCGCCTTCCCCTGGGGTCGGTGCGCTCTTCTCCTCTCGTCCGCCTTCCCCGGCGTCGCTCCCCCCTCCTCCTCGGTCCGCCTCCCGGGTCGGTGCGCTTCCTCCTCCTCCTCGGTCCCCGCCTTCCCCCAAGGCTGGTGCGCCTCCTCCTCCTACTCGGTCCCCGCCTTCCCCCGGGGCCGGTGCGCTCCTCCCTCCTCCTACTCGGTCCCCGCCTTCCCCTGGGGCCGGTGCGCTCCTCCTCCTCCTCGGTCCACGCCTTCTCCCGGGGCCGGTGCGCTCCTCTCCCTCGGTCCTCACCTTCCCCCAGGGCCGGTGCGCTCCTCCTCCTCCTCTGTCCCCACCTTTCCTCTGGGCCGCTGCGCTCCTCCTAATCGGTCCACGCCTTCCCCCGGGCCGGTGCGCTCCTCCTCGGTCCTCACCTTCCTCCAGGGCCGATGCGCTCCTCCTCCTCTTCTTGCTACCCGCCTTCCCCTGGGGCCGGTGCGCTTCTCTCCTCCTCCTTGGTCCCCACCTTCCCCCGGGGCGCACCTCCTCCTCCTCAGTCCCCGCCTTCCCCCGGGGCCGGTGCGCTTCTCTCCTCCTCCTTGGTCCCCACCTTCCCCCGGGGCGCACCTCCTCCTCCTCCTCTTGGTCCCCGCCTTCCCCAGAGGCGTTCCTCCTTCTTCTCCTCGGTCCCCGCCTTCCCCCTGGGGCCGGTGCGCTCCTCCTCCTCTGTCCCTGCCTTCCCCCGGGGCCAGTGCGCTCCTCCTCCTCGGTCCCCGCCTTCCCCTGGGGCCGGTGCGTTCCTCCTCCTCTGTCCCTGCCTTCCTCCGGGGCCGGCGCGCTCCTACTCCTCCATCTCGGTCCCCGCCTTCCCCCGGGGGCCTGTGCGCTAATCCTCCTCCTCCCCTCGGTCCCCGCCTTCCCCCGGGGTCGGTGCGCTCCTCCTCCTCGGTCCCCGCCTTCCCCCGGGGACGGTGTGCTCCTCCTACTCCTCTCTCGGTCCCCGCCTTCCCCTGGGGCCGGTGCGCTCCTTCTACTCCTCCTCCTCGGTCCCCACCTTCCCCTGGGACTGGTGCGCTCCTCCTCCTTGGTCCCCGCCTTCCCCCGGGGCTGGTACGCTCCTCCTCCTCCTCGGTCCCCACCTTCCCCTGGGGTTGGTGCACTTCTCCTTCTCCTTAAGCGCCGCCTTCCCCCGAGTCCGGTGCGCTCCTCTCCTCTTCGGCCCCGCCTCTTCCCCCGGGCCCGGTGCGCTCCTCCTCCTCTTCCTCCGTCCCCGCCTTCCCCCGGGGTCGGTGCGCTCCTCCTCCTCCTCGGTCCCCGCCTTCCTCCGGGGTCGGTGCGCTCCTTCTCAACCTCGGTCCCCGCCTTTCCCCGAGCCGGTGCGCTCCTCTCCTCCTCCTGGGTCCCTGCCTTCCCCCCGGGCCAGTGCGCTCCTCCTCCTCCTCGGTCCCCGCCCTCTCCCGGGGCCGGTTCGCATCTCCTCATCCTCCTCGGTCCCCGCCTTCCCCCGGGGACGGTGCTCTCCTCCTCCTCGGTCCCTGCCTTCCCCTGGGGCCGGTGCGCTCCTCCTCCTTTGTCCCTGCCTTCCCCGGGGCCGGTGCACTCCTCCTCCTCTGTCCCTGCCTTCCCCCGGGGCCGGTGCGCTCCTCCTTCTCGGTCCTGTCTTCCCCCAGGGCCGGTAGCTCCTCCTCCTTCTCGGTCCCGCCTTCCCCCGGGGGCCTGTGCGCTAATCCTCCTCCTCCACGGTCCCCGCCTTCACCCGGAGCCGGTGCGCTCCTCCTCCTCCATCCCCGCCTTCCCCGGGGCCGGTGCGCTCCTCCTCCTACTCCTCGGTCCTCGCCTTCCCCCGGGGGCAAGTACGCTGCTCCTCCTCTGTCCCTGCCTTCCCCCAGGGCCGGTGCGTCTCTCCTCCTCAGTCCTCGCCTTTCCTCGGGGCCGGTGCGCTCCTCCTCCTCAGTCCTCACCTTTCCCCGGGGCCGGTGCGCTCCTTCTCCTCGGTCCTCACCTTACCCCAGGGCCGGTGCGCTCCTCCTCCTCTTCCTCCGTCGCCGCCTTCCCCCGGGGCTGGTGCGCTCCTCCTCCTCGGTCCCCGCCTTACCCTGGGGTCGGTGCGCTCCTCCTTCTCCTCGGTCCCCGCCTTCCCACGGGCTGGTGCGCTCCTCCTCCTCCGCCCCCGTCTTCCCCAGGGCCAGTGCGCTCCTCCTCCTCGGTCCCCGCCTTCCCCCGGGCCAGTGCGCTCCTCCTCCTCCTCCTCGGTCCCCGCCTTCCCCCGGGGCCGATGCGCTCCTCCTCCTCAGTCCTCCCCTTCCCCCGGGCCTGGTGCGCTCCTCCTCCTCGGTCCTCACCTTCCCTCAGGGCCATTGCACTCCTCTTCTTCTTCCTCGCTCCCCGCCTTCCCCCGAGGCCGGTGCGCTCCTCCTCCTCCTCGGTCTCCACATTCCCCCGAAGCCGATGCACTCCTCCTCCTCCTCCTCGGTCCCCGTCTTCCCCAGGGCCGGTGCGCTCCTTCTTCTCCTCGGTCTCCGCCTTCCCCTGGGGGCCGGTGCGCTCTTCCTCCTCCTCCTCCTCCTCGGTCCCCGCCTTCCCCCAGAGCCGGTGCGCTCCTCATCCTCCTCTTCCTCGGTCCCCGCCTTCCCCTGGGGTCGGTGCGCTCCTTCTCCTCCTCGGTCCCCGCCTTCCCCCGGGGCCGGTGCGCTCCTCCTCCTCCTCCTCGGTCCCCGCCTTCCCCCGGGGTCGGTGCGCTCCTACTCCCCTCGGTCCCCGCCTTCCCCCAAGGCAGGTGCACTACTCCTCCTCCTACTCGGTCCCCGCCTTCCCCCGGGGGCTGGTGCGCTCCTCCTCCTCCTTGGTCCCCGCCTTCCCCTGGGGCCGGTGCGCTCCTCCTCCTCGGTCCACGCCTTCTCCCGGGGCCGGTGCGCTCCTCCTCCTCGGTCCTCACCTTCCCCCAGGGCCGGTGCGCTCCTCCTCCTCCTCTGTCCCCACCTTTCCTCTGGGCCGCTGCGCTCCTCCTAATCGGTCCACGCCTTCCCCTGGGCCGGTGCGCTCCTCCTCCTCGGTCCTCACCTTCCTCCAGGGCCGATGCTCTCCTCCTCCTCTTCTTGCTACCCGCCTTCCCCTGGGGCAGGTGCGTTCCTCCTCCTCGGTCCCCACCTTTCTCTGGGGCGGTGCGCTCCTCCTCCTCGGTCCCCGCCTTCCCCCGGGGCCGGTGCACTCTTCCTCCTCCTTGGTCCCCGCCTTACCCCGCGGCCAGTACGCTCCTCCTCCTCCTCGGTCCCCCCCTTCACCTGGGGTCGGTGAGCTCCTCCTCGGTCTCCACCTTCCCTCTAAGCCGGTGCGCTCCTCCTCCTCTTTCTGGGTCCCCGCCTTCCCCCAGGACCGATGCGCTCCTCCTCCTCATCGGTCCCCGCCTTCCCCCGGGACCGGTGCACTCCTTCTCCTCCTCGGTCCCCGCCTTCCCCCGGGGCCGGTGCGCTCCTCCTCCTCCTCCTCGGTCCCCGCCTTCCCCCGGGCCGTGCGCTCCTCCTCTCCTCCTCGGTCCCCGCCTTCCCCCAGGGCCCGTGCGCTCTCCTCCTCCTCGGTCCCCGCCTTCCCCCAGGGCGGTGCGCTTCTCCTCCTCCCCGGTCCCGCCTTCCCCCTGGGCCGGTGCGTCTCTCTCTCCTTTTGGTCCCCACCTTCCCCGGGGCGCACCTCCTCCTCCTCCTCGGTCCCCGCCTTCCCCAGGGGCGCCCTCCTTCTTCTCCTCGGTCCCCGCCTTCCCCCTGGGGCCGGTGCGCTCCTCCTCCTCTGTCCCTGCCTTCCCCCGGGGCCGGTGCGCTCCTTCTCCTCGGTCCCCGCCTTCCCCTAAGGCCGGTGCGTTCCTCCTCCTCTGTCCCTGCCTTCCCCCGGGGCCGGCGCGCTCCTACTCCTCCATCTCGGTCCCCGCCTTCCCCCGGGGGCCTGTGCGCTAATCCTCCTCCCCCTCGGTCCCCGCCTTCCCCCAGGGTCAGTGCGCTCCTCCTCCTCGGTCCCCGCCTTCCCCGGGGACGGTGTGCTCCTCCTACTCCTCCTCGGTCCCCGCCTTCCCCTGGGGCCGGTGCGCTCCTTCTACTCCTCCTCCTCGGTCCCCACCTTCCCCTGGGGCTGGTGCGCTCCTACTCCTTGGTCCCCGCCTTCCCCCGGGGCTGGTGCGCTCCTCCTCCTCCTCGGTCCCCACCTTCCCCTGGGGTTGGTGCACTCCTCCTTCTCCTTAAGCGCCGCCTTCCCCCGAGTCCGGTGCGCTCCTCCTCCTCTTCGGCCCCCGCCTTCCCCCGGGCCGGTGCGCTCCTCCTCCTCTTCCTCCGTCCCCGCCTTCCCCCGGGGCGGTGCGCTCCTCCTCCTCCTCCTCGGTCCCCGCCTTCCTCCGGGGTCGGTGCGCTCCTTCTCAACCTCGGTCCCCGCCTTCCCCGAGCCGGTGCGCTCCTCCTCCCTTTCCCCTGGGTCCCTGCCTTCCCCCAGGGCCAGTGCGCTCCTCCTCCTCCTCGGTCCCCGCCCTCTCCCGGGGCCGGTTCGCATCTCCTCATCCTCCTTTACCCCGCCTTCCCCGGGGACGGTGCGCTCCTCCTCCTTGGTCCCCGCCTTCCCCTGGGGCCGGTGCGCTCCTCCTTCTCGGTCCTCGCCTTCCCCCAGGGCCGGTACGCTCCTCCTCCTTCTCGGTCCCCGCCTTCCCCCGGGGGCCTGTGCGCTAATCCTCCTCCTCCTCGGTCCACGCCTTCCCCCGGGGACGGTGCGCTCCTCCTCCTCCTAAGTCCCCAACTTCCCCCAGGGGCTGGTGCGCTCCTCCTCCTCGGTCCCCGCCTTACCCTGGGGCCGGTGCGCTCCTCCTTCTCCTCGGTCCCCGCCTTCCCACGGGCTGGTGCGCTCCTCCTCCTCCGTCTTCCCCCAGGGCCAGTGCGCTCCTCCTCCTCGGTTTCCCGCCTTCCCCCGGGCCAGTGCGCTCCTCCTCCTCGGTTCCCGCCTTCCCCCGGGGCCGATGCGCTCCTCCTCCTCAGTCCTCCCCTTCCCCCGGGCCTGGTGCGCTCCTCCTCCTCGGTCCTCACCTTCCCTCAGGGCCATTGCGCTCCTCTTCTTCTTCCTCGCTCCCCGCCTTCCCCCGAGGCCGGTGCGCTCCTCCTCCTCCTCGGCTCTCCGCATTCCCCCGAAGCCGGTGCACTCCTCCTCCTCCTCCTCGCTCCCCGTCTTCCCCAGGGCCGGTGCGCTCCTCCTTCTCCTCGGTCCCCGCCTTCCCCTGGGGGCCGGTGCGCTCTTCCTCCTCCTCCTCCTCCTCCTCCTCCTCTCCTCCTCCTCCTCCTCCTCCTCCTCGGTCCCCGCCTTCCCCAGGGCCGGTGCGCTCCTCATCCTCCTCTTCCTCGGTCCCCGCCTTCCCCCGGGGCCGGTGCGCTCCTCCTCCTCCTCCTCGGTCCCCGCCTCCCCCGGGGTCGGTGCACTCCTACTCCTCCTCGGTCCCCGCCTTCCCCCAAGGCCGGTGCGCTACTCCTCCTCCTACTCGGTCCCCGCCTTCCCCCGGGGGTCGGTGCGCTCCTCCTCCTCCTTGGTCCCCGCCTTCCCCGGGGCCGGTGCGCTCCTCCTCCTCCTCGGTCCACGCCTTCTCCCGGGGCCGGTGCGCTCCTCCTCCTCGGTCCTCACCTTCCCCCAGGGCCGGTGCGCTCCTCCTCCTCCTCTGTCCCCACCTTTCCTCTGGGCCGCTGCGCTCCTCCTAATCGGTCCACGCCTTCCCCCGGGCCGGTGCGCTCCTCCTCCTCGGTCCTCACCTTCCTCCAGGGCCGATGCGCTTCTCCTCCTCTTCTTGCTACCCGGCTTCCCCTGGGGCCGATGCGTTCCTCCTCCTCGGTCCCCACCTTTCCTCTGGGGCGGTGCGCTCCTCCTCCTCGGTCCCTGCCTTCCCCCGGGCCGGTGCGCTCCTCCTCCTCCTTAGTCCCGCCTTACCCCGCGGCCAGTGCGCTCCTCCTCCTCCTCCTCGGTCCCCCCCTTCCCCTGGGGTCGGTGAGCTCCTCCTCCTCCTCGGTCTCCACCTTCCCTCTAAGCCGGTGCGCTCCCCCTCCTCTTTCTGGGTCCCCGCCTTCCCCCGGGACCGATGCGTTCCTCCTCCTCATGTCCCCGCCTTCCCCCGGGAGCCGGGCGCTCCTTCTCCTCACTCGGTCCCCGCCTTCCCCCGGGGGCCTGTGCGCTATCCTCCTCCCCTCGGTCCCCGCCTTCCCCCGAGGCCGTGCGCTCCCTCCTCCTCGGTCCCCGCCTTCCCCCGGGACGGTGTGCTCCTCCTCTCCTCCTCGGTCCCCGCCTTCCCCTGGGGCCGGTGCGCCTTCTCTCCTCCTCCTCGGTCCCCACCTTCCCCTGGGGCTGGTGCGCTTCCCCTACTTTCTTGGTCCCACCCTTCCCCCGGGGCGGCTGCCTCCTTCTTCTCTCCTCGGTCCCCACCTTCCCCTGGGGTCTGGTGCACTCCTCCTCTCCTCCTTAACCCCGGTCGTCGCCTTCCTCTCCCCGCCTTCCGGTGCGCGTTCCTCCTCCTCTTGGTCCCCTGCCTTCCCCCGGGCCGGTGCGCTCCTACTCCTCTTCCTCCGTCCCCGCCTTCCCCCGGGGCCGTGTGCCTCCTCCTCCTCCTCCTCGGTCCCCGCCTTCCTCCGGGGTCGGTGCGCTCCTCTCAACCTCGGTCCCCGCCTTCCCCGGAGCGGTGGCTCCTCCTACTCCTCCTCGGTCCCGCCTTCCCCGGGCCAGTGCGCTCCTCCTCCTCCTCCTCGGTCCCCCACCTTCTCCCTGGGTGCGGTTCGCATCTCCTCACTCCTTTACCCCGCCTTCCCCCGGGGACGGTGCGCTCCTCCTCCTTGGTCCCCCCTTCCCCTGGGGCGGTGCGACTCCTCCTTCTCAGCGTCCTGCGCCTTCCCCAGTGGCCGGTCGCTCCTCCTCCTTCTCGGTCCCCGCCTTCCCCCGGGGCCGTGCGCTAATCCTCCTCCTCCTCGGTCCACGCCTTCCCCAGGGGCGTGCGCTCCTCCTCCTCCTACGGTCCCCAGACTTCCCCCAGGGGCGGTGCGCTCCTCCTCCTCGGTCCCCGCCTTACCCAGGGCCGGTGCGCTCCTCCTTCTCCTCGGTCCCCGCCTTCCCCACGGCGGTGCGTCTCTCCTCCTCCCTCCTCTTCCCCCAGGGCCGTGCGCTCCTCCCTCTCGGTCTCCCGCCTTCCCCCGGGCCGTGCGCTCCTCCTCCCCTCGGTTCCCCGCCTTCCCCCGGGGCGATGCGCTCCTCCTCCTCGTCCTCCCCTTCCCCCGGGCCTGGTGCGCCTCCTACCTCCTCGGTCCTCACCTTCCCTGGGCCATTGCGCTCCTCTTCTTCCTTCCTCGCTCCCCCCTTCCCCGGGCCGGTGCGCTCCTCCTCTCCTCTGGTCTCCGCATTCCCCCGAAGGCGGTGCACTCTCCTCCTCCTCCTCCTCGGTCCCCGTCTTCCCCAGGGTCGGTGCGCTCCTCCTTCTCCTCGGTCCCCGCCTTCCCCGGGGGCCGGTGCGCTCCTTCTCCTCCTCCTCCCCTTCCTCCTCCTCCTCCTCCTCCTCCTCTCCTCCTCGGTCCCCGCCTTCCCCCAGGGCCGGTGCGCTCCTCATCCTCCTCTTCCTCGGTCCCCGCCTTCCCCCGGGGCCGGTGCGCTCCTCCTCCTCCTCCTCGGTCCCCGCCTTCCCCCCGGGGTCGGTGCACTCCTACTCCTCCTCGGTCCCCGCCTTCCCCAAGGCCGGTGCGCTACTCCTCTCCTACTCGGTCCCCGCCTTCCCCCGGGGGTCGGTGCGCTCCTCCTCCTCCTTGGTCCCCGCCTTCCCCTGGGGCCGGTGCGCTCCTCCTCCTCCTCGGTCCACGCCTTCTCCCGGGGCCGGTGCGCTCCTCCTCCTCGGTCCTCACCTTCCCCCAGGGCCGGTGCGCTCCTCCTCCTCCTCTGTCCCCACCTTTCCTCTGGGCCGCTGCGCTCCTCCTAATCGGTCCACGCCTTCCCCGGGCCGGTGCGCTCCTCCTCCTCGGTCCTCACCTTCCTCCAGGGCCGATGCGCTTCTCCTCCTCTTCTTGCTACCCGGCTTCCCCTGGGGCCGATGCGTTCCTCCTCCTCGGTCCCCACCTTTCCTCTGGGGCGGTGCGCTCCTCCTCCTCGGTCCCTGCCTTCCCCGGGGCCGGTGCGTCCTCCTCCTCCTTAGTCCCCGCCTTACCCCGCGGCCAGTGCGCTCCTCCTCCTCCTCCTCGGTCCCCCCCTTCCCCTGGGGTCGGTGAGCTCCTCCTCCTCCTCGGTCTCCACCTTCCCTCTAAGCCGGTGCGCTCCCCCTCCTCTTTCTGGGTCCCCGCCTTCCCCCGGGACCGATGCGCTCCTCCTCTCTCATCGGTCCCCGCCTTCCCCCGGGACCGGTGCGCTCCTTCTCCTCCTCGGTCCCCGCCTTCCCCCGGGGCCGGTGCGCTCCTCCTCCTCCTCCTCGGTCCCCGCCTTCCCCCGAGGCCCGTGCGCTCCTCCTCCTCCTCCTCGGTCCCGCCTTCCCCCGAGGCCCGTGCGCCTCCTCCTCCTCCCTCGGTCCCCGCCTTCCCCCGGGGCCGGTGCGCTTCTCCTCCTCCTCGGTCCCCGCCTTCCCCCGGGGCCGGTGCGCTTCTCTCCTCCTTTTTGGTCCCCACCTTCCCCGGGGCGCTCCTCCTTCTTCTCCTCGGTCCCCCCCCTTCCCCCTGGGGCCGGTGCGCTCCTCCTCCTCTGTCCCTGCCTTCCCCCGGGGTCGGTGCGCTCCTCCTCCTCGGTCCCCCGCCTTCCCCTGGGGCCGGTGCGTTCCTCCTCCTCTGTCCCTGCCTTCCCCCGGGGCCGGCGCGCTCCTACTCCTCCATCTCGGTCCCCGCCTTCCCCCGGGGGCCTGTGTGCTAATCCTCCTCCTCCCCCTCGGTCCCCCGCCTTCCCCCGGGGTCGGTGCGCTCTCCTCCTCGGTCCCCGCCTTCCCCCGGGGACGGTGTGCTCCTCCTACTCCTCCTCGGTCCCCGCCTTCCCCTGGGGCCGGTGCGCTCCTTCTACTCCTCCTCCTCGGTCCCCACCTTCCCTGGGGCTGGTGCGCTCCTCCTCCTTGGTCCCCGCCTTCCCCCGGGGCTGGTGCGCTCCTCCTCCTCCTCGGTCCCCACCTTCCCCTGGGGTTGGTGCACTCTCCTTCTCCTTAAGCGCCGCCTTCCCCGAGTCCGGTGCGCTCCTCCTCCTCTTCGGCCCCCGCCCTTCCCCGGGGCGGTGCGCTCCTCCTCCTCCTCCTCGGTCCCCGCCTTCCCCAGGGGCGCCCCTCCTTCTTCTCCTCGGTCCCGCCTTCCCCCTGGGGCCGGTGCGCTCCTCCTCCTCTGTCCCTGCCTTCCCCCAAGGCCGGTGCGCTCCTTCTCCTCGGTCCCCGCCTTCCCCTAAGGCCGGTGCGTTCCTCCTCCTCTGTCCCTGCCTTCCCCCGGGGCCGGCGCGCTCCTACTCCTCCATCTCGGTCCCCGCCTTCCCCCGGGGGCCTGTGCGCTAATCCTCCTCCTCCCCCTCGGTCCCCGCCTTCCCCCAGGGTCGGTGCGCTCCTCCTCCTCGGTCCCCGCCTTCCCCCGGGGACGGTGTGCTCCTCCTACTCCTCCTCGGTCCCCGCCTTCCCCTGGGGCCGGTGCGCTCCTTCTACTCCTCCTCCTCGGTCCCCACCTTCCCCTGGGGCTGGTGTGCTCCTCCTCCTTGGTCCCCGCCTTCCCCGGGGCTGGTGCGCTCCTCCTCCTCCTCGGTCCCCACCTTCCCCTGGGGTTGGTGCACTCCTCCTTCTCCTTAAGCGCCGCCTTCCCCCGAGTCCGGTGCGCTCCTCCTCCTCTTCGGCCCCCGCCTTCCCCCGGGCCGGTGCGCTCCTCCTCCTCTTCCTCCGTCCCCGCCTTCCCCCGGGGCCGGTGCGCTCCCTCCTCCTCCTCCTCGGTCCCCGCCTTCCTCCGGGGTCGGTGCGCTCCTTCTCAACCTCGGTCCCCGCCTTCCCCCGAGCCGGTGCGCTCCTCCTCCTCCTCCTGGGTCCCTGCCTTCCCCCGGGGCCAGTGCGCTCCTCCTCCTCCTCGGTCCCCGCCCTCTCCCGGGGCCGGTTCGCATCTCCTCATCCTCCTCGGTCCCCGCCTTCCCCCGGGGACGGTGCGCTCCTCCTCCTTGGTCCCCGCCTTCCCCTGGGGCCGGTGCGCTCCTCCTCCTCTGTCCCTGCCTTCCCCCGGGGCCGGTGCACTCCTCCTCCTCTGTCCCTGCCTTCCCCCGGGGCCGGTGCGCTCCTCCTTCTCGGTCCTCGCCTTCCCCCAGGGCCGGTACGCTCCTCCTCCTTCTCGGTCCCCGCCTTCCCCCGGGGGCCTGTGCGCTAATCCTCCTCCTCCTCGGTCCACGCCTTCCCCCGGGGACGGTGCGCTCCTCCTCCTCTCGGTCCCCGCCTTACCCTGGGGCCGGTGCGCTCCTCCTTCTCCTCGGTCCCCGCCTTCCCACGGGCTGGTGCGCTCCTCCTCCTCCGTCTTCCCCCAGGGCCAGTGCGCTCCTCCTCCTCGGTTCCCGCCTTCCCCCGGGCCAGTGCGCTCCTCCTCCTCGGTTCCCGCCTTCCCCCGGGGCCGATGCGCTCCTCCTCCTCAGTCCTCCCCTTCCCCCGGGCCTGGTGCGCTCCTCCTCCTCGGTCCTCACCTTCCCTCAGGGCCATTGCGCTCCTCTTCTTCTTCCTCGCTCCCCGCCTTCCCCCGAGGCCGGTGCGCTCCTCCTCCTCCTCGGTCTCCGCATTCCCCCGAAGCCGGTGCACTCCTCCTCCTCTTCCTCGGTCCCCGTCTTCCCCAGGGTCGGTGCGCTCCTCCTTCTCCTCGGTCCCCGCCTTCCCCTGGGGGCCGGTGCGCTTCCTTCCTCCTCCTCCTCCTCTCCTCCTCCTCCTCCTCCTCCTCCTCCTCGGTCCCCGCCTTCCCCCAGGGCCGGTGCGCTCCTCATCCTCCTCTTCCTCGGTCCCCGCCTTCCCCCGGGGCCGGTGCGCTCCTCCTCCTCCTCCTCGGTCCCCGCCTTCCCCCGGGGTCGGTGCACTCCTACTCCTCCTCGGTCCCCGCCTTCCCCAAGGCCGGTGCGCTACTCCTCCTCCTACTCGGTCCCCGCCTTCCCCCAAGGCCGGTGCGCTACTCCTCCTCCTACTCGGTCCCCGCCTTCCCCCGGGGGTCGGTGCGCTCTCTCCTCCTCCTTGGTCCCCGCCTTCCCTGGGGCCGGTGCGCTCCTCCTCCTCCTCGGTCCACGCCTTCTCCCGGGGCCGGTGCGCTCCTCCTCCTCGGTCCTCACCTTCCCCCAGGGCCGGTGCGCTCCTCCTCCTCCTCTGTCCCCACCTTTCCTCTGGGCCGCTGCGCTCCTCCTAATCGGTCCACGCCTTCCCCCGGGCCGGTGCGCTCCTCCTCCTCGGTCCTCACCTTCCTCCAGGGCCGATGCGCTTCTCCTCCTCTTCTTGCTACCCGGCTTCCCCTGGGGCCGATGCGTTCCTCCTCCTCGGTCCCCACCTTTCCTCTGGGGCGGTGCGCTCCTCCTCCTCGGTCCCCGCCTTCCCCGGGGCCGGTGCGCTCCTCCTCCTCCTTAGTCCCCGCCTTACCCCGCGGCCAGTGCGCTCCTCCTCCTCCTCCTCGGTCCCCCCCTTCCCCTGGGGTCGGTGAGCTCCTCCTCCTCCTCCTCCTCGGTCTCCACCTTCCCTCTAAGCCGGTGCGCTCCCCCTCCTCTTTCTGGGTCCCCGCCTTCCCCCGGGACCGATGCGCTCCTCCTCCTCATCGGTCCCCGCCTTCCCCCGGGACCGGTGCGCTCCTTCTCCTCCTCGGTCCCCGCCTTCCCCCGGGGCCGGTGCGCTCCTCCTCCTCCTCCTCGGTCCCCGCCTTCCCCCGAGGCCCGTGCGCTCCTCCTCCTCCTCCTCGGTCCCCGCCTTCCCCCGAGGCCCGTGCGCTCATCCTCCTCCTCGGTCCCCGCCTTCCCCCGGGGCCGGTGCGCTTCTCCTCCTCCTCGGTCCCCGCCTTCCCCCGGGGCCGGTGCGCTTCTCTCCTCCTTTTTGGTCCCCACCTTCCCCCGGGGCGCTCCTCCTTCTTCTCCTCGGTCCCCGCCTTCCCCCTGGGGCCGGTGCGCTCCTCCTCCTCTGTCCCTGCCTTCCCCCGGGGTCGGTGCGCTCCTCCTCCTCGGTCCCCGCCTTCCCCTGGGGCCGGTGCGTTCCTCCTCCTCTGTCCCTGCCTTCCCCCGGGGCCGGCGCGCTCCTACTCCTCCATCTCGGTCCCCGCCTTCCCCCGGGGGCCTGTGCGCTAATCCTCCTCCTCCCCCTCGGTCCCCGCCTTCCCCCGGGGTCGGTGCGCTACTCCTCCTCGGTCCCCGCCTTCCCCCGGGGACGGTGTGCTCCTCCTACTCCTCCTCGGTCCCCGCCTTCCCCTGGGGCCGGTGCGCTCCTTCTACTCCTCCTCCTCGGTCCCCACCTTCCCCTGGGGCTGGTGCGCTCCTCCTCCTTGGTCCCCGCCTTCCCCCGGGGCTGGTGCGCTCCTCCTCCTCCTCGGTCCCCACCTTCCCCTGGGGTTGGTGCACTCCTCCTTCTCCTTAAGCGCCGCCTTCCCCCGAGTCCGGTGCGCTCCTCCTCCTCTTCGGCCCCCGCCTTCCCCCGGGGCCGGTGCGCTCCTCCTCCTCTTCCTCCGTCCCCGCCTTCCCCCGGGGCCGGTGCGCTCCTCCTCATCCTCGGTCCACGCCTTCCTCCGGGGTCGGTGCGCTCCTTCTCAACCTCGGTCCCCGCCTTCCCCCGAGCCGGTGCGCTCCTCCTCCTCCTCCTCCTGGGTCCCTGCCTTCCCCCGGGGCCAGTGCGCTCCTCCTCCTCCTCGGTCCCCGCCCTCTCCCGGGGCCGGTTCGCATCTCCTCATCCTCCTCGGTCCCCCGCCTTCCCCCGGGGACGGTGCGCTCCTCCTCCTCGGTCCCCGCCTTCCCCTGGGGCCGGTGCGCTCCTCCTCCTCTGTCCCTGCCTTCCCCCGGGGCCGGTGCACTCCTTCTCCTCTGTCCCTGCCTTCCCCCGGGGCCGGTGCGCTCCTCCTTCTTGGTCCTCGCCTTCCCCCAGGGCCGGTACGCTCCTCCTCCTTCTCGGTCCCCGCCTTCCCCCGGGGGCCTGTGCGCTAATCCTCCTCCTCCATGGTCTTCGCCTTCACCCGGGGCCGGTGCGCTCCTCCTCTTCCATCCCCGCCTTCCCCCGGGGCCGGTGCGCTCCTCCTCCTACTCCTCGGTCCTCGCCTTCCCCCGCGGGCCAGTACGCTGCTCCTCCTCTGTCCCTGCCTTCCCCCAGGGCCGGTGCGCTCCCTCCTCCTCAGTCCTCGCCTTTCCTCGGGGCCGGTGCGCTCCTCCTCCTCAGTCCTCGCCTTTCCCCGGGGCCGGTGCGCTCCTTCTCCTCGGTCCTCACCTTCCCCCAGGGCCGGTGCGCTCCTCCTCCTCTTCCTCCGTCGCCGCCTTCCCCCGGGGGCTGGCGCGCTCCTCCTCCTTTGTCCCTGCCTTCCCCCAGGGCCGGTGCGCTCCTCCTCCTCAGTCCTCACCTTTCCCCGGGGCCGGTGCGCTCCTCCTCCTCGGTCCATGCCTTCCCCCGGGGACGGTGCGCTCCTCCTCCTCCTAGGTCCCCAACTTCCCCCAGGGGCTGGTGCGCTCCTCCTCCTTGGTCCCCGCCTTACCCTGGAGCCGGTGCGCTCTTCCTTCTCCTCGGTCCCCGCCTTCCCACGGGGCCGGTGCGCTCCTCCTCCTCGGTCCCACCCTTCCCCCGGAGCGCGACAGTGACACCAGCATTTGCGAATTGTGCTACTGGCCTTTTAGACATTGATGAGAAATTCTTCCATTGTCTCACCACATTTAGCCAATTTAAAGAAGTTGAACATCTGATGGATCAGAAAAGCCAACACAGTACACAAGACCTAATACATACATTAATAAAACCAAGAAGAAAATTAAGGCACCTCATAAGGAAAAACCTGATCTTTCCAAGGATCTGACCACTCTCTAATGGTTAGTGTTGCAAATAGATGATGTCAATAACTTCTTAAATCTATCTCTCCACATTCCACTATTAGCAAATTAAGATACTGGACCTTTTAGCCATTGATGACATAGTCTTCCATTGTTTCACCTCCACAAGTCATTCTTTAAGAAATTGAACACCTGATGGTTCTGACACTTCAACACATGAAGGAAGAGACTTGCCTTGTCACTAATTGATATATTGGTAAATATTCTAAACCATCAGGACACAATGAGGTCCTGCCTGGTGTCCGAGATGGTCCTGAGGTCCCGCCTGGTGTCCGAGATGGTCCTGAAGTCCCGCCTGGTGTCCGAGATGGTCCTGAGGTCCCGCCTGGTGTCCGAGATGGTCCTGAGGTCCCGCCTGGTGTCCGAGATGGTCCTGAGGTCCCGCTTGGTGTCCGAGAAGGTCCTGGGGTCCCGCCTGATGTCCGAGATGGTCCTGAGGCATGGCCTGGAGTCCGAGATGGTCCTGAGGTCCCGCGTGGTGTCCGAGATAGTCTTGGGGTCCTGCCAGTGCGCTCCTCCTCCTCCTCGGTCCCCGCTTTCCCCGGGGGCCAGTGCGCTCCTGCTCCTCCTCCTCGGTCCCCGCGTTCCCCCGGGGCCGGTGCACTCTTCCTCCTCGGTCCCCACCTTCCCCCGGGGGCCGGTGCGCTTCTCCTCCTCCTCCTCGGTCCCCGCCTTCCCCCAGGGGCCGGTGCGCTCCTCCTCGGTCCCCGCCTTCCCCCGGGGCCGGTGCGCTCCTCCTCCTTCTCGGTCCCCGCCTTCCCCCGGGGCCGGTGCACTCCTCCTCCTCCTCGGTCCCCGCCTTCCCCCGGGGACGGTGCGCTCCTCCTCCTCGGTCCCCGCCTTCCCCCGGGGACGGTGCGCTCCTCCTCCTCGGACCCCGCCTTCCCCCGGGGTTGGTGCACTCCTCCTCCTCCTCGGTCCCCGCCTTCCCCCGGGGGCCGGTGCGCTCCTCCTCCTCGGTCCCCGCCTTCCCCCGGGGCCAGTGCGTTCCTCCTCCTCCTCCGTCCCCGCTTTCCCCCGGGACTGGTGCACTCCTCCTCCTCAGTCCCCTCCTTCCCCCGGGGACGGTGCGCTCCTCCTCCTCCTCGGTCCCCACCTGTACCCGGGGGCTGGTGCGCTCCTCCTCCTCGGTCCCCGCCTTACCCTGGGGCCGGTGCGCTCCTCCTCGGTCCCCGCCTTCCCCCGGGGCCGGTGCGCTCCTCCTCCTCGGTCCCCGCCTTCCCCCGGGGCCGGTGCGCTCCTTCTCCTCCTCGGTCTCCGCCTTCCCCTGGGGTTGGTGCACTCCTCCTCCTCGGTCCCCGCCGTCCCCCGAGGCCGATGGGCTCCTCCTCCTCCGTCCCCGCCTTCCCCCGAGGCCGGTGCGCTCCTCCTCCTCCTCGGTCTCCGCCTTCCCCTGGGGTTGGTGCACTCCTCCTCCTCGGCCCCCGCCTTCCCCTGGGGGCGGTGCGCTCCTCCTCCTCCGTCCCCGCCTTCCCCCGAGGCCGGTGCGCTCCTCCTCCTCCTCGGTCCCTGCCTTTTCCCAGGGCCGGTGCGCTCCTGCTCCTCCTCCTCGGTCCCCGCCTTCCCCCGGGGCCGGTGCGCTCCTCCTCCTCGGTCCCCGCCTTCCCCCGGGGCCGGTGCGCTCCTCCTCCTCCTCGGTCCCCGCCTTCCCCCCGGGCCGGTGAGCTTTTCCTCCTCCTCAGTCCCCGCCTTCCCCCGGGGGCCGGTGCAGTCCTCCTCCTCCTCGGTCCCCGCCTTCCCCCGGTCCGGTGCGCTTCTCCTCCTCCGCCCCCGTCTTCCCCCGGGGCCAGTGCGCTCCTCCTCCTCCTCGGTCCCCGCCTTCCCCCGGGGCCGGTGAGCTCCTCCTCCTCCTCCTCGGTCCCCACCTTCCCCCGGGGCCGATGCGCTCCTCCTAATCAGTCCTCCCCTTCTCCCGGGGCTGGTGCGCTCCTCCTCCTCGGTCCTCACCTTCCCTCAGGGCCATTGCGCTCCTCTTCCTCTTCTTCGCTCCCCGTCTTCCCCCGGGGCCAGTGCACTCCTCCTCCTCCTCGGTCCCTGCCTTTTCTCAGGGCCGGTGCGCTCCTGCTCCTCCTCCTCGGTCCCCGACTTCCCCCGGGGCCGGTGCGCTCCTCCTCCTCGGTCCCCGCCTTCCCCCCGGGCCGGTGAGCTTCTCCTCCTCCCCGGTCCCTGCCTTCCCCCGAGGCCGGTGCGCTCCTCCTCCTCCTCCGCCCCCGTCTTCCCCCGGGGCCAGTGCGCTCCTCCTCCTCGGTCCCCACCTTCCCCTGGGGCCGGTGCGCTCCTCCTCCTCCTCGGTCCACGCCTTACCACGGGGCTGGTGCGCTCCTCCTTCTCGGTCCTCACCTTCCCCCAGGGCCCATGCGCTCCTCCTCCTCCTAATCGGTCCTCGCCTTCCCCCGGGCGGGTGCGCTCCTCCTCCTCGGTCCTCACCTTCCTCCAGGGCCGATGCGCTCCTCCTCCTCTTCCTCGCTACCCGCCTTCCCCTGGGGCCGGTGCGCTCCTTCTCCTCGGTCCCCACCTTTATTCTGGGCCGGTGCGCTCCTCCTCCTCGGTCCCCGCCTTCCCCCGCGGCCAGTGCGATCCTCCTCCTCCTCGGTCCCCGCCTTCCCCCGGGGCCGGTGCGCTCCTCCTCCTCCTCGGTCTCCACCTACCCTCTAAGCTGGTGCGCTCCTCCTCCTCTTCCTGGGTCCCCGCCTTCCCCCAGGACCGGTGCGCTCCTCCTCGGTCCCCACCTTCCCCCGGGACCGGTGCGCTCCTTCTCCTCCTCGGTCCCCGCCTTCCCCCGGGGACGGTGCGCTTCTCTCCTCCTCCTCGGTCCCCGCCTTCCCCCGGGGTGCACCTCCTCCTCCTCCTCCTCGGTCCCCCCTTCCCCGGGGTGCTTCTCCTTCTTCTCCTCGGTCCCCGCCTTCCCCCTGGGGCCGGTGCGCTCCTCCTCCTCCGCCTGGGTCCCCGTCTTCCCCTGGGGCCGGTGCGCTCCTCCTCCTCGGTCCCCGCCTTCCCCTGGGGCCGGTGCGCTCCTCCTCCTCTGTCCCTGCCTTCCCCCGGGGCCGGTGCGCTCCTACTCCTCCATCTCGGTCCCTGCCTTCCCCCGGGGGCCTGTGCGCTAATCCCCCTCCTCCTCCTCGGTCCCCGCCTTCCCCCGGGGCCGGTGCGCTCCTCCTACTCCTCCTCGGTCCCCGCCTTTCCCTGGGGCCGGTGCGCTCCTTCTACTCCTCCTCCTCGGTCGCCACCTTCCCCTGGGGCTGGTGCGCTCCTCCTCCTTGGTCCCCGCCTTCCCCCGGGGCTGGTGCGCTCCTCCGCCTCCTCGGTCCCCACTTTACCCTGGGGTTGGTGCGCTCCTCCTCCTCTTCCTCCGTCCCCGCCTTCCCCCGGAGTCGGTGCGCTCCTCCTCCTCCTCGGTCCCCGCCTTCCCCAGGGACTGGTGCGCTCCTCCTCCTCCTCGGTCTCCGCCTTCCCCCGGGGTCGGTGCGCTCCTTCTCAACCTCGGTCCCCGCCTTCCCCAGGGCCGGTGCGCTCCTCCTCTTCCTCCTGGGTCCCCGCCTTCCCCTGGGGCCGGTGCGCTTCTCCTCCTCCTCGGTCCCCGCCTTCCCCCGGGGCCGGTGTGCTCCTCCTCCTCGGTCCCTTCCTTCCCCCGGGGACGGTTCGCATCTCCTCATCCTCCTCGGTCCCCGCCTTCCCCTGGGGCCGGTGCGCTCCTCCTCCTCGGTCCCCGCCTTCCCCTGGGGCCGGTGCGCTCCTCCTCCTCTATCCCTGCCTTCCCCGGGGGCCGGTGCGCTCCTCCTCCTCTGTCCCTGCCTTCCCCCGGGGCCGGTGCGCTCCTCCTCCTCGGTCCTCGCCTTCCCCAGGGCCGTTGCGCTCCTCCTCCTTCTCGGTCCCCGCCTTCCCCCGGGGGCCTGTGCGCTAATCCTCCTCCTCCTCAATCCCCGCCTTCACCCGGGGCCGGTGCGCTCCTCCTCCTCCATCCCCACCTTCCCACGGGTCCAGTGCGCTCCTCCTCCTACTCCTCGGTCCCCGACCTCCCCTGGGGGCCGGTGCGTTCCTCCTCCTCGGTCCCAGCCTTCCCCCGGAGCCGGTGCGCTCCTCCTCCTTCTCCTTGGTCCCCGCCTTCCCCCGGGGGCCTGTGCGCTAATCCTCCTCCTCCTCCTCCGTCCCCGCCTTCACCCGGGGCCGGTGCGCTCCTCCTCCTCCATCCCCACCTTCCCCCGGGGCCAGTGCGCTCCTCCTCCTACTCCTCGGTCCCCGCCCTCCCCTGGGGGCCGGTGCGTTCCTCCTCCTATGTCCTCGCCTTTCCCCGGGGCCGGTGCGCTCCTCCTCCTCGGTCCTCACCTTCCCCCAGGGCCGGTGCGCTCCTCCTCTTCTTCCTCCGTCGCCGCCTTCCCCTGGGGGATGGTGCGCTCCTCCTCCTCTGTCCCTGCCTTCCCCCAGGGCCGGTGCGCTCCTCCTCCTCAGTCCTCGCCTTTCCCCGGGGCCGGTGCGCTCCTCCTCCTCGGTCCACGCCTTCCCCCGGGGACGTGCGCTCCTCCTCCTCCTCGGTCCCCACCTTACCCCGGGGGCTGGTGCGCTTCTCCTCCTTGGTCCCCGCCTTACCCTAGGGCCGGTGCGCTCCTCCTTCTCCTCGGTCCCCGCCTTCCCCCGGGGCCGGTGCGCTCCTCCTCCTCGGTCTCCGCCTTCCCCCGGGGGCTGGTGCGCTCCTCCTCCTCCTCGGTCCCCGCCTTCCCACGGGGCTGGTGCGCTCCTTTTCCTCCTCGGTCCCCGCGTTCCCCGGGGCTGATGCGCTCGTTCTCGGTCCCCGCCTTCCCCCAGGGCTGGTGCGCTCCTCCTCCTCCTCGGTCCCCGTCTTCCCCCAGGGCCGGTGCGCTCTTCCTTCTCCTCGGTCCCCGCCTTCCCCCGAGGCCGGTGCGCTCCTCCTCCTCCTCGGTCCCCGCCTTCCTTCAGGGGCCGGTGCGCTCCTCCTCCTCAGTCCTCGCCTTTCACCGGGGCCGATGCGCTCCTCCTCCTCGGTCCACGCCTTCCCCTGGGGACGGTGCGCTCCTCCTCCTCAGTCCTCGCCTTTCACCGGGGCCGATGCGCTCCTCCTCCTCGGTCCCCACCTTCCCCCGGGGGCTGGTGTGCTCCTCCTCCTTGGTCCCCGCCTTCCCCCGGGGGCCTGTGCGCTAATCCTCCTCCTCCTCAGTCCCCGCCTTCACCCGGAGCCGGTGCGCTCCTCCTCCCCCATCCCCACCTTCCCCCGGGGCCAGTGCGCTCCTCCTCCTACTCCTCGGTCCCCGCCCTCCCCTGGGGGCCGGTGCGTTCCTCCTCCTCGGTCCCAGCCTTCCCCCGGGGCCGGTTCGCTCCTCCTCCTTCTCCTTGGTCCCCGCCTTCCCCCGGGGGCCTGTGCGATAATAATCCTCCTCCTCCTCAGTCCCCGCCTTCACCCGGGGCCGGTGCGCTCCTCCTCCTCCATCCCCACCTTCCCCCGGGGCCAGTGCGCTCCTCCTCCTACTCCTCGGTCCCCGCCCTCCCCTGGGGGCCGGTGCGTTCCTCCTCCTCAGTCCTCGCCTTTCCCCGGGGCCGGTGCGCTCCTCCTCCTCGGTCCCCGCCTTCCCCCGGGGACAGGGCGCTCCTCCTCCTCAGTCCTCGCCTTTCCCCGGGGTCGGTGCACTCCTCCTCCTCGGTCCTCACCTTCCCCCAGGGCCGGTGCACTCCTCCTCCTCTTCCTCCGTCACCGCCTTCCCCCGGGGGATGGTGCGCTCCTCCTCCTCTGTCCCTGCCTTCCCCCAGGGCCGGTGCGCTCCTCCTCCTCAGTCCTCGCCTTTCCCCGGGGCCGGTGCGCTCCTCCTCCTCGGTCCACGCCTTCCCCCGGGGACGTGCGCTCCTCCTCCTCCTCGGTCCCCACCTTACCCCGGGGGCTGGTGCGCTCCTCCTCCTTGGTCCCCGCCTTACCCTAGGGCCGGTGCGCTCCTCCTTCTCCTCGGTCCCCGCCTTCCCCCGGGGCCGGTGCGCTCCTCCTCCTCGGTCCCCGCCTTCCCCCGGGGCTGGTGCGCTCCTCCTCCTCCTCGGTCCCCGCCTTCCCACGGGGCTGGTGCGCTCCTTTTCCTCCTCGGTCCCCGCGTTCCCCCGGGGATGATGCGCTCGTTCTCGGTCCCCGCCTTCCCCAGGGCTGGTGCGCTCCTCCTCCTCCTCGGTCCCCGTCTTCCCCCAGGGCCGGTGCGCTCTTCCTTCTCCTCGGTCCCCGCCTTCCCCGAGGCCGGTGCGCTCCTCCTCCTCCTCGGTCCCCGCCTTCCTCCGGGGGCCGATGCGCTCCTCCTCCTCGGTCCCTGCCTTCCCCCCGGGGCCGGTTCGCATCTCCTCATCCTCCTCGGTCCACGCCTTCCCCCGGGGCCGGTGCGCTCCTCCTCCTCGGTCCCCGCCTTCCCCCGGGGGCTGGTGCGCTCCTCCTCCTTGGTCCCCACCTTACCCTAGGGCCGGTGCGCTCCTCCTCCTCGGTCCCCGCCTTCCCCCGGGGATGGTCCGCTCCTCCTCCTCCTCGGTCCCCGCCTTCCCACGGGGCTGGTGCGCTCCTTTTCCTCCTCGGTCCCCGCGTTCCCCCGGGGCTGATGCGCTCGTTCTCGGTTCCCGCCTTCCCCCAGGGCTGGTGCGCTCCTCCTACTCCTCGGTCCCCGTCTTCCCCAGGGCCGGTGCGCTCTTCCTTCTCCTCGGTCCCCGCCTTCCCCGAGGCCGGTGCGCTCCTCCTCCTCCTCGGTCCCCGCCTTCCTCCGGGGGCCGGTGCGCTCCTCCTCCTCCTCCTCCTTGGTCCCCGCCTTCCCCCGGGGACGTTGCGCTCCTCCTCCTCAGTCCTCGCCTTTCACCGGGGCCGGTGCGCTCCTCCTCTTCCTCCGTCGCCGCCTTCCCCCTCGGGATGGTGCGCTCCTCCTCCTCTGTCCCTGCCTTCCCCCAGGGCCGGTACGCTCCTCCTCCTCAGTCCTCGCCTTTCCCGGGGCCGGTGCGCTCCTCCTCCTCGGTCCACGCCTTCCCCCGGGGACGTACGCTCCTCCTCCTCCTCGGTCCCCACCTTCCCCCGGGGGCTGGTGTGCTCCTCCTCCTTGGTCCCCGCCTTACCCTAGGGTCGGTGCGCTCCTCCTTCTCCTCGGTCCCCGCCTTCCCCCGGGGCCGGTGCGCTCCTCCTCCCCGGTCCCCGCCTTCCCCCGGGGCTGGTGCGCTCCTCCTCGGTCCCCGCCTTCCCACAGGGCTGGTGCGCTCCTTTTCCTCCTCGGTCCCCGCGTTCCCCCAGGGCTGATGCGCTCCTTCTCTGTCCCCGCCTTTCCCCAGGGCTGGTGCGCTCCTCCTCCTCCTCGGTCCCCGTCTTCCCCCGGGGCCGGTGCGCTCGTCCTTCTCCTCGGTCCCCGCCTTCCCCCGAGGCCGGTGCGCTCCTCCTACTCCTCGGTCCCCGCCTTCCTCCGGGGGCCGGTGCGCACCTCCTCCTCCTCCTTGGTCCCCGCCTTCCCCAGTTGCCGGTGCGCTCCTCCTCCTCGGTCCTCCTCAGTACCCGCCTTCGTCCGGGGGCCAGTGCGCTCCTCCTCCTACTCCTCGGTCCCCGCCCTCCCCGGGGGCCGGTGCTTCCTCCTCCTCAGTCCTCGCCTTTCCCCGGGGCGGTGCGCTCCTCCTCCTCGGTCCCGCCTTCCCCCAGGGGAGGGCGCTCCTCCTCCTCAGTCCTCGCCTTTCCCCGGGGTCGGTGCACTCTCCTCCTCGGTCTCACCTTCCCCAGGGCAATGCACTCCTCCTCCTCTCTCCTCCGTCACCGCCTTCCCCCGGGGGATGGTGCGCTCCTCCTCCTCTGTCCCTGCCTTCCCCCAGGGCCGGTGCGCTTTTCCTCTCTCCTCAGTCCTGCCCTTTCCCCGGGGCCCGGGTGCGCTCCTCCTCCTCGGGTAAACGCCTTCCCCCGGGGACGTGCGCTCCTCCTCCTCCTCCTGGTCCCACCTTCCCCTAGGGGCTGGTGCGCTCCTCCTCCTCCTGGTCCCCCGCCTTACCCTAGGGCCGGTGCGCTCCTCCTTCTCCTCGGTCCCCGCCTTCCCCCGGGGCCGGTGCGCTGCTCCTCCTCGGTCCCCGCCTTCCCCGGGGCTGGTGCGCTCCTCCTCCTCCTCGGTCCCCGCTCTTCCCACGGGACTGGTGCGCTCCTTTTCCTCCTCGGTCCCCGCGTTCCCCCGGGGCTGATGCGCTCGTTCTCGGTCCCGCCTTCCCCCAGGGCTGGTGCGCTCCTCTCCTCCTCGGTCCCCGTCTTCCCCAGGGCCGGTGCGCTTTTCCTTCTCCTCGGTCCCCGCCTTCCCCCGAGGCCGGTGCGCTCCTCCTCCTCCTCGGTCCCCGCCTTCCTCCGGGGGCCGATGCGCTCTCCCCCTCTCCTCCTTGGTCCCGCCTTCCCCGGGGACGGTGCGTCCTCCTCCTCGTCCTCGCCTTCACCGGGGCCGGTGCGCTCCTCTCTCGTCACGCCTTCCCGGGGCTGGTGCGCTCCTCCTCCCTGGTCCCGCTTCCAGGGCTGTGCGCTCCTTTTCCTCTCGGTCCCCGCACTTCCCCCGGGGTGATGCGTCGTCTCGGTCCCGCCTTCCCCAGGCTGGTGCGCTCCTCCTCCTCCGTCCCATCTTCCCCGGGCCGGTCGCTCGTCTTTCTCGGTCCCCGCCTTCCCCGAGGCGGTGCGTCCTCCTCCTCTCGGTCCCGCCTTCTCGGGGCGGTGCGCTCTCCTCCTCCTTGGCCGCCTTCCCCAGGGGCCGGTGCGCTCCTCCTCCTCGGTACCCGCCTTCCTCGGGGCCGGTGCGCTTCCTCCTCTCCTGGTCCCGCCTTCCCGGGGGCCGATGCGCTCCTCCTCCCCGGTCCCCCCCTTCCCCAGGGCTGATGAGCTCCTCCTCCTCGGTCCAAGCCTTCCCCAGGGGGCCGATGCACTCCTCCTCCTCCTCGGTCCCCGCCTTCCCCCGAAGCGCGACAGTGACACCATCATTTGCGAATTGTGCTACTGGCCTTTTAGATATGGATGAGAAATTCTTCCATTGTCTCACCACATTTAGCCAATTTAAAGTGCGATCCTCCTCCTCCTCCTCGGTCCCCGCCTACCCTTGGGTCCGTTGCGCTCCTCCTCCTCTTCCTCGGTCCCCGCCTTCCCCCGGGACCGGTGCGCTTCTTCTCCTCCTCGGTCCCCGCCTTCCCCCGGGGCCGGTGCGCTTCTCTCCTCCTCCTCGGTCCCCGCCTTCCCCCAGGGCGCACCTCCTCCTCCTCCTCGGTCCCCGCCTTCCCCCGGGGTGCTCCTCCTTCTTCTCCTCGGTCCCCGCCTTCCCCCTGGGGCCGGTGCGCTCCTCCTCCTCCGCCTGGGTCCCCGTCTTTCCCCGGGCCGGTGCGCTCCTACTCCTCCATCTCGGTCCCCGCCTTCCCCCGGGGGCCTGTGCGCTAATCCTGCTCCTCCCCATCGGTCCCCGCCTTCCCCCGGGGTCGGTGCGCTCCTCCTCCTCGGTCCCCGACTTCCCCCGGGGCCGGTGCGCTCCTCCTACTCTTCCTCGGTCCCCGCCTTTCCCTGGGGCCGGTGCGCTCCTTCTACTCCTCCTCCTCGGTCCCCACCTTCCCCTGGGGCTGGTGCGCTCCTCCTCCTTGGTCCCCGCCTTCCCCCGGGGCTGGTGCGCTCCTCCTCCTCCTCGGTCCCCACCTTACCCTGGGGTTGGTGTGCTCCTCCTCCTCTTCCTCCGTCCCCGCCTTCCCCCGGGGTTGGTGCGCTCCTCCTCCTCCTCGGTCCCCGCCTTCCCCAGGGACCGGTGCGCTCCTCCTCCTCCTCGGTCTCCGCCTTCCCCCGGGGTCGGTGCGCTCCTTCTCAACCCCGGTCCCCGCCTTCCCCAGGGCCGGTGCGCTCCTCCTCTTCCTCCTGGGTCCCCGCCTTCCCCCAGGGGCCGGTGCGCTCCTCCTCCTCCTCGGTCCCCGCCTTCCCCAGGGGCCGGTGCGCTCCTCCTCCTCGGTCCCTGCCTTCCCCCCGGGGCCGGTTCGCATCTCCTCATCCTCCTCGGTCCACGCCTTCCCCCGGGGCCGGTGCGCTCCTCCTCCTCGGTCCCCGCCTTCCCCCGGGGGCTGGTGCGCTCCTCCTCCTTGGTCCCCACCTTACCCTAGGGCCGGTGCGCTCCTCCTCCTCGGTCCCCGCCTTCCCTCGGGGATGGTCCGCTCCTTCTCCTCCTCGGTCCCCGCCTTCCCACGGGGCTGGTGCGCTCCTTTTCCTCCTCGGTCCCCGCGTTCCCCCGGGGCTGATGCGCTCGTTCTCGGTCCCCGCGTTCCCCCGGGGCTGATGCGCTCGTTCTCGGTCCCCGCCTTCCCCCAGGGCTGGTGCGCTCCTCCTACTCCTCGGTCCCCGTCTTCCCCCAGGGCCGCTGCGCTCTTCCTTCTCCTCGGTCCCCGCCTTCCCCCGAGGCCGGTGCGCTCCTCCTCCTCCTCGGTCCCCGCCTTCCTCCGGGGGCCGGTGCGCTCCTCCTTGGTCCCCGCCTTCCCCCGGGGACGTTGCGCTCCTCCTCCTCAGTCCTCGCCTTTCACCGGGGCCGGTGCGCTCCTCCTCTTCCTCCGTCGCCGCCTTCCCCTCGGGATGGTGCGCTCCTCCTCCTCTGTCCCTGCCTTCCCCCAGGGCCGGTACGCTCCTCCTCCTCAGTCCTCGCCTTTCCCCGGGGCCGGTGCGCTCCTCCTCCTCGGTCCACGCCTTCCCCCGGGGACGTACGCTCCTCCTCCTCCTCGGTCCCCACCTTCCCCCGGGGGCTGGTGTGCTCCTCCTCCTTGGTCCCCGCCTTACCCTAGGGCCGGTGCGCTCCTACTTCTCCTCGATCCCCGCCTTCCCCCGGGCCGGTGCGCTCCTCCTCCCCGGTCCCCGCCTTCCCCCGGGGCTGGTGCGCTCCTCCTCGGTCCCCGCCTTCCCACGGGGCTGGTGCGCTCCTTTTCCTCCTCGGTCCCCGCGTTCCCCCAGGGCTGATGCGCTCGTTCTCTGTCCCCGCCTTTCCCCAGGGCTGGTGCGCTCCTCCTCCTCCTCGGTCCCCGTCTTCCCCCGGGGCCGGTGCGCTCGTCCTTCTCCTCGGTCCCCGCCTTCCCCCGAGGCCGGTGCGCTCCTCCTACTCCTCGGTCCCCGCCTTCCTCCGGGGGCCGGTGCGCTCCTCCTCCTCCTCCTTGGTCCCCGCCTTCCCCCAGTTGCCGGTGCGCTCCTCCTCCTCGGTACCCGCCTTCGTCCAGGGGCCGGTGCGCTCTTCCTCCTCCTCCTTGGTCCCCGCCTTCCCCCGGGGGCCGATGCGCTCCTCCTCCTCGGTCCCCGCCTTCCCCCAGGGCTGATGCGCTCCTCCTCCTCGGTCCAAGCCTTCCCCAGGGGGCCGGTGCGCTCCTCCTCCTCCTCGGTCCCCCGGAGCGTGACAGTGACACCATCATTTGCGAATTGTGCTACTGGCCTTTTAGATATGGATGAGAAATTCTTCCATTGTCTCACCACATTTAGCCAATTTAAAGAAGTTGAACATCTGATGGATCAGAAAAGCCAACACAGTACACAAGACCTAATACATACATTAATAAAACCAAGAAGAAAATTAAGGCACCTCATCTTTCCAAGGATCTGACCACTCTCTAATGGTTAGTGTTGCAAATAGATTATGTCAATAACTTCTTAAATCAGTCTCTCCACATTCCACCATTAGCGAATTAATCTACTGGACCTTTTAGCCATTGATGACATAGTCTTCCATTGTTTAACCTCCACAAGTCATTCTTTAAGAAGTTGAACACCTGATGGTTCTGAAACTTCAACACACGAAGGAAGAGACTTGCCTTGTCACTAATTGATAAGTTGGTAAATATTCTAAACCATCAGGACACAATGAATAATTTAACAACATGTATGTTAGCCATCAGGGCATGGACACATGGTGATAAAAAATCCAGCCTCCTCCAACCCCTTCAGCTGGCCATTCCATCTCCAAAGTTGATGCATTTTTCACACCAATATTATATATTATATGGGATGAGAAACAATAAAGCACCCGATGGTTCAGAAAATCCAACACAGTTCAGAAAAGCTAATACCTACACCAAGAAAACCAAAAGGAAAATAAACGCACCTTATAAGGGGGAATTTGATCTTACTGAAGATTTGGCCACTCTCTATGGGCAAGTTGTGCCAATAGATGATGTCCAGAAATATCTAAATCTGTCTCTCCTCTTACCAGCTGTAACGCCGGTGGGCTGGTGTCTTGGTTCCCTCGGCGTTACTGCGCCTTTCTGCTCTCTCACCCAATGCTTCTTCCATCGTGACCAGCTGGGAGACTGTAGTATGTTACCTGTATAGGATACTGTTCAATTCTCAGCTCCGCCGCGTAGCCGCACATGTGTTGTAGTGTCTTTACTCCGCTGCTTACCATCCATGTGTGGACCCTTGCTCCCGCTGTGGAAGCTATCCGCGGGTTGTGAGGTCCTCTGCAGCTGGTGCATGACTTTCCACGTGTGCCTAGGCTTGCAGCCGTTGACAGATGCCCTGGGCGTCGATTCCTGTGCTGGCTATGCTGTATGGGTTCTGACTGTGCCTAGGGTGCGCGCCGCCACACCTTCCCCAGTTTTGTAAGATGGAGGGTGTGCGCTTCAATTGCTGTCCCCAGCCTATAGCTTCTTTCCTGTTGGGCGGGGCCAGAGCCTCTCATTAGCTTGCAGAACCTAGCCCAGTGTGTTTGCTCCAGCCTTTCTGCTCTAGCGCTGGATGGCTGGTGTGTCTGCCGTTGTCCTTGTACCTATCTAGTCTATGTGTTGGTACCAACGTCCTTCCCTTGTATGTGGATTCCTGCTTGTGTCCTGATGTTTCCTTTCTGGAGCCATGTCTGTTGCATGGAGTCCAGACGTCCAGCCTGAAGTCCCGCCTGGCGTCCGAGATGGCCCTGAGATCCTGACTGGCGTCCGAGATGGCCCTGAGGTCCCGCTTGCTGTCCGAGATGAGCCTGATGTCCTGCCTAGTGTCCGAGATGGTCCTCAGGTCCTGCCTGGTGTCTGAGATGGTCCTGAGGTCCCGCCTGGTGTCCGAGATGGTCCTGGGGTCCCGCCTGATGTCAGAGATGGTCCTGAGGTCCCGTCTGGTGTCCGAGATGGTCCTGAAGTCCCGCCTGGTGTCTGAGATGGTCCTGAAGTCCCGCCTGGTGTCCGAGATGGTCCTGAGGTCCTGAGGTCCTGCCTGGTGTCCGAGATGGCCCGGAGGTCCCGCTTGGTGACCGAGATGAGCCTGAGGTCCTGCCTAGTGTCTGAGATGGTCCTGAGGTCTTGCCTGGTGTCCGAGATGGTCCTGAGGTCCCGCTTGGTGTCCGAGATGGTCCTGGGGTCCCGCCTGATGTACGAGATGGTCCTGAGGTCCCGCCTGGTGTCCGAGATGGTCTTGGGGTCCTGCCGGTGCACTCCTCCTCCTCCTCGGTCCCCGCCTTTCCCCGGGGCCGATGCGCTCCTCCTTCTCGGTCCCCGCCTTCCCCCGGGGCCGGTGCGCTCCTCCTCCTCGGTCCCAGCCTTCCCCTGGGGCTGGTGCGCTCCTCCTCCTCCTCGGTCCCCGCCTTTCCACGGGGCTGGTGCGCTCCTTTTCCTCCTCGGTCCCCGCGTTCCCCCAGGGCTGATGCGCTCGTTCTCTGTCCCCGCCTTTCCCCAGGGCTGGTGCGCTCCTCCTCCTCGGTCCCCGTCTTCCCCCGGGGCCGGTGCGCTCGTCCTTCTCCTCGGTCCCCGCCTTCCCCCGAGGCCGGTGCGCTCTTCCTACTCCTCGGTCCCCGCCTTCCTCCGGGGGCCGGTGCGCTCCTCCTCCTCCTCCTTGGTCCCCGCCTTCCCCCAGTTGCCGGTGCGCTCCTCCTCCTCGGTACCCGCCTTCGTACGGGGGCCGGTGCGCTCTTCCTCCTCCTCCTTGGTCCCCGCCTTCCCCCGGGGGCCGATGCGCTCCTCCTCCTTGGTCCCCGCCTTCCCCCAGGGCTGATGCGCTCCTCCTCCTCGGTCCAAGCCTTCCCCAGGGGGCCGATGCGCTCCTCCTCCTCCTCGGTCCCCGCCTTCCCCCGGAGCGCGACAGTGACACCATCATTTGCGAATTGTGCTACTGGCCTTTTAGATATGGATGAGAAATTCTTCCATTGTCTCACCACATTTAGCCAATTTAAAGAAGTTGAACATCTGATGGATCAGAAAAGACAACACAGTACACAAGACCTAATACATACATTAATAAAACCAAGAAGAAAATTAAGGCACCTCATAAGGAAACACCTGATCTTTCCAAGGATCTGACCACTCTCTAATGGTTAGTGTTGCAAATAGATTATGTCAATAACTTCTTAAATCAGTCTCTCCACATTCCACCATTAGCGAATTAATCTACTGGACCTTTTAGTCATTGATGACATAGTCTTCCATTGTTTCACCTCCACAAGTCATTCTTTAAGAAGTTGAACACCTGATGGTTCTGAAACTTCAACACACGAAGGAAGAGACTTGCCTTGTCACTAATTGATAAGTTGGTAAATATTCTAAACCATCAGGACGCAAAGAATAATTTAACAACATGTATGTTAGCCATCAGGGCATGGAAACATGGTGATAAAAAATCCAGCCTCCTCCAACCCCATCAGCTGGCCATTCCATCTCCAAAATTGGTGCATTTTTCACACCAATATTATATATTTTATGGGATAAGAAACAATAAAGCACCCGATGGTTCAGAAAATCCAACACAGTTCAGAAAACCTGATACCTACCTCAATAAAACCAAAAGGAAAATAAAGGCATCTTATAAGAGAAAACCTGAACTTTCTGACGATCTGGCCACTCTCTAAGGGTACCTTTACACGCCGCTACTGGAGGATGGATACAACCCGCTACTTCAGGTGCACGAGCACGCACAAACGGTTACAAACGGGAAACGCACCACCTTTACACGCTGCCACAAGGTGCGCTACGCTACATCTACAGCTAGATACATCGCCAGGTGTCTCAAGTAGCCATCTGTAGCCCCTCTTAGCTCATTTACACACCGCTACAACCAGCTAATATGGGCGTACCTGGTGCAGCAGGGACAGCACATAGGCGTGCTACAATTGTGGATTACGAGACATCCGTACGCTGATAGGACAAAGCAATAATACCATGATTGGGCAGGCATCGCAGGAGGCTGATTAATACTTGACGCTCGAGCAATTGTGTAGTGTGACTGGTCAGCTCCTTAAATATGCCTCCCTATGCAGCGACTACCAATCGTAATGCAGGAGCTTCCTCCAATGATCGCTGAAGGGGCGCGGTATCCCGGAGGCTGTGTCACGCCCCAGCTACATACCAGGTACATCGCCTGGTGTATAGACATCCCTTCTGTAGCTTCTTTACAGCTCGCTACAATCGGCTTTGTAGCCATCTGTTTTCGAGCAGTGCTCGGAAACAGATGTATCTGTTGCCGGCTGCCTCCTACCGTCTTCACACGCCGCTACTACGGGCTATATTGACGCTACAAGCTACATTTGTAGCCTGTAGCGGGTTGTATCCATCGTCCAGTAGCGGCGTGTAAAGGTACCCTAAGGGCTAGATGTGCATATGGATGATGTCCAGAAATACCTAAATCTGTCTCTACACTATTCAGAATTTGTGAATTGGGCTACTAGTAACCTTTTAAGCCATTAATGAGAAATTCTTCCATTGTCTCATCCCATTAACCCATTCTTAAAGAAGTTGAACACCTGATGGTTCTGAAACTTCAACACACGAAGGAGGAGACTTGTCTTGTCACTAATTGATGAGTTGGTAAATTTACAGAAACATCAGGACACAAAGAATAATTTAACAACATGTATGTTAGCCATCAAGGCATGGACACATGGTGATAAAAAATCCAGCCTCCTCCAACCCCTTCAGCTGGCCATTCCATCTCCAAAATTGGTGCATTTTTCACACCAATATTATATACTATATGGGATAAGAAACAATAAAGCACCCGATGGTTCCGAAAATCCAACACAGTTCTGAAAAGCTAATACCTACATCAAGAAAACCAAAAGGAAAATAAAGGCACCTTATAAGGGGGAAATTGATCTTTCTGAAGATTTGGCCACTCTCTATGGGCAAGTTGTGCCAATAGATGATGTCCAGAAATATCTAAATCTGTCTCTCCTCTTACCAGCATTTGCGAATTGTGCTACTGACCTTTGAGCCATTGATGAGAAATTCTTCCATTGTCTCACCACATTTAGCCAATTTAAAGAAGTTGAACATCTGATGGATCAGAAAAGCCAACACAGTACACAAGACCTAATACATACATTAATAAAACCAAGAAGAAAATTAAGGCACCTCATAAAGAAACACTTGATGTTTCCGAGGATCTAATCACTCTCTAATGGTTAGTGTTGCAAATAGATGATGTCAGTAACTTCTTAAATCTGTCTCCACACATTCCACCATTAGTGAATAAAGCTACTGGACCTTTCACCCACTGATGACATAGTCTTCCATTAGAAATGAGAAATATCACTGCACTCTCGGAGTCATATATGATGCAAGGTGAAAAGTTTTTATTGTATATGAACAACAAGCGACCACTGACGCCGTTTCGGTCCACAATTTCGGACCTTTCTCAAAGTGTCGCTGGAATTAAAACAAAATGAACAAGTGTGAACATAAGTGAAAAACGTATTTTTGGGTGACTGTACATATATACAAAAATGAAATACATCATCAGATTCATGACATGAATATTCTTGGCTCGTATATATCATAGAGGCAAGCATTTAATTTGAGATCATCATCGTATACCAGAGTACAATCAAAGCCAGTCTACTAGGAAAAGGTAGTTCAGAGTCAGATCTAGGTAGAAAGGAGTGCTGGAAATGGTACGTACTGATGGATAGTGGTGTCTAGGTCACTCAAAAGATGAAAGTAAATACAATTATCCATTCAGTTTGAGAGGGTTGTTTAGTGATGGAGTAACCTAGATGAGGAGTTTTTGAAGGGAAAGGTATGATCTAAGGTATAAGGAAACAATACCCCCTTAGGGGTTTTTTTTTGTTGTGCTATTATCAGAAGCCCACCTGTGGAAGTTAAAGGCTTTGTTGAATCCGGGGGCACTTAATTGAACCGTCCCACTGGAGTAATGCTGATCCACCTGTGGGGGATATATAGTGTAATATCTACCCTTCTTACACAGAGCTGTGTTAAGTATTTGTATAACATAAAAGAATACCATAAGTTCAGTAGTGGTCCCAGCTTTCACAAGTAAACAGTTTAGGTAGAGAGGTCAATCTAGGTAATGCATACAGTTGTAACCTGAAATAGACAGTAGGGTAAGTAAAGTCACTTATCTGAAGAATCAAAAGATTATGTGCTCCAGGGGTCCTTGCCTGAACGTTGTAATTAGCCCTGCGCTCCCGCGCTGCGGCTGAGGTGTGTGTGTTAATGGACGCTATGTGTCCTTTTATCGGGCTCCTGGCGGGGTCACGTGACCGGACGTGTTTGCCGTCACGTGACCCGGATGAGACGTCGGCCGCGCGCATGCGCGGTCGATAGCGACGCTGTCTTCCCTACCAACCGTAACTAGGAAGTTTCCTAGTCACGGCCCGAGCGGTGAAGCACTGCAGTGTGTGTATTGAATGGTGCGTCATATCACATAGCGGGGGGTGACAGGTTATAGAGGACAGGATAAATGGGAAAGGAGGCGCATCCAGGGAATGTTAAAAGAGGAAAAGGTAGTCAGGAGTTGATGTAAGGTGCCAAATATCTATACCAATAGAAATCTAGTATAGTGCATAAATTATCATAACATCCATCACTGATTACAATTAAAATTCTGTCATATATCACCATTCCCTTCCGGGAGCCCACCTGTGGAAAAATCTAAATATGTTAGTAGGAGTCCAAACCTGTTCAACAACCCCAGGAGGGGAAAAAAGGGGGGGGGGGGGGGGGAGGGAGACAGCATTGGTATGAATTACCATGTCTATAATTCAGGTTATGCTTACCACTTGTAGTGCCTAGGGATAGTATACTAATGAGTGAAGGGACGACTCTCAGTGCACCTGTAAAGTAAAAGAACAATATGGTCATAAAGTACTACCAATCCAGTTCCCTATTCAAACCTCTTGGGGATAGAGTGTCCAAGGTAAATATCCAGAAGGATTCTCGTTCTTTTAGGAGCTTAATGTGATTGCCACCCCGTCGAGGACGGGGTACATGTTCGATTATTTGAAAACGTAACTGTGATACCCTGTGTGCAGCCTCTTTGAAATGGTAGGGGAGAGGAAGCCAGGTTTTATTGCATCTGATCGTGGATTCATGGCTAGATATGCGGTCCTTGATGGCCTGTGTGGTTTCTCCCACGTAAAGTAGGCCACAGGGGCATTTGACAATGTAAACTACAAATTTGGTATCACAGGTATAATGGTCTTTTATACGGTATGATTTACCCGTTCTCGGATGGGTGACCTCACTGCTCTTGATCACGTTGGAGCAACAAGCACAGTTAAGACAGGGAAAAGTCCCTGTTCTTTTGGGTTGTATCAGTGTTTGTATAGGGGGCTTAGTGGGCCCTATGTCCGCCCTTACTAGATCATCTCTGATGTTTTTCGGTCTTTGCATGCACATGAGAGGTGATTCTTTGAATGTACTGACCGTAGGATAGGCCTTCTGTAAAAGGGGCCAATGTTTCCTGATGATGTTCTGAACTCTGTGCATTGTGGGATGAAAATGGTGAACAAAAGGGAGTCTATCAGTTTTGATGGTAAGGGGTGTACTGGATGTCTCTGTGGTTGCTCGTGTCAGTTCCTTTTGAAGAAGTTTATCTGGATAGTTCCTAGCTCGAAATTTGTCCGACATCTCTGTCAATCGTGTCATCCGAATTTCTTGATTAGACACTATACGGTTGACTCGTTTGAACTGAGAGTGCGGTAAGCTGTTTTTAGTTGATCTTGGATGGCAACTGTCATATAGTAAAAGGCCATTGCAATCTGTCGGTTTGGAGTACAGATCAGTGTGTAGGGTACCGTCAGGGTCTCGGATTACTCTTGTGTCAAGAAAGGTTATCTCTTCTTTGTCTGAGTGTATGGTGAATTTGAGTTCCATTCTGATGTTGTTAATAGTGTTGAAGAATACATCTAAGCTGTCTTGTGGGCCATCCCAAATACAAAAAATATCATCAATGTATCTGTACCAGCAGCGGGCATGTTGCTGGAAGAGATCATTGGTATAGATGTGTGATTTTTCAAAGAGATCCATGTAAATATTCGCATAAGCAGGCGCCACATTCGCCCCCATAGCGGTCCCGCATATCTGAACATAGAAGTCATCGCCATTTAGGAAAAAGTTCTCTCTAAGCACTATGTTGAGTAGTTCTAGGCAAAGATTTGTCTGATGTTGGTTGTAATTTGAATTTTCAAGGGTTAGTCTGACTGCCTCTATGCCTTTAGTATGTTCAATGGATGTATAAAGGCTATTGACATCAAGAGTTGTCAGTATGCAGTTGGGAGATGTGGCGTCCATGGTTTTAATCTTATGCAGAAAGTCTCCTGTGTCTAGGATGTATGATCTGGTATTTTTGGTAAATGGGGTCAAGATCTTCTCCAAATATATGGAGAGTGGATTAAGAATGGACTCTGTTGCTGCTACAATGGGTCTGCCGGGAGGGTTTGCTAGGTCCTTGTGTATTTTGGGTAAGATGTAGAAAACAGGGGTAATAGGGTGGTCATTGATCAAGAAGTCTTGGGTTTTTGTGTCAATAGTTTTATTATCTACGTAGTGTTGAAGAGTGTCTCTGATCTTTCTTTTGATTGTGAATGTGGGATCAGTCTGTACGCGGCGGTATGTAGTTGTGTCAGACAATTGTCGTTGAACCTCAGCTTTGTATTGGTGTCTGTTCATAACCACTATGGCTCCTCCCTTGTCCGCAGGTTTGATTATGATATGTTGGTTATTTTTAAGGCTCTCAATGGCCCTTCTATCGTTATATGAATAATTATTGCGAACCGGGAGGAGTCCTAGTTTTTGTTCCAACAACAGACCTTTAATATCCCTTTCCACAATATCAATAAAAGTCTCTACCCCGTGGTATTTGTTGGGAGGATTAAAACTACTGGGTATGCGTAGACCCAAGGTCTGTATGGATAGAGGATTAGAGAATTGGGGATTGTCCTGGGTACCAGTTGGTGGTCTCCAAGTTAGGCCATCCTGTATCCCTGTGTTAAAATGTGTTTTAAGTCTAATAGACCTATAGAACCTATGTAGGTCCTTTTCTAGTTGGAAGGCATCCCATTTGGGAGTTGGACAAAAGGAGAGTCCCCTATTCAGGACAGAGAGTTCTGTGGGGGAGAGTGAATAGTCTGAGATGTTGATGACTAGGTTCGGACTCCTACCTGTGAGCGTAGCAGCATTCCTGTCGGACCTCCTCCTCCGCGACCTCCTGGTGGGACCGCGCCTGGGTTGCCTCCTCCCAAAAAATCGTTCGGGGGATGGGTTGGTATAGAATCTCCTGAGCCACCAGAGTCGCTCCCGGTGCTGGGTGTACGCTCTCCTCGTGGTTTCCCACTTGGTTTCCCGCCTTTGGGCCATGGTTTCTTGGGGCGAACCTCGTCCCAACGGTAGACCTTGTTGGTCAGGTAGTCCTCAGTGTCTCTCTGGTACTTCTGTCTTTTCCTCTCTTGGAGAGTCTTAGTGTGGGTAGCAAGAGCAGTATTCACTTTGGATTCTAGGTTCTTCAGTTCAGTGCTGTTCAGTGTTGCCCTCAGTTGGTTGTCTATCGTTATGATTTTTTCTTTTGTCTCTCTGATGGACTCCTGCAAATATTCAATGGTCAGGAGCATCAGGTCGAAAGAGCATTTATTTAGTATTTGTTGGTATGTTTGGCAATACTTTTCATTATCCGAATATAGTGTTGGTCGCAAGTTGCTACGGAGACCTCTTGGTATTTTCCCTTGTCTATGGTACTCTCCGAGTGTCGCACAGTGAAGTTCATAGGATATCAGCTTTTTTCTTTCTTTTTCCCAGTCACGGGTCTTGATGTCTCTAGATGGTATATGCAGGAAGTCGTGTGGTGTGTCTATCCTGGAGAGGATGGAAGTGTCTTCCATTGTTTCACCTCCACAAGTCATTCTTAAAGAAGTTGAACACCTGATGGTTCTGAAACTTCAACACACGAAGCAAGAGACTTGCCTTGTCACTAATTGATAAGTTGGTAAATATTCTAAACGATCAGGACACAAAGAATAATTTAACAACATGTATGTTAGCCATCAGGGCATGGACATATGGTGATAAAAAATCCAGCCTTTGGGGGGCATGGCTAACCCATGAACAGGATGGCAGCACAGTAGTGGAGCTCTGCTCTCCGCCGTTCTGAATCCCACTCGCTCACCCTCAAAACTGCTAAAATTCTGAATGGGCAAGTCTAAGAAATGCCCAGGATCCACCAGACCTGCTGACACCCCACAGGGAGGAACAATAGATCGGTATCTACTTTCCCACACAGTCGTATCTCCTGCTCACTCACCATCTAAGATCTCCCTCCCTGCACGAGGCAGCCCCCAGAGCTGAGCGCTCACAAAGACAAAGAGGGAACCGTTATGCTGTCCTGGCAGAGGAGCAGCAGCACATGGAGGTCATGGATGGAGCTTTGATTCCCCTGGAAGGAGCCTCACAAGTGGAGATAAGTACTTATCTTAATCTCTCCCCACAAAGGGGGATTTAGAAAGGCTAGCATGCAGGCTGGAGCCGATGCGCTCCTCCTCCTCCTCCTCTGTCCCTGCCTTCCCCCAGGGCCGGTGTGCTCCTCCTCCTCAGTCCTCGCATTCCCCTGGGGCCGGTACGCTCCTCCTCCTTGGTCCTCACCTTCCCCCAGGGCCGGTGCGCTCCTCCTCCTCTTCCTCGCTCCCCGCCTTCCCCCAGGGCCGCTGCACTCCTCCTCCTTGGTCCCCGCCTTCCCCCGAGGCCGGTGCGCTCCTCCTCCTCCTCCTCGGTCCCCGCCTTCCCCCGGGGCCGGTGCGCTCCTGCTCCTCCTCAGTCCCCGCCTTCCCCCGGGGCCGGTGCGCTCCTCCTTCTCGGTCCCGGCCTTCTCCCGAGCCAGTGTGCTCCTCCTCCTCGGTCCCCGCCTTCCCCCGGGGCCGGTGCGTTCCTCCTCCTCCTTGGTCCCCGCCTTCCAACGGGGACGGTGCGCTCCTCCTCCTCCTTGGTTTCCGACTTCCCCCGGGGCCGGTGCGCTCCTACTTCTCCTCCTCCTTGGTCCCCACCTTTCCCCGGGGTCGGTGCGCTTTTCTTTCTTCACCTCGGTCCCCGCCTTCCCTCGGGGCCAGTGCGCTCCTCCTCCTCTTCCTCAGTCCCCGCCTTCCCCCGGGGCCGGTGCGCTCCTCCTCCTCGGTCCCCGCCTTCCCCCCGGGCCAGTGCGCTACTCCTCCTCCTCGGTCCCCGCCTTCACCCGGGGCCAGTTTGCTCCTACTCCTCCTCGGTCCCCGCCTTCCCCCGGGGCCGGTGCGCTCCTCCTCCTCCTTCCCCTCCTTCAACCCGGACCAGTGCGCTCCTCCTCCTCCTTCTCGGTCCCCGCCTTCCCCCGGGGCCAGTTTGCTCCTACTCCTCCTCGGTCCCCGCCATCCCCCGGGGGTCGGTGCGCTCCCCCTCCTCTTCCTCAGTCCGCGCCTTCCCCCGGGGGCCGGTGTACTCCTCCTCCTTGGTCCCCGCCTTCCCCCGGGGCCGGTGCGCTCCTCCTCCTCCTTGGTCCCCGCCTTCCCCTGGGCAGGTGCGCTCCTCCTACTCAGTCCCCGCCTTCCCCCGGGGCCGGTGCGCTCCTCCTCCTCGGTCCCCGCCTTCCCCCCGGGGCCGGTGCGCTCCTCCTCCTCGGTCCTTGCCTTCCCCGGGGGCCGGTGAGCTTTTCCTCATCCTCCTCGGTCCCCGCCTTCTCCCGGGGCCGGTGCGCTCCTCTCCTCCTCGGTACCCGCCTTTCCCGGGGGCGTCCTCCTCCTCGGTCCCCGCCTTTCCCCGGGGGCGGTGCGCTCCTCCTCCTCGGTCCCCGCCTTCCCCTGGGGTCAGTGCGCTCCTCTCTCCTCCTCCGTCCCCGCCTTCCTCCGGGGGCCGGTGTGCTCCTCCTCCTCGTCCCGCCTTCCCCCGAGGCCGGTGGGCTCCTCCTCCTCCTCGGTCCCCGCCTTCCCCCGAGGCCGGTGCGCTCCTCCTCGATCCATGCCTTCCCCCAGGTCGGTGCGCTCCTCCTCCTCAGTCCCCGACTTCCCCCCGGGGGCCGGTGTGCTCCTCCTCGATCCATGCCTTCCCCCGGGGCCGGTGCGCTCCTCCTCCACAGTCCCCGCCTTCCCCCGGGGGCCGGTGCGCTCCTCCTCCTCGGTCCCCGCTTTCCCCCGGGTCGGTGCGCTCCTCCTCCTCCTCTTTGGTCCCCCTCTTCCCTCGGGGCCATGTATGTTAGCTCTCAGGGCATGGACACATGGTGATAAAAAATCCAGCCTCCCCCAACCCCTTCAGCTGGCCATTCCATCTCCAAAATTGGTGCATTTTTCACACAAATGTTATATATTATATGGGATAAGAAACAATAAAGCATCCGATGGTTCAGAAAATCCAACACAGTTCAACAAAACTAATACCTACCTTAAGAAAACCAAAAGGAAAATAAAGGCATCTTAAAAGAGAAAACCTGAACTTTCTGACGATCTCGCCACTCTCTAAGGGCTAGATGTGCCAATAGATGATGTCCAGAAATTCCTAAATATGTCTCTCATCATTCCAGAATTTGTGATTGGGGCTGCTGGCCTTTTTAGTCTTTAATGAGAAATTCTTCCATTGTCTCACCACATTTAGCCAATTTAAAGAAGTTGAACATCTGATGGATCAGAAAAGCCAACACAGTACACAAGACCTAATACATACATTAATAAAACCAAGAAAATTAAGGCACCTCATAAGAAAACACTTGATCTTTCCGAGGATCCAACCACTCTCTAATGGTTAGTGTTGCAAATAGATGATGTCAATAACTTCTTAAATCTGTCTCCACACATTCCACCATTAGTGAATTAAGCTACTGGACCTTTTAGCCATTGATGACATAGTCTTCCATTGTTTCACCTCCACAAGTCATTCTTAAAGAAGTTGAACACCTGATGGTTCTGAAACTTCAACACACGAAGGAAGAGACTTGCCTTGTCACTAATTGATAAGTTGGTAAATATTCTAAACCATCAGGACGCAAAGAATAATTTAACAACATGTATGTTAGCCATCAGGGCATGGACACATGGTGATAAAAAATCCAGCCTCCCCCAACCCCTTCAGCTGGCCATTCCATCTCCAAAATTGGTGCATTTTTAACACCAATATTATATATTATATGGGATAAGAAACAATAAAGCACCCGATGGTTCAGAAAATCCAACACAGTTCAGAAAAGCTAATACCTACATCAAGAAAACCAAAAGGAAAATAAACGCACCTTATAAGGGGGAATTTGATCTTTCTGAAGATTTGGCCACTCTCTATGGGCAAGTTGTGCCAATAGATGATGTCCAGAAATGTCTAAATGTGTCTCTCCTCTTACCAGCTGTAACGCCGGTGGGCTGGTGTCTTGGTTCCCTCGGTGTTACTGCGCCTTTCTGCGCTCTCACCCAATGCTTCTTCCATCGTGACCAGCTGGGAGACTGTAGTATGTTACCTGTATAGGATACTGTTCAATTCTCAGCTCCGCTGCGTAGCCGCACATGTGTTGTAGTGTCTTTACTCCGCTCCTTACCATCCATGTGTGGACCCTTGCTCCCGCTGTGGAAGCTATCCGCGGGTTGTGAGGTCCTCTGCAGCTGGTACATGACTTTCCACATGTGCCTAGGATTGCAGCGGTTGACAGATGCCCTGGGCGTCGGTTCCTGTGCTGGCTATGCTGTATGGGTTCTGACTGTGCCTAGGGTGCGTGCCGCCACACCTTCCCCAGTTTTGTAAGATGGAGGGTGTGCGCTTCAATTGCTGTCCCCAGCCTATAGTTGAGGGTCAGCTCCTATTTAAGGTTCTTCTTTCCTGTTGGGCGGGGCCAGAGCCTCTCATTAGCTTGCAGAACCTAGCCCTGTGTGTTTGCTCCAGCCATTCTGCTGTAGCCCAGGATGGCTGGTGTGTCTGCCGTTGTCATTGTACCTGTCTAGTCTATGTGTTGGTACCAACGTCCTTCCCTTGTATGTGGATTCCTACTTGTGTCCTGATGTTTCCTTTCGGGAGCCATGTCTGTTGCATGGAGTCCAGACGTCCAGCCTGAGGTCCCGCCTGGCGTCCGAGATGGCCCTGAGATCCTGACTGGCGTACGAGATGGCCCTGAGGTCCCGCTTGGTGTCCGAGATGAGCCTGAGGTCCTGCCTAGTGTCCGAGATGGTCCTGAGGTCCTGCCTGGTGTCCGAGATGGTCCTGATGTCCCGCCTGGTGTCCGAGATGGTCCTGGGGTCCCGCCTGATGTCCGAGATAGTCCTGAGGTCCCGCCTGGTGTCCGAGATGGTCCTGAAGTCCCACCTGGTGTCCGAGATGGTCCTGAAGTCCCGCCTGGTGTCCGAGATGGTCCAGAAGTCCCACCTGGTGTACGATGGTCCTGAGGTCCTGCCTGGTGTCCGAGATGGCCCTGAAGTCCCGCTTGGTGTCTGAGATGAGCCTGAGGTCCTGCCTAGTGTCTGAAATGGTCCTGAGGTCTTGCCTGGTGTCCGAGATGGTCCTGAGGTCCCGCTTGGTGTCCGAGATGGTCCTGGGGTCCCGCCTGATGTCCGAGATGGTCCTGAAGTCCCGCCTGGAGTCTGAGATGGTCCTGAGGTCCCGCCTGGTGTCCGAGATGGTCTTGGGGTCCTGCCGGTGCGCTCCTCCTCCTCCTCGGTCCCCGCCTTTCCCCGTGGCTGGTGCACTCCTGCTCCTCCTCCTCGATCCCCGCCTTCCCCCGGGGCCGATGCGCTCCTCCTCCTCGGTCCTTGCCTTCCCCCGGGGTCAATGCGCTCCTCCTCCTCCCCGGTCCCCGTCTTCCCCCGGTGCCGATGCGCTCCTCCTCCTCGTCCCCGCCTTCCCTCGGGGCCGGTGCGCTTCTCCTCCTCGGTCCCCACCTTCCCCCGGGGTCAATGCGCTCCTCCTCCTCCCCGGTCCCCGCCTTCCCCCGGGGCCGATGCGCTCCTCCTCCCCGATCCCCGCCTTCCCCCGAGGCCGGTGCGCTTCTCCTCCTCGGTCCCCGCCTTCCCCCGGGGCCGGTGCGCTCCTCCTCCTCCTCGGTCCCCGCCTTCCCCTGGGGCCGGTGCGCTCCTCCTCCACTGTCCCTGCCTTCCCCCGGGGCCGGTGCGCTCCTCCTTCTCGGTCCTCGCCTTCCTCCCGGGCCGGTGCGCTCCTCCTCCATCTCGGTCCTCGCCTTCCTCCAGGGCCGGTGCGCTCCTCTTCCATCTCGGTCCCCGCCTTCCCTCTGGGGCCTGTGCGCTAATCCTCCTCCTCCTCGGTCCCCGCCTTTCCTCCGGGGCCGGTGCGCTCTTCCTCCTCCTCCTCGGTCCCCGCATTCCCCCAGGGGCCGGTGCACTCCTCCTCCTCCTCGGTCCCCGCCTTCCTCCGGGGTCGGTGCGCTCCTCCTCCTCCTCCTCGGTCCCCGCCTTCCCCCGGGAGCCCGTGAGCTCCTCCTCCTCCTCAGTCCCCGTCTTCCTCTGGGGCCGGTGTGCTCCTCCTCCTCCCCCTCTGTCCCTGCCTTTCCTCGGGGCTGGTGCGCTCCCCCTCCTCGGTCCTCCCCTTCCCACGGGGCTGGTGAGCTCCTCCTCCTCGGTCCTCACCTTCCCTCAGGGCTGGTGCGCTCTTACTCCTCGGTCCTCACCTTTCCTCAGGGCCGGTGCACTCCTCCTCGGTCCCCGCCTTCCTCTGTGGCCTGTGCGCTCCTCCTCCTGCTCGGTTCCCGCCTTCCCCCGATGCCGATGCGCTCCTCCCCCTCTTCGGTCCCCGCCTTCCCCCGGTGCCGGTGCGCTCCTCCTCCTCGGTCCCCGCCTTCCCCCGGGGGCCGGTGCGCTCCTCCTCCGTCCCCGCCTTCCCCCAGGGTAGGTGAGCTCCTCCTCCTCTTTGGTCCTCGCCTTTCCCCGAGGCCGGTGCGCTCCTCCTCAATCCATGACTTCCCCTGGGGGCCGGTGCACTCATCCTCTTCCTCCTCGGTCCCCGCCTTCCCCCGATGCCGATGCGCTCCTCCCCCTCTTCGGTCCCCGTCTTGCCCCGGTGCCGGTGGTGCTCCTCCTTCTCGTCCCCGCCTTCCCCCGGGGGCCGGTCGCTCCTCCTCCTCAGTCCCCGCCTTCCCCCATGGGCCATGTATGTTAGCTCTCAGGGCATGGACACATGGTGATAAAAAATCCAGCCTCCTCCAACCCCTTCAGCTGGCCATTCCATCTCCAAAATTGGTGCATTTTTCACACCAATATTATATATTATATGGGATAAGAAACAATAAAGCACCTGATGGTTCAGAAAATCCAACACAGTTCAGAAAAGCTAATACCTACATCAAGAAAACCAAAAGGAAAATAAACGCACCTTATAAGGGGGAATTTGATCTTTCTGAAGATTTGGCCACTCTCTATGGGCAAGTTGTGCCAATAGATGATGTCCAGAAATATCTAAATGTGTCTCTCCTCTTACCAGCTGTAACGCCGGTGGGCTGGTGTCTTGGTTCCCTCGGCGTTACTGCGCCTTTCTGCGCTCTCACCCAATGCTTCTTCCATCGTGACCAGCTGGGAGACTGTAGTATGTTACCTGTATAAGATACTGTTCAATTCTCAGCTCCGCCGCGTAGCCGCACATGTGTTGTAGTGTCTTTGCTCCGCTGCTTACCATCCATGTGTGGACCCTTGCTCCCGCTGTGGAAGCTATCCACGGGTTGTGAGGTCCTCTGCAGCTGGTGCATGACGTTCCACGTGTGCCTAGGCTTGCAGCCGTTGACAGATGCCCTGGGCGTCGGTTCCTGTGCTGGCTATGCTGTATGGGTTCTGACTGTGCCTAGGGTGCGCGCCGCCACACCTTCCCCATTTTGTAAGATGGAGGGTGTGCGCTTCAATTGCTGTCCCCAGCCTATAGCTGAGGGTCAGCTCCTATTTAAGGTTCTTCTTTCCTGTTGGGCGGGGCCAGAGCCTCTCATTAGCTTGCAGAACCTAGCCCTGTGTGTTTGCTCCAGCCATTCTGCTGTAGCTCAGGATGGCTGGTGTGTCTGCCGTTGTCCTTGTACCTGTCTAGTCTATGTGTTGGTACCAACGTCCTTCCCTTGTATGTGGAATCCTGCTTGTGTCCTGATGTTTCCTTTCGGGAGCCGTATCTGTTGCATGGAGTCCAGACGTCCAGCCTGATGTCCCGCCTGGCGTCCGAGATGGCCCTGAGATCCTGACTGGCATCCGAGATGGCCCTGAGGTCCCGCTTGGTGTCCGAGATGAGCCTGAGGTCCTGCCTAGTGTCCGAGATGGTCCTGAGGTCCTGCCTGGTGTCCGAGATGGTCCTGAGGTCCCGCCTGGTGTCCGAGATGGTCCTGGGGTCCCGCCTTATATCCGACATAGTCCTGAGGTCCCGCCTGGTGTCCGAGATGGTCATGAAGTCCCGCCTGGTGTCCGAGATGGTCATGAAGTCCCGCCTGGTGTCCAAGATGGTCCTGAAGTCGCGCCTGGTGTCCGAGATGGTCCTGAGGTCCTGCCTGGTGTCCGAGATGGCCCTGAGGTCCCGCTTGGTGTCCGAGATGGGCCTAAGGTCCTGCCTAGTGTCTGAGATGGTCCTGAGGTCTTGCCTGTTGTCCGAGATGGTCCTGAGGTCCCACCTGGTGTCCAAAATGGTCCTGAGGTCCCACTTGGGGTCCGAGATGGTCCTGGGTCCTGCCTGATGTCCGAGATGGTCCTGAGGTCCCGCCTGATGTCCGAGATGGTCCTGAGGTCCCGCCTGGTGTCCGAGATGGTCCTGAGGTCCCGCCTGGTGTCCGAGATGGTCTTTGGTCCTGCCGGTGCGCACCTCCTCCTCCTCGGTCCCTGCCTTCCCCCGGGGCCGGTGCGCTCCTGCTCCTCCTCTTCGATCCCCGCCTTCCCCCGGGGCCGGTGCGCTCCTCCTCCTCGGTCCCCGCTTTCCCCCTGGGCCGGTGCGCTCCTCCTCCTCCCCGATCCCCGCCTTCCCCCGGGGCCGATGCGCTTCTCCTCCTCGGTCCCCGCCTTCCCCCGGGGCCGGTGCGTTCCTCCTACTCCTCGGTCCTCCCCTTCCCCTGGGGCCGGTGCGCTCCTCCTCCTCGGTCCCCGCCTTCCCCTGGGGCTGGTGCGCTCCTCTTCCTCCGTCCCCGCCTTCCCCCAGGGCAGGTGCGCTCCTCCTCCTAGGTCCCCGCCTTCCCCCTGGGCCGCTGCGCATCTCCTCCTCCTCCTCGGTCCCTGCCATCCCCCGGGGCCGGTGCGCTCCTCCTCGGTCCCCGCCTTCCCCCGGGCAGATGGGCTCCTCCTCCTCCTCGGTCCTCGCCTTCCCCTGGGGCCGGTGCGCTCCTCCTCCTCTGTCCCTGCCTTCCCCCGGGGTCGGTGCGCTCCTCCTTCTCGGTCCTCACCTTCCCCCAAGGCCGGTGCACTCCTCCTCCTCCTCCATCTCGTTCTTCGCCATCCCCTGGGGACGGTGCGCTCATCCTCCTCCTCCTCGGTCCCCGCCTTCCCCCGGGGACGGTGCACACCTCCTCCTCCTCAGTCCCCGCCTTCTCCTGGGGCCTGTGCGCTCCTCCTCCTCCTCCTCGGTCCCCGCCTTCCCCTGGGGCCGTTGCGCTCCTCCTCCTCCTTCTTGGTCCCCACCTTCCCCCGGGGCTGGTGCGCTCCTCCTCCTTGGTCCCTGCCTTCCCCCGGGGCTGGTGCGTTTTTCCTCCTCCTCCTCGGTCCCCGCCTTCCCATGGGTTTGGTGCACTCCTCCTCCTCGGTCCCCGCCTTCCCCCGGGGCCGGTGCGCTCCTCCTCCTCCTCCTCGGTCCCCACCTTCCCCCGGGGCTGCTGCGCTCCTCCTCCTTGGTCCCTGCCTTCCCCCGGGGCCGGTGCGTTTTTCCTCCTCCTCCTCGGTCCCCGCCTTCCCCTGGGTTTGGTGCACTCCTCCTCCTCCTCCTCGGCCCCCGCCTTCCCCCGGACAGGTGCGCTTCTCCTCGGCCCCCGCCTTCCCCCGGGGCCGGTGCGCTCCTCCTCCTCGGTCCCGCCTTCCCCCGGGGACGGTGCGCTCCTCCTCCTCGGTCCCCACCTTCCCCCGGGGGCTGGTGCGCTCCTCCTCCCCTGGGGCCGGTGCGCTCCTCTTCCTCCTCGGTCCCCGCCTTCCCTCGGGGCCAGTGTGCTCCTCCTCCTTGGTCCCCGCCTTCCCCCGAGGCCGGTGCGCTCCTCCTCCTCCTCGGTCCCCGCCTTCCCCCGGGGCCGGTGCGCTCCTCCTCCTCCACGGTTCCCGCCTTTCCCCGGGGGCCGGTGCGCTCCTCCTCAGTTCCCGCCTTCTCCCGGTGCCGTTGCGCTCCTCCTCCTCCTCGGTCCTCGCCTTCCCCCGATGCCGGTGCGCTCCTCCTCCTCGGTCTCCGCCTTCCCCCGGGGGCCTGTGCACTCTTCCTCCTCCTCCTCGGTCCCCGCCTTCCCCCGGGCCGATGCCCTCCTCCTCCTCCTCTGTCCCCGCCTTCCCCTGGGGTAGGTGCGCTCCTCCTCCTCGGTCCTCGCCTTCCCCCGAGGCGGGTGCGCTCCTCCTCGAACCGTGCCTTCCCCCGGGGGCTGGTGCGCTCCTCCTCCTCAGTCCCCGCCTTCCCCCGGTCCTCCAACCCCTTCAGCTGGCCATTCCACACCTGATGGTTCTAAAACTTCAACACACGAAGGAAGAGACTTGCCTTGTCACTAATTGACAAGTTGTTAAATATACTAAACCATCAGGACGCAAAGAATAATGTAAGAAAAAAAAATCCAGCCTCCTCCAACCCCATCAGCTGGCCATTCCATCTCCAAAATTGGTGCATTTTTCACACCAATATTATATATTATATGGGATAAGAAACAATAAAGCACCCGATGGTTCAGAAAATCCAACACAGTTCTGAAAAGCTAATACCTACATCAAGAAAACCAAAAGGAAAATAAACGCACCTTATAAAGGGGGAATTTGATCTTTCTGAAGATTTGGCCACTCTCTATGGGCAAGTTGTGCCAATAGATGATGTCCAGAAATGTCTAAATCTGTCTCTCCTCTTACCAGCTGTAACGTCATTGGGCTGGTGTCTTGGTTCCCTCGGTGTTACTGCGCCTTTCTGTGCTCTCACCCAATGCTTCTTCCCCCCTGACCAGCTGGAAGACTGTAGTATATTACCTTTATAGGATACTGCTCAGTTCCCAGCTCCGCTGCGTAGCCACGCATGTGTTGTAGTGTCTTTGTGCCGCTGCTTACCATCCATGTGTGGACCCTTGTCCCGCTGTGGAAGCTATCCGCGGGTTGTGAGGTCCTCTGCAGCTGGTGCATGACTTTCCATATGTGCATAGGCTTGCAGCCGTTGCCAGGTGCCCTGGGCATCGGTTCCTGTGCTGGCTATGCTGTATGGGTTCTGACTGTGCCTAGGGTGCGCGCTGCCACACCTTCCCCAGTTTTGTAAAATGGAGGGTGTGCGCTTGAATTGCTGTCCCCAGCCTATAGCTGAGGGTCAGCTCCTATTTAAAATTCCTCTATCCTGTTGGGCAGAGCCAGAGCCTCTCATTAGCTTGCTGAAACTAGCCCTGTGTGTTTGCTCCAGCCATTCTGCTCTAGCTCTGGATGGCTGGTGTGTCTGCCCTTGTCCTTGTTCCTGTCTAGTCTATGTGCTGGTACCAATGTCCTTGCCTTGTACGTATGTGGATTCCTGCTTGTGTCCTGATGTTCCCTGTCTGGAGCTGTGTCTGTTGCATGGAGTCCAGACTTCCAGCCTGAGGTCCCGCCTTGCGTCCGACATGGCCCAGAGGTCCCGCTTGGTGTCCGAGATGAGCCTGAGGTCCCGCCTGGCATCCGAGATGGTCCTGAGGTTCTGCCTGGTGTCCGAGATGGTCATTAGGTTCTGCCTAGTGTCCGACATGATCCTGAGGTCCTGCCTGGTGTCCGAGATGGTAGTGAGGCCCCGCCTGTTGTCCGAGATGGTCCTGAGGTCCTACCTATTCTCTGAGATGGTCCTAAGGTCCCGTCTGGTGTCCGAGTCCTCGATGTTCTGAGTACTCGGTGGAGTCCTCGATGTTCCGAGTCCTCGATGTTCTGAGTCCTTGATGTTCTGAGTCCATTATGTTCCGTGTCCATGATGTCTTGCCTGTGTCCAGATGGATGTCCATAGTCCTGGTGGTCCAGTCCGTGTAGTCAGAGTCTGTCCCGCTTGTGTTCCTGGACGGGCCCTTCCTCCGTGGTTCTGGGGAGCCTCCAGCCATGTTTCCCGGTGACGGCTTTGCCTGAAGTTCCTGGATCTGACTAGCTGAGTTCCTGGACATGTGCTCTCCATGTTCCGCCTGTGTCCCGATGTCCGGCCTCTTCCCTCATGCGTGATGTGCGGAATTGCGAGCCTGACTTATTGTCTTGCACCTTGTACTGTGTTCGTATTAAGTAAACGTTGCATTTTGATATACCTGAAGTGTGCGGTGTCATCATGTCCTGCAGGTTACCACCTTGCCCACATGCTCAGCTGCCACAGAACCCGGTCGCTGCCCTCCCCTAGTCTGGGCAGGCCCAGGCCCCCCTGTGGTCCAGTGGCTCCACATACCTATTACCACCTGGGTTGCGAGCGCGACGGTGACACCAGCATTTGCGAATTGTGCTACTGGCCTTTTAGCCATTGATGAGAAATTCTTCCATTGTCTCACCTGATGGTTCTGAAACTTCAACACACGAAGGAAGAGACTTGCCTTGTCACTAATTGACAAGTTGGTAAATATTCTAAACCATCAGGACGCAAAGAATAATGTAACAACATGTATGTTAGCCATCAGGGCATGGACACATGGTGATAAAAAATCCAGCCTCCTCCAACCCCTTCAGCTGGCCATTCCATCTCCACAATTGGTGCATTTTTCACACCAATATTATATATTATATGGGATAAGAAACAATAAAGCACCCGATGGTTCAGAAAATCCAAAACAGTTCAGAAAACATAATACCTACATCGAGAAAACCAAAAGGAAAATAAACGCACCTTATAAGGGGGAAATTGATCTTTCTGAAGATTTGGCCACTCTCTATGGGCAAGTTGTGCCAATAGATGATGTCCAGAAATGTCTGTGTCTCTCCTCTTACCAGCTGTAACGCCGGTGGGCTGGTGTCTTGGTTCCCTCGGCGTTACTGTGCCTTTCTGCGCTCTCACCCAATGCTTCTTCCATCGTGACCAGCTGGGAGACTGTAGTATGTTACCTGTATAGGATACTGTTCAATTCTCAGCTCCGCTACGTAGCCGCACATGTGTTGTAGTGTCTTTGCTCCGCTGCTTACCATCCATGTGTGGACCCTTGCTCCAGCTGTGGAAGCTATCCACGGGTTGTGAGGTTCTCTGCAGCTGGTGCATGATGTTCCACATGTGCCTAGGCTTGCAGCCGTTGACAGATGCCCTGGGCGTCGGTTCCTGTGCTGGCTATGCTGTATGGGTTCTGACTGTGCCTAGGGTGCGCGCCGCCACATCTTCCCCAGTTTTGTAAGATGGAGGGTGTGCGCTTCAATTGCTGTCCCCAGCCTATAGCTGAGGGTCAGCTCCTATTTAAGGTTCTTCTTTCCTGTTGGGCGGGGCCAGAGCCTCTCATTAGCTTGCAGAACCTAGCCCTGTGTGTTTGCTCCAGCCATTCTGCTGTAGCCCAGGATGGCTGGTGTGTCTGCCGTTGTCCTTGTACCTTTCTAGTCTATGTGTTGGTACCAACGTCCTTCCCTTGTATGTGGATTCCTGCTTGTGTCCTGATGTTTCCTTTCGGGAGCTGTGTCTGTTGCATAGAGTCCAGACGTCCAGCCTGAGGTCCCGCCTGGCGTCCTAGATGGCCCTGAGATCCTGACTGCATTCGAGATGGCCCTGAGGTCCCGCTTGGTGTCCGAGATGAGCCTAAGGTCCTGCCTAGTGTCCGAGATGGTCCTGAGGTCCTGCCTGGTGTCCGAGATGGTCCTGAGGTCCCGCCTGGTGTCCGAGATGGTCCTGGGGTCCCGCCTGATATCCGAGTTAGTCCTGAGGTCCCGCCTGTGTCCGAGATGGTCCTGAAGTCCCGCCTGGTGTCCGAGATGGTCCTGAGGTCCCGCCTGGTGTCCGAGATGGCCCTGAGGTCCTGCCTGGTGTCCGAGATGAGCCTAAGGTCCTGCCTAGTGTCTGAGATGGTCCTGAGGTCTTGCCTGTTGTCCGAGATGGTCCTGAGATCCCGCCTGGTGTCCGAGATGGTCTTTGGGTCCTGCCGGTGCGCTCCTCCTCGGTCCCCGCCTTCCCCGGGGCCGGTGCGCTCCTCCTCCTCTCGGTCCCCGCCTTCCCCGAGGCCGATGCGCTCCTCCTCCTCGTCCCGCCTTCCCCGATCCGTGCGTCCTCCTCCCCGATCCAGCCTCCTGGGGCCGGGGCGCTTCTCCTCCTCGGTCCCCGCCTTCCTCCGGGGCCGGTGCGCTCTTCCTCCTCCTCGGTCCTCCCCTTCCTCCGGGGCCGGTGCGCTCCTCCTCCTCGGTCCCCGCCTTCCTCTGGGGCTGGTGCGCTCCTCCTCCTCTGTCCCCGCCTTCCCCCGGAGCCGGTGCGCTCCTCCTCCTAGGTCGCCGCCTTCCCCCTGGGCCGCTGCTCTCTCCTCCTCCTCCTCCATCCCTACCTTCCCCCAGGGCGGTGCGCATCTCCTCCTCCTCCTCGGTCCCCGCCTTCCCCCGGGGCCGGTGCGCTCCTCCTCGGTCCACGCCTTCCCCCGGGGCAGGTGGGCTCTTCCTCCTCCTCGGTCCCCGCCTTCCCCTGGGGCCGGTGCGCTCCTCCTCCTCCTCCTCTGTCCCTGCCTTCCCCCGGGGTCGGTGCACTCCTCCTTCTCGGTCCTCACCCTCCCCCAAGGCCGGTGCACTCCTCCTCCTCCTCCATCTCGGTCTCCGCCTTCCCCTGGGGCTGGTGCGCTCCTCCTCCTCGGTCCCCGCCTTCCCCCGGGGACGGTGCGCTCCTCCTCCTCGGTCCCAGCCTTCCCCCGGGGCCGGTGCGCTCTTCCTCCTCCTCGGTCCCCGCCTTCCCCCGGGGGCCGGTGCACTCCTCCTCCTCGGTCCCCGCCTTCTCCCGGGGCCGGTGCGCTCCTCCTCCTCTCCTCTCGGTCCCCGCCTTCCCCCGGGGCCGGTGCGCTCCTCCTCCTCTTTGGTCCCCGCCTTCCCCCGGGGCCGGTGCGATTCTCCTCCTCCTCGGTCCCCGCCTACCCACGGGATCGGTGCGCTCCTCCTCCTCCTCCTCGGTCCCCACCTTCCCCCGGGGCTGGTGCGCTCCTCCTCCTTGGTCCCTGCCTTCCCCCAAGGCCGGTGCGTTTTTCCTCCTCCTCCTCGGTCCCCGCCTTCCCCTGGGTTTGGTGCACTCCTCCTCCTCGGTCCCCGCCTTTCCCCGGGGCCGGTGCGCTCCTCCTCCTCGGTCCCCACCTTCCCCCGGGGCTACTGCGCTCCTCCTCCTTGGTCCCTGCCTTCCCCCGGGGCCGATGCGTTTTTCCTCCTCCTCCTCGGTCCCCACCTTCCCCTGGGTTTGGTGCACTCCTCCTCCTCCTCCTCGGTCCCCGCCTTCCCCCGGGACCGGTGCGCTCCTCTTCGGCCCCCGCCTTCCCCCGGGTCCGGTGCGCTCCTCCTCCTCCATCCCCGCCTTCCCCCGAGCCAGTGCGCTCCTCCTCCTCCTCCTCGGTGCCCGCCTTCCCCCGGGGACGGTGCGCTCCTCCTCCTCGGTCCCCGCATTCCCCTGGTGCCGGTGCGCTCCTCTTCCTCCTCGGTCCCCGCCTTCCCTCGGGGCCAGTGTGCTCCTCCTCCTCAGTCCCCGCCTTCCCCTGGGGTTGGTGCGCTCCTCCTCCTCGGTCCCCGCCTTCCCCTGGGGTTGGTGCACTCCTCCTCCTCGGTCCCCGCCTTCCCCCGGGGCCGATGCGCTCCTCCATCCTCCTCGGCCCCCGCCTTCCCCTGTGGTCGGTGCGCTCCTCCTCCTCCGTCCCCGCCTTCCCCCGGGGACGGTGCGCTCCACCTCCTCCTCGGTCCACGCCTTCCCCTGGGCCAGTGCGCTCCTCTTCCTCCTCCTCGGTCCCTGCCTTCCCCCAAAGCTGGTGCGCTCCTCCTCTTCCTCTTCGGTCCCCACCTTCCCCCGGGGCTGGTGCGCTCCTTTTCCTTCTCGGTACCCCGCCTTCCCCCGGTGCTGGTGCACTCCTTCTCGGTCCCTGCTTTCCCCCAAGGTTGGTGCGCTCCTCCTCCTCGGTCCCCGTCTTCCCCGGGGGCCGGTGCCCTCCTTCTCCTCCTCCTTGGTCCCCGCCTTCCCCCGGGGCCGGTCCGCTCCTCCTCCTCCACGGTTCTGGTGCGCTCCTCCTCTTCCTCTTCGGTCCCCACCTTCCCCCGGGGCTGGTGCGCTCCTTTTCCTTCTCGGTCCCCGCCTTCCCCCGGTGCTGGTGCACTCCTTCTCGGTCCCTGCTTTCCCCCCAAGGTTGGTGCGCTCCTCCTCCTCGGTCCCCGTCTTCCCCCGGGGGCCGGTGCCCTCCTTCTCCTCCTCCTTGGTCCCCGCCTTCCCCCGGGGCTGGTGCGCTCCTCCTCCTTGGTCCCTGCCTTCCCCCAAGGCCGGTGCGTTTTTCCTCCTCCTCCTCGGTCCCCGCCTTCCCCTGGGTTTGGTGCACTCCTCCTCCTCGGTCCCCGCCTTCCCCCGGGGCCGGTGCGCTCCTCCTCCTCCTCCTCGGTCCCCACCTTCCCCCGGGGCTACTGCGCTCCTCCTCCTTGGTCCCTGCCTTCCCCCGGGCCGATGCGTTTCCTCCTCTCTCGGTCCCCACCTTCCCCGGGTTTGGTGCACTCCTCCTCCTCCTCTCGGTCCCCGCCTTCCCCCGGGACCGGTGCGCTCTCCTCTTCGGCCCCCGCCTTCCCCCGGGTCGGTGCGCTCCTCCTCCTCCTCCCCGCATTCCCCTGGGCCAGTGCGCTCTCCTCTCCTCCTCGGTGCCCCGCCTTCCCCGGGGACGGTGCGCTCCTCCTCCTCGGTCCCCCCCATTCCCCTGGGTTGCGGTGCGCTCCTTCCTCCTCGGTCCCCGCCTTCCCTCTGGGCAGTGTGCTCCTCCTCCTCAGTCCCCGCCTTCCCCTGGGTTGGTGCGCTCCTCCTCCTCCTCGGTCCCCGCCTTCCCCTGGGTGTGGGTGCACTCCTCCTCCTCGGTCCCCGCCTTCCCCCGGGGCCGTGCGCTCCTCCTCCTCCTCGGTCCACGCCTTCCCCCTGGGCCAGTGCGCTCCTCTTCCTCCTCCTCGGTCCCCGCCTTCCCCCAAAGCTGGTGCGCTCCTCCTCTTCCTCTTCGGTCCCCACCTTCCCCCGGGGCTGGTGCGCTCCTTTTCCTTCTCGGTCCCCGCCTTCCCCCGGTGCTGGTGCACTCCTTCTCGGTCCCTGCTTTCCCCCCAAGGTTGGTGCGCTCCTCCTCCTCGGTCCCCGTCTTCCCCGGGCGGCCTCCTTGCTCCTCTGTCCCCTTCCCCCGGGGCCGGTGCGCTCCTCCTCCTCCACGGTTCTCGCCTTTCCCCGGGGGCCGGTGCGCTCCTCCTCGGTTCCCGCCTTCTCCCGGTGCCGTTGCGCTCCTCCTCCTCCTCGGTCCTCGCCTTCCCCCGATGCCGGTGCGCTCCTCCTCCTTGGTCCCCGCCTTCCCCCGGGGGCCTGTGCGCTCTTCCTCCTCCTCCTCGGTCCCCGCCTTCCCCCGGGCCGATGCCCTCCTCCTCCTCCTCTGTCCCCGCCTTCCCCTGGGGTAGGTGCGCTCCTCCTCCTCCTCCTCTGTCCTCGCCTCCCCCCCGAGGCCGGTGCGCTCCTCCTCGATCCGTGCCTTCCCCCGGGGGCCGGTGCGCTCCTCCTCCTCAGTCCCCGCCTTCCCCTGGGGCCATGTATGTTAGCTCTCAGGGCATGGACACATGGTGATAAAAAAATCCAGCCTCCTCCAACCCCTTCAGCTGGCCATTCCACACCTGATGGTTCTAAAACTTCAACACACGAAGGAAGAGACTTGCCTTGTCACTAATTGACAAGTTGTTAAATATACTAAACCATCAGGACGCAAAGAATAATGTAAGAAAAAAAAAATCCAGCCTCCTCCAACCCCATCAGCTGGCCATTCCATCTCCAAAATTGGTGCATTTTTCACACCAATATTATATATTATATGGGATAAGAAACCATAAAGCACCCGATGGTTCAGAAAATCCAACACAGTTCTGAAAAGCTAATACCTACATCAAGAAAACCAAAAGGAAAATAAACGCACCTTATAAGGGGGAATTTGATCTTACTGAAGATTTGGCCACTCTCTATGGGCAAGTTGTGCCAATAGATGATGTCCAGAAATGTCTAAATCTGTCTCTCCTCTTACCAGCTGTAACGTCATTGGGCTGGTGTCTTGGTTCCCTCGGTGTTACTGCGCCTTTCTGTGCTCTAACCCAATGCTTCTTCCCTCCTGACCAGCTGGAAGACTGTAGTATATTACCTGTATAGGATACTGCTCAGTTCCCAGCTCCGCTGCGTAGCCACACGTGTTGTAGTGTCTTTGTGCCGCTGCTTACCATCCATGTGTGGACCCTTGCTCCCGCTGTGGAAGCTATCCGCGGGTTGTGAGGTCCTCTGCAGCTGGTGCATGACTTTCCATATGTGCATAGGCTTGCAGCCGTTGCCAGGTGCCCTGGGCATCGGTTCCTGTGCTGGCTATGCTGTATGGGTTCTGACTGTGCCTAGGGTGCACGCTGCCACACCTTCCCCAGTTTTGTAAGATGGAGGGTGTGCGCTTGAATTGCTGTCCCCAGCCTATAGCTGAGGGTCAGCTCCTATTTAAAATTCCTCCATCCTGTTGGGCAGAGCCAGAGCCTCTCATTAGCTTGCTGAAACTAGCCCTGTGTGTTTGCTCCAGCCATTCTGCTCTAGCTCTGGATGGCTGGTGTGTCTGCCCTTGTCCTTGTTCCTGTCTAGTCTATGTGCTGGTACCAATGTCCTTGCCTTGTACGTATGTGGATTCCTGCTTGTGTCCTGATGTTCCCTGTCTGGAGCTGTGTCTGTTGCATGGAGTCCAGACGTCCAGCCTGAGGTCCCACCTGGCGTCCGAGATGGCCCTGAGATCCCGTCTGGCGTCCGACATGGCCCAGAGGTCCCGCTTGGAGTCCGAGATGAGCCTGAAGTCCCGCCTGGTGTCCGAGATGGTTCTTAGGTTCTGCCTAGTGTCCGACATGATCCTGAGGTCCTGCCTGGTGTCCGAGATGGTAGTGAGGCCCCGCCTGTTGTCCGAGATGGTCCTGAGGTCCTACCTATTCTCTGAGATGGTCCTAAGGTCCCGTCTGGTGTCCGAGTCCTCGATGTTCTGAGTCCTCGATGTTCTGATCCTCGATGTTCTGAGTCCTCGATGTTCTGAGTCCTCGATGTTCTGAGTCCTCGATGTTCTGAGTCCTCGATGTTCTGAGTCCATTATGTTCCGTGTCCATGATGTCTTGCCTGTGTCCAGATGGATGTCCATAGTCCTGGTGGTCCAGTCCGTGTAGTCAGAGTCTGTCCTGCTTGTGTTCCTGGACGGGCCCTTCCTCCGTGGTTCTGGGGAGCCTCCAGCCATGTTTCCCGGTGACGGCTCTGCCTGAAGTTCCTGGATCTGGCCAGCTGAGTTCCTGGACATGTGCTCTCCATGTTCCGCCTGTGTCCCGATGTCCGGCCTCTTCCCTCATGCGTGATGTGCGGAATTGGGAGCCTGGCTTATTGTCTTGCACCTTGTACTGTGTTCGTATTAAGTAAACGTTGCATTTTGATATACCTGAAGTGTGCGGTGTCATCATGTCCTGCAGGTTACCACCTTGCCCACATGCTCAGCTGCCACAGAACCCGGTCGCTGCCCTCCCCTAGTCTGGGCAGGCCCGGGCCCCCCTGTGGTCCAGTGGCTCCACATACCTATTACCACCTGGGTTGCGAGCGCGAACGTGACACCAGCATTTGCGAATTGTGCTACTGGCCTTTTAGCCATTGATGAGAAATTCTTCCATTGTCTCACCCCATTAAGCCATTCTTAAAGAAGTTGAACATCTGATGGATCAGAAAAGCCAACACAGTACACAAGACCTAATACATCTATTTATATAATCCGCAGTTTGAAATTCGGGCACTGTAGCCGAATCCCACAATGCATTGCGCCACTGCGAGCGATGACGCGTAGCGTCATCGCGAGCAGTGTCCGCTGCCCACCCGCCGCCACAACTCTCCTATCAGCCCAGTGGTGTAGCGTGGGGGGGGGCCGCAGAAGCCTCCAGGTGACTCACCTCAGCGTCAGGGCTGTATTACCTTGCCCAGCACAAGAGATTATATGCAGCACCAGGACCTGCGATGATGTCACAGGCATGTGACTCGGGTGAGCGGAGCCATGGAATATACCCAGCGTGAAGGAGATATACAAGAAGCTGGAGAGAAGATGGGACCAAATAAAGAAAGGAACAAGAGGTGTGTGAAAGAGCCCCCTGTAGACTCTGCACAGCCCCCTGTAGACTCTGCACAGCCCCCTGTAGACTCTGCACAGCCCCCTCTGTCCGTCTAATGTCTCTGTATACTCTGTGTGTCTAATGTCTCTGTATACTCTGTGTGTCTAATGTCTCTGTATACTCTGTGTGGCATACTCTGTGTCATGTATCTGTATACTCTGTGTGTCTAATGTCTCTATACTCTCTCTAATATCTCTACACTCTGTCTAATGTCTCTACACTCTGTCTAATGTCTCTGCACTCTGTCTAATGTCTCTGCACTCTGTCTAATGTCTCTGCACTCTGTCTAATGTCTCTGCACTCTGTCTAATGTCTCTACACTCTGTCTAATGTCTCTGCACTCAAAAAATTAGAAGAACAGCGCCCTACAAGCTGGTAGTTCAAATCATCAATCCTTTATTCCATCCACCACAGCACAGTGCTGTTGTGGATGGAATAAAGGATTGATGATTTGAACTACCAGCTTGTAGGGCGCTGTTCTTCTAATTTTTTGGATGTTAACACGGCCGGGTGGATCTCCCTGGCTCTGGACTTGCGCCTATCTTTCTGGAACCCAGAGGGTTCTCTTTCCATGAGGTGCTGTGGATAATGCTTCTGTTTCTATAATGTCTCTGCACTGTCTAATGTCTCTGCACTGTCTAATGTCTCTACACTCTGTCTAATGTCTCTATACTCTCTCTAATGTCTCTATACTCTCTCTAATGTCTCTATACTCTCTCTAATGTCTCTACACTCTGTCTAATGTCTCTACACTCTGTCTAATGTCTCTACACTCTGTCTAATGTCTCTACACTCGTCTAATGTCTCTACACTCTCTGTAATGCGTGTATACTGTGTCTATACTGTGTGTATAATGTGTGTAATCTCTGCAATGTGTGTAATCTCTGCATACTGTCTGTCTATACAATGTCTCATGTATGTATATACTGTGTGCTTCTCTCCTCACCCCTCCACCACTGAGCCGCATCTCCCCTCACCCCTCCACCACAGAGCCGCATCTCTCCTCACCCCTCCACCACAGAGCCGCATCTCTCCTCACCCCTCCACCACAGAGCCGCATCTCTCCTCACCCCTCCACCGCAGAGCCGCATCTCTCCTCACCCGACCACCGCAGAGCCGCATCTCTCCTCACGCCTCCACCGCAGAGCCGCATCGCTCCTCAAGCCTCCACCGCAGATCCGCATCTCTCCTCACGCCTCCACCGCAGAGCCGCATCTCTCCTCACGCCTCCACCGCAGAGCCGCATCTCTCCTCAGCCCTCCACCGCAGAGCCGCATCTCTCCTCAGCCCTCCACCGCAAAGCCGCACCTCTCCTCAGCCCTCCACCGCAGAGCCGAATCTCTCCTCACCCCTCCACCGCAGAGCCGCATCTCTCCTCAGCCCTCCACCGCAGAGCCGCATCTCTCCTCACGCCTCCACCGCAGAGCCGCATCTCTCCTCACCCCTCCACCGCAGAGCCGCATCTCTCCTCACCCCTCCACCGCAGAGCCGCCTCGATACTCTGCTAGCCACAGAGCCGCCTCAATACTCTGCTACCCACGGAGCCGACTCGATACTCTGCTACCCACAGAGCCGCCTCGATACTCTGCTACCCACAGAGCTGCCTCCATACTCTGCTACCCACAGAGCCGCCTCTATACTCTGCTACCCACAGAGCCGCCTCTATACTCTGATACCCACTGACCCGCCTGTATACACACAATTCATTTCACCGCGCTCCCGATGCAATTGCATCGGGCCTTTTTACTAGTACATTAATAAAACCAAGAAGAAAATTAAGGCACCTCATAAGAAAACACTTGATCTTTCCGAGGATCTAACCACTCTTTAATGGTTAGTGTTGCAAATTGATGATGTCAATAACTTCTTAAATCTGTCTCTCCACATTCCACCATTAGTGAATTAAGCTACTGGACCTTTTAGCCATTGATGACATAGTCTTCCATTGTTTCACCTCCACAAGTCATTCTTAAAGAAGTTGAACACCTGATGGTTCTGAAACTTCAGCACATGAAGGAAGAGACTTGCCTTGTCACTGATAAGTTGGTAAATATTCTAAACCATCAGGACGCAAAGAATAATTTAACAACATGTATGTTAGCCATCAGGGCATGGACACATGGTGATAAAAAATCCAGCCTCCTCCAACCCCTTCAGCTGGCCATTCCATCTCCAAAGTTGATGCATTTTTCACACCAATATTATATATTATATGGGATGAGAAACAATAAAGCACCCGATGGTTCCTAAAATCCAACACAGTTCTGAAAAGCTAATACCTACATCAAGAAAACCAAAAGGAAAATAAATGCACCTTATAAGGGGGAATTTGATCTTTCTGAAGATTTGGCCACTCTCTATGGGCAAGTTGTGCCAATAGATGATGTGCAGAAATGTCTAAATCTGTCTCTCCTCTTACCAGCATTTGCGAATTGTGCTACTGACCTTTGAGCCATTGATGAGAAATGCTTCCATTGTCTCACCACATTTAGCCAGTTTAAAGACGTTGAACATCTGATGGATCAGAAAAGCCAACACAGTACACAAGAACTAATACATACATTAATAAAACCAAAAGGAAAATAAAGGCATCTTATAAGAGAAAACCTGAACTTTCTGACGATCTGGCCACTCTCTAAGGGCTAGATGTGCATATGGATGATGTCCAGAAATTCCTAAATATGTCTCTCATCATTCCAGAATTTGTGATTGGGCCAACTGGCCTTTTTAGCCATTAATGAGAAATTCTTCCATTGTCTCACCCCATTAAGCCATTCTTAAAGAAGTTGAACACCTGATGGTTCTGAAACTTCAACACACGAAGGAAGAGACTTGCCTTGTCACTAATTGATAAGTTGGTAAATATTCTAAACGATCAGGACACAAAGAATAATTTAACAAAATGTATGTTAGCCATCAGGGCATGGACACATGGTGATAAAAAATCCAGCCTCGGGGGGGCATGGCTAACCCATGAACAGGATGGCAGCACAGTAGAGGAGCTCTGCTCTCCGCCGTTCTGAATCCCACTCGCTCACCCTCAAAACTGCTAAAATTCTGAATGGGCAAGTCTAAAGGGCCTGTCACACGCGTCAATGTCGTCAGTGAGATGATCGCTGACGACATTGACGGCTGATCGCTGGTGAGCTGTCACACAGACAGACTCACCAGCGATCAATTGGCCAGAAACATCGTGGAAACGATTTAAATATCGTTTCCACGATGTCTTGCTCCCGCTGCCAGGCTGCTGGAAGCGGGAGCACGCTGGTCTCCAAGGTAAACTGCGGGTATCTAGGCAGCGCGCGCTGCCTAGATACCCGACGTGTACCTTAGTTACCAGCCTCCTCCGCTCACCGGCTGGTATCTAAGGTACACAGCGGGTAACTAGGGACCCTAGTTACCCGCTGTGTACCTTAGATACCAGCCGGTGAGCCAGGGGCGGACCTTGCTGCCCGGGGGCCCTGGTGCAGCGGCAGAGAGAGGAGGGGCGGGCTCAGCAGGGGGAAGCAGGAAGCTTTCCTGGTTAACCCCCTCTCCTCTGCCACACTGGCACAGGGACATGGGGGGCGGCTGGGGACCCCCCTGCAGGGCTAACCTGCGTCCAGCGGGGCCCCTGTGAGCCGGAGCAGCAGCAGAGAGAGGAGGGGCGGGCTCAGCCGGGGAAGCAGGAAGCTTCCCTGGTTAACCCCCTCTCCTCTGCCACACTGGCACAGGGACAGCGGAGCGGAGGAGGCTGGTAACTAAGGTACACGTCGGGTATCTAGGCAGCGCGCGCTGCCTAGATACCCGCAGTTTACCTTAGTTACCAGCTCCCAGCGCTTGTGAGAGGCGCTGGGAGCTGGAATATCGCTAGTCCCGGTGTCACACGCAGCGATGCTGCGTGTCCACCGGGCGACAATCGCCAGGTTTTAGAGCAGGTTCTAAAACCTGGCGATCATCAACCAGCGATTTATCGCTGGTTGATTCAGTATGTCACACGCGTCAATATCGCTGCAACGTCACGTGCAGCCGATATCGTGCAGGCGATATTGACGCGTGTGACAGGCCCTTAAGAAGTGCCCAGGATCCACCAGACCTGCTGACACCCCACAGGGAGGAACAATAGATCGGTATCTACGTTCCCACAGAGTCTTATCTCCTGCTCACTCACCATCTAAGATCTCCCTCCCTGCACGAGGCAGCCCCCAGAGCTGAGCGCTCACAAAGACAAAGAGGGAACCATTATGCTGTCCTGGCAGAGGAGCAGCAGCACATGGAGGTCATGGATGGAGCTTTGATTCCCCTGGAAGGAGCCTCACAAGTGGAGATAAGTACTTATCTTAGATCTCTCCCCACAAAGGGGGATTTAGAAAGACTAGCATGCAGGCTGGAGCCGGTGCGCTCCTCCTCCTCCTCCTCTGTCCCGGCCTTCCCCCAGGGACGGTGCGCTCCTCCTCCTCAGTCCTCGCATTCCCCTGGGGCCGGTGCGCTCCTCCTCCTTGGTCCTCACCTTCCCCCAGGGCCGGTGCACTCCTCCTCCTCTTCCTCGCTTCCAGCCTTCCCCCAGGGCCGGTGCGCTCCTCCTCCTCGGTCCCAGCCTTCCCCCGAGGCCGGTGCGCTCCTCCTCCTCCTCCTCGGTCCCCCCCTTCCCCCGGGGCTGGTGCGCTCCTGCTCCTCCTCGATCCCCGCTTTCCCCCGAGGCCGGTGCGCTCCTCTTCCTCCTCCTCCTCGGTCCCCGCCTTCCGCCGGGGCCGGTGCGCTCCTCCTCCTCGGTCCCGGCCTTCTCCCGAGCCAGTGTGCTCCTCCTCCTCGGTCCCCGCATTCCCCGGGGGCCGGTGCGCTCCTCCTCCTCCTCGGTCCCCGCCTTTCCCCGGGGGCGGTGCGCTCCTCCTCCTCGGTCCCCGCCTTCCCCTGGGGTCAGTGCGCTCCTCTTATTCCTCCTCCTCCTCCCCGCCTTCCTCCGGGGGCCGGTGTGCTCCTCCTCCTCCGTCCCCACCTTCCCCCGAGGCCGGTGGGCTCCTCCTCCTCGGTCCCCGCCTTCCCCCGAGGCCGGTGCGCTCCTCCTCGATCCATGCCTTCCCCCGGGGTCGGTGCGCTCCTCCTCCTCAGTTCCTGACTTCCCCCCGGGGGCCGGTGTGCTCCTCCTCGATCCATGCCTTCCCCCGGGGCCGGTGCGCTCCTCCTCCACAGTCCCCGCCTTCCCCCGGGGGCCGGTGCGCTCCTCCTCCTCGGTCCCTGCTTTCCCCCGGGTCGGTGCGCTCCTCCTCCTCCTCTTTGGTCCCCCTCTTCCCTCGGGGCCATGTATGTTAGCTCTCAGGGCATGGACACATGGTGATAAAAAATCCAGCCTCCCCCAACCCCTTCAGCTGGCCATTTCATCTCCAAAATTGGTGCATTTTTCATACAAATGTTATATATTATATGGGATAAGAAACAATAAAGCATCCGATGGTTCAGAAAATCCAACACAGTTCAACAAAACTAATACCTACCTTAAGAAAACCAAAAGGAAAACAAAGGCATCTTAAAAGAGAAAACCTGAACTTTCTGACGATCTGGCCACTCTCTAAGGGCTAGATATGCCAATAGATGATGTCCAGAAATTCCTAAATATGTCTCTCATCATTCCAGAATTTGTGATTGGGGCTGCTGGCCTTTTTAGTCTTTAATGAGAAATTCTTCCATTGTCTCACCACATTTAGCCAATTTAAAGAAGTTGAACATCTGATGGATCAGAAAAGCCAACACAGTACACAAGACCTAATACATACATTAATAAAACCAAGAAGAAAATTAAGGCACCTCATAAGGAAACACCTGATCTTTCCGAGGATCCAACCACTCTCTAATGGTTAGTGTTGCAAATAGATGATGTCAATAACTTCTTAAATCTGTCTCCACACATTCCACCTTTAGTGAATTAAGCTACTGGACCTTTTAGCCATTGATGACATAGTCTTCCATTGTTTCACCTCCACAAGTCATTCTTAAAGAAGTTGAACACCTGATGGTTCTGAAACTTCAACACACGAAGGAAGAGACTTGCCTTATCACTAATTGATATATTGGTAAATATTCTAAACCATCAGGACACAATGAATAATTTAACAACATGTATGTTAGCCATCAGGGCATGGAAACATGGTGATAAAAAATCCAGCCTCCTCCAACCCCTTCAGCTGGCCATTCCATCTCCAAAGTTGATGCATTTTTAACACCAATATTATATATTATATGCGATAAGAAACAATAAAGCACCCGATGGTTCAGAAAATCCAACACAGTTCTGAAAAGCTAATACCTACATCAAGAAAACCAAAAGGAAAATAAAGGCACCTTATAAGGGGGAATTTGATCTTTCTGAAGATTTGGCCACTCTCTATGGGCAAGTTGTGCCAATAGATGATGTCCAGAAATGTCTAAATGTGTCTCTCCTCTTACCAGCTGTAACGCCGGTGGGCTGGTGTCTTGGTTCCCTCGGTGTTACTGCGCCTTTCTGCCCTCTCACCCAATGCTTCTTCCATCGTGACCAGCTGGGAGACTGTAGTATGTTACCTGTATAGGATACTGTTCAATTCTCAGCTCCGCTGCGTAGCCGCACATGTGTTGTAGTGTCTTTGTGCCGCTGCTTACCATCCATGTGTGGACCCTTGCTCCCGTTGTGGAAGCTATCCGCGGGTTGTGAGGTCCTCTGCAGCTGGTACATGACTTTCCACATGTGCCTAGGCTTGCAGCGGTTGACAGATGCCCTGGGCGTCGGTTCCTGTGCTGGCTATGCTGTATGGGTTCTGACTGTGCCTAGGGTGCGCGCCGCCACACCTTCCCCAGTTTTGTAAGATGGAGGGTGTGCGCTTCAATTGCTGTCCCCAGCCTATAGTTGAGGGTCAGCTGCTATTTAAGGTTCTTCTTTCCTGTTGGGCGGGGCTAGAGCCTCTCATTAGCTTGCAGAACCTAGCCCTGTGTGTTTGCTCCAGCCATTCTGCTCTAGCCCTGGATGGCTGGTGTGTCTGCCGTTGTCCTTGTATCTGTCTAGTCTATGTGTTGGTACCAACGTCCTTCCCTTGTATGTGGATTCCTGCTTGTGTCCTGATGTTTCCTTTCGGGAGCCATGTCTGTTGCATGGAGTCCAGACGTCCAGCCTGAGGTCCCGCCTGGCGTCCGAGATGGCCCTGAGATCCTGATTGGCGTCCGAGATGGCCATGAGGTCCCGCTTGGTGTCCCAGATGAGCCTGAGGTCCTGCCTAGTGTCCGAGATGGTCCTCTGGTCCTGCCTGGTGTCCGAGATGGTCCTGAGGTCCCGCCTGGTGTCCGAGATGGTCCTGGGGTCCCGCCTGATGTCCGAGATAGTCCTGAGGTCCCGCCTGGTGTCCGAGATGGTCCTGAAGTCCCACCTGGTGTCCGAGATGGTCCTGAAGTCCCGCCTGGTGTCCGAGATGGTCCTGAAGTCCCACCTGGTGTACGATGGTCCTGAGGTCCTGCCTGGTGTCCGAGATGGCCCTGAGGTCCCGCTTGGTGTCTGAGATGAGCCTGAGGTCCTGCCTAGTGTCTGAGATGGTCCTGAGGTCTTGCCTGGTGTCCGAGATGGTCCTGAGGTCCCGCTTGGTGTCCGAGATGGTCCTGGGGTCCCGCCTGATGTCCGAGATGGTCCTGAGGTCCCGCCTGGTGTCCGAGATGGTCTTGGGGTCCTGCCGGTGCGCTCCTCCTCCTCCTCGGTCCCCGCCTTTCCCCGTGGCTGGTGCGCTCCTGCTCCTCCTCCTCGATCCCCGCCTTCCCCCGGGGCCGATGCGCTCCTCCTCCTCGGTCCTTGCCTTCCCCCGGGGTCAATGCGCTCCTCCTCCTCCCCAGTCCCCGCCTTCCCCCGGGGCCGATGCGCTCCTCCTCCTCGGTCCCCGCCTTTCCCCGGGGCCGGTGCGTTTCTCCTCCTCGGTCCCCACCTTCCCCCGGGGTCAATGCGCTCCTCCTCCTCCCCGGTCCCCGCTTTCCCCCGGGGCCGATGCGCTCCTCCTCCTCGGTCCCCGCCTTCCCCCGGGGCCGGTGCGCTTCCCCTCCTCGGTCCCCGCCTTCCCCCGGGGCCGGTGCGCTCCTCCTCCTCCTCGGTCCCCGCCTTCCCCTGGGGCTGGTGCGCTCCTCCTGCACTGTCCCTGCCTTCCCCCGGGGCTGGTGCGCTCCACCTTCTCGGTCCTCGCCTTCCTCCCGGGCCGGTGCGCTCCTCCTCCATCTCGGTCCTTGCCTTCCTCCAGGGCCGGTGCGCTCCTTCTCCATCTCGGTCCCCGCCTTCCCCCGGGGGCCTGTGCGCTAATCCTCCTCCTCCTCGGTCCCCGCCTTTCCTCCGGGGCCGGTGCGCTCTTCCTCCTCCTCCTTGGTCCCCGCATTCCCCCAGGGGCCAGTGCACTCCTCCTCCTCCTCGGTCCCCGCCTTCCTCTGGGGTCGGTGAGCTCCTCCACCTCCTCCTCGGTCCCCGCCTTCCCCCGAGGCTGGTGAGCTCCTCCTCCTCGGTCCTCACCTTCCCTCAGGGCCGGTGCGCTCCTCCTCCTCGGTCCTCACCTTTCCTCAGGGCCGGTGCGCTCCTCCTCCTCCTCCTCGGTCCCCGCCTTCCTCTGTGGCCTGTGCGCTCCTCCTCCTCCTCAGTTCCCGCCTTCCCCCGGGGGCCGGTGCACTCTTCCTCCTCCTCCTCGGTCCCCGCCTTCCTCCGATGCCGGTGCGCTCCTCCTCCTCGGTCCCCGCCTTCCCCCGGGGGCCGGTGCGCTCCTCCTCCTCCTCCGTCCCCGCCTTCCCCCAGGGTAGGTGCGCTCCTCCTCCTCCTCCTCTTTGGTCCTCGCCTTCCCCCGAGGCCGGTGCGCTCCTCCTCAATCCATGCCTTCCCCCGGGGGCCGGTGCGCTCCTCCTCCTCAGTCCCCGCCTTCCCCCAGGGCCATGTATGTTAGCTCTCAGGGCATGGACACATGGTGATAAAAAATCCAGACTCCTCCAACCCCTTCAGCTGGCCATTCCACACCTGATGGTTCTGAAACTTCAACACACGAAGGAAGAGACTTGCCTTGTCACTAATTGACAAGTTGTTAAATATACTAAACCATCAGGACACAAAGAATAATGTAAGAACATGTATGTTAGCCATCAGGGCATGGACACATGGTAATAGAAAAAATCCAGCCTCCTCCAACCCCATCAGCTGGCCATTCCATCTCCAAAATTGGTGCATTTTTCACACCAATATTATATATTATATGGGATAAGAAGCAATAAAGCACCTGATGGTTCAGAAAATCCAACACAGTTCAGAAAAGCTAATAACTATATCAAGAAAAGCAAAAGGAAAATAAACGCACCTTATAAAGGGGGAATTTGATCTTTCTGAAGATTTGGCCACTCTCTATGGGCAAGTTGTGCCAATAGATGATGTCTAGAAATGTCTAAATCTGTCTCTCCTCTTACCAGCTGTAACATCATTGGGCTGGTGTCTTGGTTCCCTCGGTGTTACTGCGCCTTTCTGTGCTCTCACCCAATGCTTCTTCCCCCCTGACCAGCTGGAAGACTGTAGTATGCTACCTGTATAGGATACTGCTCAGTTCCCAGCTCCGCTGCGTAGCCACACATGTGTTGTAGTGTCTTTGTGCCGCTGCTTACCATCCATGTGTGGACCCTTGCTCCCGCTGTGGAAGCTATCCGCGGGTTGTGAGGTCCTCTGCAGCTGGTGCATGACTTTCCACATGTGCCTAGGCTTGCAGCCGTTGCCAGGTGCCCTGGGCATCGGTTCCTGTGCTGGCTATGCTGTATGGGTTCTGACTGTGCCTAGGGTGCGAGCTGCCACACCTTCCCCAGTTTTGTAAGATGGAGGGTGTGCGCTTGAATTGCTGTACCCAGCCTATAGCTGAGGGTCAGCTCCTATTTAAAATTCCTCTATCCTGTTGGGCAGAGCCAGAGCCTCTCATTAGCTTGCTGAAACTAGCCCTGTGTGTTTGCTCCAGCCATTCTGCTCTAGCTCTGGATGGCTGGTGTGTCTGCCCTTGTCCTTGTTCCTGTCTAGTCTATGTGCTGGTACCAATGTCCTTGCCTTGTACGTATGTGGATTCCTGCTTGTGTCCTGATGTTCCCTGTCTGGAGCTGTGTCTGTTACATGGAGTCCAGACGTCCAGCCTGAGGTCCCGCCTGGCGTCCGAGATGGCCCTGAGATCCCGTCTGGCGTCAGACATGGCCCAGAGGTCCCGCTTAGTGTCCGAGATGAGCCTGAGGTCCCGCCTGGCATCCGAGATGGTCCTGAGGTTCTGCCTGGTGTCCGAGATGGTCCTGAGGTTCTGCCTAGTGTCCGACATGATCCTGAGGTCCTGCCTGGTGTCCGAGATGGTAGTGAGGCCCCGCCTGTTGTCCGAGATGGTCCTGAGGTCCTACCTATTCTCCGAGATGGTCCTAAGGTCCCGTCTGGCGTCCGAGTCCTCAATGTTCTAAGTCCTCGATGTTCTAAGTCCTCGATGTTCTGAGTCCTCGATGTTCTGAGTCCTCGATGTTCTGAGTCCTCGATGTTCTGAGTCCTTGATGTTCTGAGTCCATTATGTTCCGTGTCCATGATGTCTTGCCTGTGTCCAGATGGATGTCCATAGTCCTGGTGGTCCAGTCCGTGTAGTCAGAGTCTGTCCCGCTTGTGTTCCTGGACGGGCCCTTCCTCCGTGGTTCTGGGGAGCCTCCAGCCATGTTTCCCGGTGACGGCTCTGCCTGAAGTTCCTGGATCTGACCAGCTGAGTTCCTGGACATGTGCTCTCCATGTTCCGCCTGTGTCCCGATGTCCGGCCTCTTCCCTCATGCGTGATGTGCAGAATTCCGAGCCTGGCTTATTGTCTTGCACCTTGTACTGTGTTCGTATTAAGTAAACGTTGCATTTTGATATACCTGAAGTGTGCGGTGTCATCATGTCCTGCAGGTTACCACCTTGCCCACATGCTCAGCTGCCACAGAACCCGGTCGCTGCCCTCCCCTAGTCTGGGCAGGCCCGGGCCCCCCTGTGGTCCAGTGGCTCCACATACCTATTACCACCTGGGTTGCGAGCGCGAACGTGACACCAGCATTTGCGAATTGTGCTACTGGCCTTTTAGCCATTGATGAGAAATTCTTCCATTGTCTCACCCCATTAAGCCATTCTTAAAGAAGTTGATTACCTGATGGTTCTGAAACTTCAACACACGAAGGAAGAGACTTGCCTTGTCACTAATTGATATATTGGTAAATATTCTAAACCATCAGGACGCAAAGAATAATATAACAACATGTATGTTAGCCATCAAGGCATGGACACATGGTGATAAAAAATCCAGCCTCCTCCAACCCCTTCAGCTGGCCATTCCATCTCCAAAATTGGTGCATTTTTCACTCCAATATTATATATTATATGGGATAAGAAACAATAGAGCACCCGATGGTTCAGAAAATCCAACACAGTTCAGAAAAGCTAATACCTACATCAAGAAAACCAAAAGGAAAATAAACGCACCTTATAAGGGGGAATTTGATCTTTCTGAAGATTTGGCCACTCTCTATGGGCAAGTTGTGCCAATAGATGATGTCCAGAAATATCTAAATGTGTCTCTCCTCTTACCAGCTGTAACGCCGGTGGGCTGGTGTCTTGGTTCCCTCGGCGTTACTGCGCCTTTCTGCGCTCTCACCCAATGCTTCTTCCATCGTGACCAGCTGGGAGACTGTAGTATGTTACCTGTATAGGATACTGTTCAATTCTCAGCTCCGCCGCGTAGCCGCACATGTGTTGTAGTGTCTTTGCTCCGCTGCTTACCATCCATGTGTGGACCCTTGCTCCCGCTGTGGAAGCTATCCACGGGTTGTGAGGTCCTCTGCAGCTGGTGCATGACTTTCCATATGTGCATATAGGCTTGCAGCCGTTGACAGATGCCCTGGGCGTCGGTTCCTGTGCTGGCTATGCTGCATGGGTTCTGTGCCTAGGGTGCGCGCCGCCACACCTTCCCCAGTTTTGTAAGATGGAGGGTGTGCGCTTCAATTGCTGTCCCCAGCCTATAGCTGAGGGTCAGCTCCTATTTAAGGTTCTTCTTTCCTGTTGGGCGGGGCCAGAGCCTCTCATTAGCTTGCAGAACCTAGCCCTGTGTGTTTGCTCCAGCCATTCTGCTCTAGCCCTGGATGGCTGGTGTGTCTGCCGTTGTCCTTGTACCTGTCTAGTCTATGTGTTGGTAACAACGTCCTTCCCTTGTATGTGGATTCCTGCTTGTGTCCTGATGTTTCCTTTCAGGAGCCGTGTCTGTTGCATGGAGTCCAGACGTCCAGCCTGAGGTCCTGCCTAGTGTCCGAGATGGTCCTGAGGTTCTGCCTGGTGTCCGAGATGGTCCTGAAGTCCCGCCTCGTGTCCGAGATGGTCCTGAAGTCCCGCCTGGTGTCCAAGATGGTCACTGATGTGATCCTGCCTGGTGTCCGAGATGGCCCTAGGTCTGCGGTTGGTGTCCGAGATGAGTGAGGTCCTAGTGTCTGAGATGGTCCTGAGGTCCCTGGTGTCCGAGATGGTCCTAGTTCCCGCCTGGTATCCGAGATGGTCCTGAGGTCCCGCTTGGTGTCCGAGATGGTCTGGGGTCCCGCCTGATGTCCGGATGTCCTGAGGTCCCGCCTGTGTCCAAGTCTGGGGTCCTGTCTGTGCGCTCCTCCTCCTCCTCGGTCCCCGCCTTCCCCCGGGCCGATGCGCTCCTCCTCCTCGGCACCCGCCTTCCCCGCGGCTGGTGTGCTCCTCCTCCTCCCCAGTCCCTGCATTCCCCCGGGGCCGGATGCGCTCTCCTCCTCCCGGTCCCCACCTTCCCCGGGGCCGATACGCTTCTCCTCCTCGGTCCCCGCCTTCCCCCAGGGCCGGTGCCCTCCTCCTCCTCGGTCCTCCCCTTCCCTCGGGGCCGGTGCGCTCCTCCTCTTCCTCCTCCTCGGTCCCCGCCTTCCCCCGGGGGCCGGTGCGCTCCTCCTCCTCTTCGGTCTCCTCCTTCCCTCGGGACCGGTGCGCTCCTCCTCCTCCTCGGTCCCCGCCTTCCTCCGGGGTCAGTGCGCCTCCTCCTCCTCGGGTCCCCTGCCTTCCCCGGGGCCGGCGCTCTCCTCCTTCCTCGGTCCCCCTTCCCCGGGGCCGGGTCCCTCTCGTCCCGCCTTCCCCCGGGGGCCGGTGCCTCTCCTCCTCGGTCCCCCCTTCCCCGGGGCCGAGCGCTCCTCCTCCTCCTCGGTCCCCGCCTTCCCCCGGGGGCCGGTGCGTCTCCTCTCCCCCCCTCCTGCCTCCCCTTCGTCCGCTCCCCCTCCTCCTCTCGGTCCCCGCCTTCCCCCAGGGACGGTGCGCTCCTCCTCCTCGGTCCCCGCCTTCCCCCGGGGCCAGTGCGCTCCTCCTCCTCCGTCCCCGCTTTCCCCCGGGACCAGTGCGCTCCTCCTCCTCCTCCTCAGTCCCTGCCTTCCCCCGGGGACGGTGCGCTCCTCGTCCTCCTCGGTCCCCACCTTCCGCCGGGGGCTGGTGTGCTCCTCCTCCTCGGTCCCCGCCCTACCCTGGGGCCGGTGCGCTCCTCCTCCTCCTCGGTCCCCGCCTTCCCCCGAGGCCGGTGCGCTCCTCCTCCTCAGTCCCCGCCTTCCCCCGAGGCCGGTGCGCTCCTCCTCCTCCTCGGTCCCCGCCTTCCCCCGAGGCCAATGCGCTCCTCCTCCTCCTCGGCCCCCGCCTTCCCCTGGGGCCGGTGCGCTTTTCCTCCTCTGTCCCCGCCTTCCCCCGAGGCCGGTGCGCTCCTCCTCCTCCTCGGTCCCTGCCTTCCCCCGGGGCCGGTGCGCTCCTTCTCCTCTTCCTCGGTCCCTGCCTTCCCCCGGGCCGGTGCGCTCCTCCTCCTCCTCCACGGTCCCCGCCTTCCCCTGGGGCCGGAGCGCTCCTCCTCCTCGGTCCCTGCCTTCCCCCGGGGTCGGTGCGCTCCTCCTCCTCGTCTTCGGTCCCCGCCTTCCCCCGGGGCTGGTGCGCTCCTCCTCCTCCTTGGTCCCCGCCTTCCCCCGGGGCTGGTGCGCTCCTTTTCCTCCTCTGTTCCCGCCTTCCCCCGGGGCTGGTGCGCTCGTTCTCGGTCCCCACCTTCCCCCACGGCTGGTGCGCTCCTCCTCCTCCTCGGTCCCTGTCTTCCCCAGAGGCCGGTGCACTCCTCCTCCTTCTCGGTCCCCGCCTCCCTCCGGGGGCCGGTGCGCTCCTCCTCCTCCTCCTTGGTCCCCGCCTTCCCCCAGGGGCCGGTGCGCTCCTCCTCCTCGGTCCCCGCCTTCCTCTGGGGGCCGGTGCGCTCCTCCTCCTCCTCCTTGATCCCCGCCTTCCCCCGGGGGCTGGTGCACTCCTCCTCCTCGGTCCCCGCCTTCCTCTGGGGGTCGGTGCGCTCCTCCTCCTCCTTGGTCCCCGCCTTCCCCCAGGGGCCGGTGCGCTCCTCCTCCTCGGTCCCCGCCTTCCCCCAGGGCTGATGCGCTCCTCCTCCTCGGTCCCCGCCTTCCCCCGGGGGCCGGTGCGCTCCTCCTCGGTCCCCGCATTCCCCCGGAGCGCGACAGTGACACCAGCATTTGCGAATTGTGCTACTGGCCTTTTAGATATTGATGAGAAATTCTTCCATTGTCTCACCACATTTACCCAATTTAAAGATGTTGAACATCTGATGGATCAGAAAAGCCAACACAGTACACAAGACCTAATACATACATTAATAAAACCAAGAAGAAAATTAAGGCACCTCATAAGGAAACACCTGATCTTTCCAAGGATCTGACCACTCTCTAATGGTTAGTGTTGCAAATAGATTATGTCAATAACTTCTTAAATCAGTCTCTCCACATTCCACCATTAGCGAATTAATCTACTGGACCTTTTAGCCATTGATGACATAGTCTTCCATTGTTTCACCTCCACAAGTCATTCTTTAAGAAGTTGAACACCTGATGGTTCTGAAACTTCAACACACGAAGGAAGAGACTCGCCTTGTCACTAATTGATAAGTTGGTAAATATTCTAAACCATCAGGACACAATGAATAATTTAACAACATGTATGTTAGCCATCAGGGCATGGACACATGGTGATAAAAAATGCAGCCTCCTCCAACCCCTTCAGCTGGCCATTCCATCTCCAAAGTTGGTGCATTTTTCACACCAATATTATATATTATATGGGATAAGAAACAATAAAGCACCCGATGGTTCAGAAAATCCAACACAGTTGAGAAAAGCTAATACCTACATCAAGAAAACCAAAAGGAAAATAAACGCACCTTATAAGGGGGAATTTGATCTTACTGAAGATTTGGCCACTCCCTATGGGCAAGTTGTGCCAATAGATGATGTCCAGAAATATCTAAATCTGTCTCTCCTCTTACCAGCTGTAACGCCGGTGGGCTGGTGTCTTGGTTCCCTCGGCGCCTTGGTACTGCGCCTTTCTGCACTCTCACCCAATGCTTCTTCCATCGTGACCAGCTGGGAGACTGTAGTATGTTACCTGTATAGGATACTGTTCAATTCTCAGCTCCGCCGCGTAGCCGCACATGTGTTGTAGTGTCTTTACTCTGCTGCTTACCATCCATGTGTGGACCCTTGCTCCCGCTGTGGAAGCTATCCGCGGGTTGTGAGGTCCTCTGCAGCTGGTGCATGACGTTCCACGTGTGCCTAGGCTTGCAGCCGTTGACAGATGCCCTGGGCGTCGGTTCCTGTGCTGGCTATGCTGTATGGGTTCTGACTGTGCCTAGGGTGCGCGCCGCCACACCTTCCCCAGTTTTGTAAGATGGAGGGTGTGTGCTTCAATAGCTGTCCCCAGCCTATAGCTTCTTTCCTGTTAGGCGGGGCCAGAGCCTCTCATTAGCTTGCAGAACCTAGCCCTGTGTGTTTGCTCCAGCCATTCTGCTCTAGCCCTGGATGGCTGGTGTGTCTGCCGTTGTCCTTGTACCTGTCTAGTCTATGTGTTGGTACCAACGTCCTTCCCTTGTATGTGGATTCCTGCTTGTGTCCTGATGTTTCCTTTCTGGAGCCATGTCTGTTGCATGGAGTCCAGACGTCCAGCCTGAGGTCCCGCCTGGTGTCCGAGATGGCCCTGAGATCCTGACTGGCGTCCGAGATGGCCCTGAGGTCCCGCTTGCTGTCCGAGATGAGCCTGATGTCCTGCCTAGTGTCCGAGATGGTCCTGAGGTCCCGCCTGGTGTCCGAGATGGTCCTGCGGTCCCGCCTGGTGTCCGAGATGGTCTTGGGGTCCTTCCGGTGCGCTCCTCCTCCTCGGTCCCCGCCTTCCCCAGGGGCCGATGCGCTCCTGCTCCTCCTCCCCGGTCCCCGCCTTCCCCCGGGGGCCGATGCGCTCCTCCTCCCCAGTCCCCGCCTTCCCCCGGGGGCCGGTGCGCTCCTCCTCCCCAGTCCCCGCCTTCCCCCGGGGCCAGTGCGCTCCTCCTCCTCCTCCTCCTCGGTCCCTACCTTTCCCTGGGGGCCGGTGCGCTCCTCCTCCTCGGTCCCCGCCTTCCCTCGGGGCCGTTCACTCCTCCTCCTCCCCGATCCCCGCCTTCCCCCGGGGCCGATGCACCCCTCCTCCTCCTCCTCCTCGGTCCCCGCCTTCCCCCGTGGTCGGTGCGCTCGTCCTCCTCCTCCTCGGTCACCGCCTTCCCCCGGGGCCCATGGGCTCCTCCTCCTCCTCGGTCCCCGCCTTCCCCCGGGGCCGGTGCGCTCCTCCTCCTCCGTCCCCACCTTCCCCCGGGGTCAGTGCGCTCCTGCTCCTCCTCCTCGGTCCCCGCCTTCCCCCGGGGTCGGTGTGCTCTTCCTCCTCGGTCCCCGCCTTCCCCCGGGGTCGGTGCGCTCCTCCTCCTCTGTCCCCACCTTCCCCAGGGGTCGGTGCGCTCCTCCTCCTCCTCGGTCCCCGCTTTCCCCCCGGACCAGTGGGCTCCTCCTCCTACTCCGTCACTGCCTTCCCCCGGGCAGGTGCGCTCCTCCTACTCCTCCTCGGTCCCCGCCTTTCCCCGGGGCCGGTGCGCTCCTGCTCCTCCTCCTCGGTCCCCGCTTTCCCCCGGGGCCGCTGCACTCCTCCTCCTCCTCGGTCCCTGCCTTCCCCCGGGGCCGATGCGCTCCTCCTTCTCCTCCTCCTCGGTCCCCGCCTCCCCCAGGGCCAGTGCGCTCCTCCTCCTCCTCGGTCCCCACCTTCCCCCGGGGACGGTGCTATCCTTCTCCTCCTCGGTCCTCGTATTCCCCCTGGGCCGTTGCACTCTTCCTCCTCCTCTTCCTCGTCGGTCCCTGCCTTCCCCTTGGGCCGGTGTACTCCTCCTCCTCCCCCTCCTCGGTCCCCGCCTTCTCCCGGGCTGGTGCGCTCCTCCTCCTCCTCAGTCCCCGCCTTCCCCAGGGCTGGTGCGCTCCTCCTCCTCGGTCCCCCGCCTTCCCCCGGGGGCCGGTGCGCTCTTCCTCCTCCTCCTCCTCTTCGGACCCCGCCTTCCCCTGGGGACGGTGCGCTCCTCCTCCTCCTCGGTCCCCGCCTTCCCCCGGGGCCGGTGCGCTCCTCCTCCTCCTCGGTCCCCACCTTCCCCCGAGACCAGTGCGCTCCTCCTCCTCGGTCCTCGCCTTCCCCCGGGACCGGAGCGCTCCTCCTCCTCCTACTTGGTCCCGGCCTTTCCCCGGGGCCGGTGCGCTCCTCCTCCTCCTCCTCGGTCCCCGCCTTCCCGCGGAGCCGTTGTGCTCCTTCTCCTCGGTCCCAGCCTTACCCTGGGGCTGGTGCGCTCCTCCTCGGTCCCCACCTTCCCCCGGGGCCAGTGCACTCCTGCTCCTCCTCCTCGGGCCCCGCCTTCCCCCGGGGCCGGTGCACTCCTCCTCCTCCACGGTCCCCGCCTTCCCCAGGGGCCGTTGTGCTCCTCCTCGACCATCGCATTCCCCCGGGGCCGGTGCAGTTCTCCTCCTCCTCGGCCCACGCCTTCCCCCGGGGCCAGTGCGCTCCTCCTCGGTCCCTGCCTTCCCCGGGGTCGGTGCACTCCTCCTCCTCGGTCCCCGCCTTCCCCCGAGGTCGGTGCGCTCCTCCGCCTCCTCCTCCTCCTTTGGTCCTCCCCTTCCCCCGGGCCGGTGCGCTCCTCCTCCTCCTCCTCCTCGGTCCTCCCCTTGCCCCGGGGCCGGTGCGCTCCTCCTCCTCCTCCTCCTCGGTCCCCGCCTTCCCCCGAGGGCTGCTGCGCTCCTTCTCCTCGGTCCACGCCTTCCCCCGGGGCCAGTGCGCTCCTCCTTGGTCCCCGCCTTCCCCCGGGGCTGGTGCGATCCTCCTCCTTGGTCCCTGCCTTCCCCCGGGGGCCGGTGCGCTCCTTCTCCTCAGTCCCCGCCTTCCCCCGGGGCCATGTATGTTACCTCTCAGGGCATGGACACATGGTGATAAAAAATCCAGCCTCCCCCAACCCCTTCAGCTGGCCATTCCATCTCCAAAATTGGTGCATTTTTCACACCAATATTATATATTATATGGGATAAGAAACAATAAAGCACCCGATGGTTCAGAAAATCCAACACAGTTCTGAAAAGCTAATACCTACATCAAGAAAACCAAAAGGAAAATAAAAGCATCTTATAAGGGGGAATTTGATCTTTCTGAAGATTTGGCCACTCTCTATGGGCAAGTTGTGCCAATAGATGATGTCCAGAAATGTCTAAATCTGTCTCTCCTCTTACGCTTTAACCCCGGTGGGCTGGTGTCTTGGTTCCCTCGGCGTTACTGCGCCTTTCTGCGCTCTCACCCAATGCTTCTTCCATTGTGACCAGCTGGGAGACTGTAGTATGTTACCAGTATAGGATACTGTTCAATTCTCAGCTCCGCCGCGTAGCCGCACATGTGTTGTAGTGTCTTTACTCCGCTGCTTACCATCCATGTGTGGACACTTGCTCCCGCTGTGGAAGCTATCCGCGGGTTGTGAGGTCCTCTGCAGCTGGTGCATGACTTTTCACGTGTGCCTAGGCTTGCAGCCGTTGACAGATGCCCTGGGCGTCGATTCCTGTGCTGGCTATGCTGTATGGGTTCTGGGTTCTGACTGTGCCTAGGGTGCGCGCCGCCACACCTTCCCCAGTTTTGTAAGATGGAGGGTGTGCGCTTCAATTGCTGTCCCCAGCCTATAGCTTCTTTCCTGTTGGGCGGGGCCAGAGCCTCTCATTAGCTTGCAGAACCTAGCCCTGTGTGCTTGCTCCAGCCATTCTGCTCTAGCCCTGGATGGCTGGTGTGTCTGCCGTTGTCCTTGTACCTGTCTAGTCTATGTGTTGGTACCAACGTCCTTCCCTTGTATGTGGATTCCTGCTTGTGTCCTGATGTTTCCTTTCTGGAGCCATGTCTGTTGCATGGAGTCCAGACGTCCACATTGAGGTCCCGCCTGGCGTCCGAGATGGCCCTGAGATCCTGACTGGCGTCCGAGATAGCCCTGAGGTCCCGCTTGCTGTCCGAGATGAGCCTGATGTCCTGCCTAGTGTCCGAGATGGTCCTCAGGTCCTGTCTGGTGTCCAAGATGGTCCTGAGGTCCCGCCTGGTGTCCGAGATGGTCCTGGGATCCCGCCTGATGTCCGAGATGGTCCTCAGGTCCTGTCTGGTGTCCGAGATGGTCCTGAGGTCCTGCCTGGTGTCCGAGATGGCCCTGAGGTCCCGCTTGGTGTCCGAGATGAGCCTGAGGTCCTGCCTAGTGTCTGAGATGGTCCTGAGGTCTTGCCTGGTGTCCGAGATGGTCCTGAGGTCCCACTTGGTGTCCGAGATGGTCCTGGGGTCCCGCCTGATGTCCGAGATGGTCCTGAGGTCCCGCCCGGAGTCCGAGATGGTCCTGAGGTCCCGCCTGGTGTCCGAGATGGTCTTGGGGTCCTGCCGGTGCGCTCCTCCTCTTCCTCGGTCCCCGCATTTCCCCAGGGCTGGTGCGCTCCTGCTCCTCCTCCTCGATCCCGGTCTTCCCCCGGGGCCGGTGCGCTCCTCCTCCTCCTCGGTTCCCGCCTTCTCCCGGGGGCCGGTGCGCTCCTCCTCCTCCTCGGTTCCCGCCTTCTCCTGGTGCCGATGCGTTCCTCCTCCTCCTCGGTCCTCGCCTTCCCCCGGTGCCAGTGCGCTCCTCCTCCTCGATCCCCGCCTTCCCCCGGGGGCCTGTGCGCTCTTCCTCCTCCTCCTCGGTCCCCGCCTTCCCCCGGGCCGGTGCCCTCCTCCTCCTCCTCTGTCCCCGCCTTCCCCTGGGGTAGGTGCGCTCCTTCTCCTCCTCCTCCTCCTCGGTCCTCGCCTTCCCCCGAGGCCGGTGCGCTCCTCCTCGATCCTTGCCTTCCCCCGGGGGCCGGTGCGCTCCTCCTCCTCAGTCCCCGCCTTCACCCGGGGCCATATATGTTAGCACTCAGGGCATGGACACATGGTGATAAAAAATCCAGCCTCCTCCAACCCCTTCAGCTGGCCATTCCACACCTGATGGTTCTGAAACTTCAACACACGAAGGAAGAGACTTGCCTTGTCACTAATTGACAAGTTGTTAAATATACTAAACCATCAGGACACAAAGAATAATGTAAGAAAAAAAAATCCAGCCTCCTCCAACCCCATCAGCTGGCCATTCCATCTCCAAAATTGGTGCATTTTTCACACCAATATTATATATTATATGGGAAAAGAAACAATAAAGCACCCGATGGTTCAGAAAATCCAACACAGTTCTAAAAAGCTAATACCTACAACAAGAAAACCAAAAGGAAAATAAACGCTCCTTATAAGGGGGAATTTGATCTTTCTGAAGATTTGGCCACTCTCTATGGGCAAGTTGTGCCAATAGATGATGTCCAGAAATATCTAAATCTGTCTCTCCTCTTACCAGCATTTGCGAATTGTGCTACTGACCTTTGAGCCATTGATGAGAAATTCTTCCATTGTCTCACCACATTTAGCCAATTTAAAGAAGTTGAACATCTGATGGATCAGAAAAGCCAACACAGTACACAAGACCTAATACATACATTAATAAAACCAAGAAGAAAATTAAGGCACCTCATAAAAAACACTTGATCTTTCCGAGGATCTAATCACTCTCTAATGGTTAGTGTTGCAAATAGATGATGTCAATAACTTCTTAAATCTGTCTCTACACATTCCACCATTAGTGAATTAAGCTACTGGACCTTTTAGCCATTGATGACATAGTCTTCCATTGTTTCACCTCCACAAGTCATTCTTAAAGAAGTTGAACACCTGATGGTTCTGAAACTTCAACACACGAAGCAAGAGACTTGCCTTGTCACTAATTGATAAGTTGGTAAATATTCTAAACCTTCAGGACGCAAAGAATAATTTAACAACATGTATGTTAGCCATCAGGGCATGGACACATGGTGATAAAAAATCCAGCCTCGGGAGGCATGGCTAACCCATGAACAGGATGGCAGCACAGTAGAGGAGCTCTGCTCACCGCCGTTCTGAATCCCACTCTCTCACCCTCAAAACTGCTAAAATTCTGAATGGGCAAGTCTAAGAAGTGCCCAGGATCCACCAGACCTGCTGACACCCCACAGGGAGGAACAATAGACCGGTATCTACGTTCCCACACAGTCTTATCTCCTGCTCATTCACCATCTAAGATCTCCCTCCCTGCATGAGGCAGCCCCCAGAGCTGAGCGCTCACAAAGACAAAGAGGGAACCGTTATGCTGTCCTGGCAGAGGAGCAGCAGCACATGGAGGTCATGGATGGAGCTTTGATTCCCCTGGAAGGAGCCTCACAAGTGGAGATAAGTACTTATCTTAGATCTCTCCCCACAAAGGGGGATTTAGAAAGACTAGCGTGCAGGCTGTAGTCGATGCGCTCCTCCTCCTCCTCCTCTGTCCCTGCCTTCCCCCAGGGCCGGTGCGTTCCTCCTCCTCAGTCCTCGCCTTCCCCCGGGGCCGGTGAGCTCCTCCTCGGTCCCCGCCTTCCCCTGGGGCCGGTGCGCTCCTGCTCCTCCTCGGTCCCCGCCTTCCCCCGGGGCCGGTGCGCTCCTCTTCCTCCTCCTCCTCGGTCCCCGCCTTCCGCCGGGGCTGGTGCGCTCCTCCTCCTCGGTCCCTGCTTTCCCCCGGGGCCGGTGCGCTCCTCCTCCTCGGTCCCGGCCTTCCCCCTAACCAGTGCGCTCCTCCTCCACGGTCCCCGCCTTCCCCCGGGGCCGGTGCGCTCCTCTTCCTCCTCGGTCCCCGCCTTCCGCCAGGGCCGTTGCGCTCCTCCTCCTCGGTCCCTGCTATCCCCCGGGGCCGCTGCGCTCCTCCTCCTCGGTCCCGGCCTTCCCCTGAGCCAGTGCGCTCCTCCTCCACTGTCCCCGCCTTCCCCCGGGGCCGGTGCGCTCCTCCTCCTCCTCGGTCCCCGCCTTCCAACGGGGCCGGTGCGCTCCTCCTCCTCCTCGGACCCCGCCTTCCCCCGGGGTTGGTGCGCTCCTCCTTCTCCTCCTCCTCGGTCCCCGCCTTTCCCCGGGGTCGGTGCGCTTTTCCTTTTCCACCTCGGTCCCCGCCTTCCCCCGGGGCCAGTGCACTCCTCCTCCTCTTCCTCGGTCCCCGCCTTCCCCCGGGGCCAGTGCGCTCCTCCTCCTCGTCCCCGCCTTCCCCCCGGGCCAGTGCGCTACTCCTCGGTCCCCGCCTTCCCCTGGGGCCGGTGCGCTCCTCTTCCTCCTCCTCCTCGGTCCCCGCCTTCCGCCGGGGCTGGTGCGCTCCTCCTCCTCGGTCCCTGCTTTCCCCCGGGGCCGGTGCGCTCCTCCTCCTCGGTCCCGGCCATCCCCCGAGCCAGTGCGCTCCTCTTCCACGGTCCTCGCCTTCCCCCGGGGCCGGTGCGCTCCTCTTCCTCCTCGGTCCCCGCCTTCCGCCAGGGCCGGTGCGCTCCTCCTCCTCGGTCCCTGCTTTCCCCCGGGGCCGCTGCGCTCCTCCTCCTCGGTCCCGGCCTTCCCCTGAGCCAGTGCGCTCCTCCTCCACTGTCCCCGCCTTCTCCCGGGCCGGTGCGCTCCTCCTCCTCCTCGGTCCCCGCCTTCCAACGGGGTCGGTGCGCTCCTCCTCCTCCTCGGACCCCGCCTTCCCCCGGGGCCGGTGCGCTCCTCCTTCTCCTCCTCCTCTGTCCCCGCCTTTCCCCGGGGTCGGTGCGCTTTTCCTTCTCCACCTCGTTCCCCGCCTTCCCCCGGGGCCAGTGCACTCCTCCTCCTCTTCCTCGGTCCCCGCCTTCCCCCGGGGCCAGTGCGCTCCTCCTCCTCGGTCCCCGCCTTCCCCCCGGGCCAGTGCGCTACTCCTCCTCCTTCTCGGTCTCCGCCTTCCCCCGGGCCAGTTTGCTCCTACTCCTCCTCGGTCCCCGCCTTCCCCCGGGGGCTGGTGCGCTCCTCCTCCTCTTCCTCAGTCCCCGCCTACCCCCGGGGGCCGGTGTACTCCTCCTCCTCGGTCCCCGCCTTCCCCCGGGGCCGGTGCGCTACTCCTCCTCCTTGGTCCTTGCCTTCCCCCTGGGCAGGTGCGCTCCTCCTCCTCGGTCCCCGCCTTCCCCCAGGGCCGGTGCGCTCCTCCTCGGTCCTTGCCTTCCCCCGGGGGCCGGTGCGCTTTTCCTCATCATCCTCAGTCCCCGTCTTCTACCGGGGCCGGTGCGCTCCTCCGCCTCCTCGGTCCCCGCCTTTCCCCAGGGGCGGTGCGCTCCTCCTCCTCCTCGGTCCCCGCCTTCGCCTGGGGTCAGTGCGCTCCTCTTCCTCCTCCTCCTCCTCCTCGGTCCCCGCCTTCCTCCGGGGGACGGTGTGCTCCTCCACCTCCTCCAGGGTCCCCGCCTTCCCCCGAGGCCGGTGGGCTCCATCCTCAACCTCCGCTGTCCCCGCCTTCCCCCAAGGCCGGTGCGCTCCTCCTCGATCCATGCCTTCCCCCGGGGGCCGGTGCGCTTTTCCTCATCATCCTCGGTCCCCGTCTTCTACCGGGGCCGGTGCGCTCCTCCGCCTCCTCGGTCCCCGCCTTTCCCCGGGGGCGGTGCGTTCCTCCTCCTCCTTGGTCCCCGCCTTCGCCTGGGGTCAGTGCGCTCCTCTTCCTCCTCCTCCTCCTCCTCGGTCCCCGCCTTCCCCTGGGGCCGGTGCACTCCTCCTCCTCCTCGGTCCCCGCCTTCCCCCGAAGCTGGTGCGCTCCTCCTCCTTGGTCCCTGCCTTCCCCCGGGGCCGGTGCGCTCCTCCTCCTCCTCGGTCCCCGCCTTCCCCTGGGATTGGTGTACTCCTCCTCCTCCTCCTCGGTCCCCGCATTCCCCCATGGCCAGTGCGCTCCTCCTCCTCTTCGGTCCCCGCCTTCCCCCGAGGTGCGTTCCTCCTCCTCCTCGGTCCCCGCCTTCCCCCGGGCCGCCTTCCCCCGGGGGCCTGTGCGCTAATCCTCCTCCTCCTCGGTCCCCGCCTTCCCCCGGGGACGGTGCACTCCTCCTCCTTGGTCCCCGCCTTCCCCCAGGGGCCAGTGCACTCCTCCTCCTCCTTGGTCCCCGCCTTCTCCCTGTGCCGGTACGCTCCTCCTCCTCCTCGGTCCCCCCTTCCCCCGGGGGCCGGTGCGCTTCTCCTCCTCCTCCACCTCGGTCCCCGCCTTCCCCCGGGGGCCGGGGCGCTCCTCCTCCTCCTCGGTCCCCGCCTTCCCCCGGGCCGCCTTCCCCCGGGGGCCTGTGCGCTAATCCTCCTCCTCCTCGGTCCCCGCCTTCCCCCGGGGACGGTGCACTCCTCCTCCTTGGTCCCCGCCTTCCCCCAGGGGCCAGTGCACTCCTCCTCCTCCTCCTTGGTCCCCGCCTTCTCCCTGGGCCAGTACGCTCCTCCTCCTCCTCGGTCCCCGCCTTCCCCCGGGGGCCGGTGTGCTCCTCCTCGATCCATGCCTTCCCCCAGGGCCGATGCGCTCCTCCTCCACAGTCCACGCCTTCCCCCAGGGGCCGGTGTGCTCCTCCTCCTCGGTCCCCGCCTTCCCCCGGGTCGGTGCGCTCCTCCTCCTCCTCCTCGGTCCCCGTCTTCCCTCGGGGCCATGTATGTTAGCTCTCAGGGCATGGACACATGGTGATAAAAAATCCAGCCTTCTCCAACCCCTTCAGCTGGCCATTCCACACCTGATGGTTCTGAAATTTCAACACACGAAGGAAGAGACTTGCCTTGTCACTAATTGATATGTTGGTAAATATACTGAACCATCAGGACACAAAGAATAATTTAACAACATGTATGTTAGCCATCAGGGCATGGACACATGGTGATAAAAAATCCAGCCTCCCCCAACCCCTTCAGCTGGCCATTCCATCTCCAAAATTGGTGCATTTTTCACATCAATATTATATATTATATGAGACAAGAAACAATAAAGCACCCGATGGTTCAGAAAATCCAACACAGTTCTTAAAAGCTAATACCTACATCAAGAAAACCAAAAGGAAAATAAACGCACCTCATAGGGGGAATTTGATCTTTCTTAAGATTTGGCCACTCTCTATGGGCAAGTTGTGCCAATAGATGATGTCCAGAAATGTCTAATCTGTCTCTCCTCTTACCAGCATTTGCGAATTGTGCTACTGACCTTTGAGCCATTGATGAGAAATTCTTCCATTGTCTCACCACATTTAGCCAATTTAAAGAAGTTGAACATCTGATGGATCAGAAAAGCCAACACAGTACACAAGACCTAATACATACATTAATAAAACCAAGAAGAAAATTAAGGCACCTCATAAGAAAACACTTGATCTTTCCGAGGATCTAATCACTCTCTAATGGTTAGTGTTGCAAATAGATGATGTCAATAACTTCTTAAATCTGTCTCCACACATTCCACCATTAGTGAATTAAGCTACTGGACCTTTCAGCCATTGATGACATAGTCTTCCATTGTTTCACCTCCACAAGTCATTCTTAAAGAAGTTGAAACAATAAAGCACCCGATGGTTCAGAAAATCCAACACAGTTCAGAAAAACTAATACCTTCTTCAAAAAAACAAAAGGAAAATAAACGCACCTTATAAGTGGGAACTTGATCTTAAGGAAGATTTGGCCACTCTCTAAGGGCAAGTTGTGCCAATAGATGATGTCCAGAAATGCCTAAATCTTTCTCTCCTCTTTCCAGCATTTGTGAATTGTGCCACTGGCCTTTTACCCATTGATGAGAAATTCGTCCATTGTCTCACCACATTTAGCCAGTTTAAAGAAGTTGAACCCCTGATGGTTCTGAAACTTGAACACATGAAGGAAGAGACTTGCCATGTCACTAATTGACAAGTTGGTAAATATTCCAAACCATCAGGACACACAGAATAATTTAACAACATGTATGTTACCATAGGGCATGGACACATGGTGATAAAAAATCCAGCCTCCTCCAACCCCTTTCAGCTGGCCATTTCCATCTCCAAAATTGGTGCATTTTTCACACAATATTATATATTATATGGGATAAGAAACAATAAAGCACCCGATGGTTCAGAAAATCCAACACAGTTCAGAAAAACTAATACCTTCTTCAAAAAAACCAAAAGGAAAATAAACGCACCTTATAAGTGGGAACTTGATCTTAAGGAAGATTTGGCCACTCTCTAAGGGCAAGTTGTGCCAATAGATGATGTCCAGAAATGCCTAAATCTGTCTCTCCTCTTTCCAGCATTTGTGAATTGTGCACTGGCCTTTTACCCATTGATGAGAAATTCGTCCATTGTCTCACCACATTTAGCCAGTTTAAAGAAGTTGAACACCTGATGATTCTGAAACTTGAACCACGAAGGAAGAGACTTGCCATGTCACTAATTGACAAGTTGGTAAATATTCTAAACCATCAGGACACACAGAATAATTTAACAACATGTATGTTACCATCAGGGCATGGACACATGGTGATAAAAAATCCAGCCTCCTCCAACCCCTTTCAGCTGGCCATTCCATCTCCAAAATTGGTGCATTTTTCACACCAATATTATATATTATATGGGATAAGAAACAATAAAGCACCCGATGGTTCAGAAAATCCAACACAGTTCAGAAAAACTAATACCTTCTTCAAAAAAACCAAAAGGAAAATAAACGCACCTTATAAGTGGGAACTTGATCTTAAGGAAGATTTGGCCACTCTCTAAGGGCAAGTTGTGCCAATAGATGATGTCCAGAAATGCCTAAATCTGTCTCTCCTCTTTCCAGCATTTGTGAATTGTGCCACTGGCCTTTTACCCATTGATGAGAAATTCGTCCATTGTCTCACCACATTTAGCCAGTTTAAAGAAGTTGAACACCTGATGATTCTGAAACTTGAACACACGAAGGAAGAGACTTGCCATGTCACTAATTGACAAGTTGGTAAATATTCTAAACCATCAGGACACACAGAATAATTTAACAACATGTATGTTACCATCAGGGCATGGACACATGGTGATAAAAAATCCAGCCTCCTCCAACCCCTTTCAGCTGGCCATTCCATCTCCAAAATTGGTGCATTTTTCACACCAATATTATATATTATATGGGATAAGAAACAATAAAGCACCCGATGGTTCAGAAAATCCAACACAGTTCAGAAAAACTAATACCTTCTTCAAAAAAAACAAAAGGAAAATAAACGCACCTTATAAGTGGGAACTTGATCTTAAGGAAGATTTGGCACTCTCTAAGGGCAAGTTGTGCCAATAGATGATGTCCAGAAATAGCCGCCTAAATCTGTCTCTCCTCTTTCCAGCATTTGTGAATTGTGCCACTGGCCTTTTACCCATTGATGAGAAATTCGTCCATTGTCTCACCACATTTAGCCAGTTTAAAGAAGTTGAACACCTGATGATTCTGAAACTTGAACACACGAAGGAAGAGACTTGCCATGTCACTAATTGACAAGTTGGTAAATATTCTAAACCATCAGGACACACAGAATAATTTAACAACATGTATGTTACCATCAGGGCATGGACACATGGTGATAAAAAATCCAGCCTCCTCCAACCCCTTTCAGTGGCCATTCCATCTCCAAAATTGGTGCATTTTTCACACCAATATTATATATTATATGGGATAAGAAACAATAAAGCACCCGATGGTTCAGAAAATCCAACACAGTTCAGAAAAACTAATACCTTCTTCAAAAAAACAAAAGGAAAATAAACGCACCTTATAAGTGGGAACTTGATCTTAAGGAAGATTTGGTCACTCTCTAAGGGCAAGTTGTGCCAATAGATGATGTCCAGAAATCCTAAATCTGTCTCTCCTCTTTCCAGCATTTGTGAATTGTGCCACTGGCTTTTACCCATTGATGAGAAATTCGTCCATTGTCTCACCACATTTAGCCAGTTTAAAGAAGTTGAACACCTGATGGTTCTGAAATTCAACCACGAAGGAAGAGACTTGCCATGTCACTAATTGACAAGTTGGTAAATATTCTAAACCATCAGGACACACAGAATAATTTAACAACATGTATGTTACCATCAGGGCATGGACACATGGTGATAAAAAATCCAGCCTCCTCCAACCCCTTTCAGTGGCCATTCCATCTCCAAAATTGGTGCATTTTTCACACCAATATTATATATTATATGGGATAAGAAACAATAAAGCACCGATGGTTCAGAAAATCCAACACAGTTCAGAAAAACTAATACCTTCTTCAAAAAACCAAAAGGAAAATAAACGCACCTTATAAGTGGGAACTTGATCTTAAGGAAGATTTGGCCACTCTCTAAGGGCAAGTTGTGCCAATAGATGATGTCCAGAAATGCCTAAATCTGTCTCTCCTCTTTCCAGCATTTGTGAATTGTGCCACTGGCCTTTTACCCATTGATGAGAAATTCGTCCATTGTCTCACCACATTTAGCCAGTTTAAAGAAGTTGAACACCTGATGATTCTGAAACTTGAACACAGAAGGAAGAGACTTGCCATGTCACTAATTGACAAGTTGGTAAATATTCTAAACCATCAGGACACACAGAATAATTTAACAACATGTATGTTACCATCAGGGCATGGACACATGGTGATAAAAAATCCAGCCTCCTCCAACCCCTTTCAGCTGGCCATTCCATCTCCAAAATTGGTGCATTTTTCACACCAATATTATATATTATATGGGATAAGAACAATAAAGCACCCGATGGTTCAGAAAATCCAACACAGTTCAGAAAAACTAATACCTTCTAAAAAAACAAAAGGAAAATAAACGCACCCTTATAAGTGGGAACTTGATCTTAAGGAAGATTTGGCCACTCTCTAAGGGCAAGTTGTGCCAATAGATGATGTCCAGAAATGCCTAAATCTGTCTCTCCTCTTTCCAGCATTTGTGAATTGTGCCACTGGCCTTTTACCCATTGATGAGAAATTCGTCCATTGTCTCACCACATTTAGCCAGTTTAAAGAAGTTGAACACCTGATGGTTCTGAAACTTGAACACATGAAGGAAGAGACTTGCCATGTCACTAATTGACAAGTTGGTAAATATTCTAAACCATCAGGACACACAGAATAATTTAACAACATGTATGTTACCATCAGGGCATGGACACATGGTGATAAAAAATCCAGCCTCCTCCAACCCCTTTCAGCTGGCCATTCCATCTCCAAAATTGGTGCATTTTTCACACCAATATTATATATTATATGGGATAAGAAACAATAAAGCACCCGATGGTTTAGAAAATCCAACACAGTTCAGAAAAACTAATACCTTCTTAAAAAAACCAAAAGGAAAATAAACGCACCTTTAAGTGGGAACTTGATCTTAAGGAAGATTTGGCCACTCTCAGGGCAAGTTGTGCCAATAGATGATGTCCAGAATGCCTAAATCTGTCTCTCCTCTTTCCAGCATTTGTGAATTGTGCCACTGGCCTTTTACCCATTGATGAGAAATTCGTCCATTGTCTCACCACATTTAGCCAGTTTAAAGAAGTTGAACACCTGATGGTTCTGAAACTTGAACACATGAAGGAAGAGACTTGCCATGTCACTAATTGACAAGTTGGTAAATATTCTAAACCATCAGGACACACAGAATAATTTAACAACATGTATGTTACCATCAGGGCATGGACACATGGTGATAAAAAATCCAGCCTCCTCCAACCCCTTTCAGCTGGCCATTCCATCTCCAAAATTGGTGCATTTTTCACACCCCAAAATTATATATTATATGGGATAAGAAACAATAAACACCCGATGGTTCAGAAAATCCAAACATTCAGAAAAACTAATACCTTCTTCAAAAAAAACAAAAGGAAAATAAACGCACCTTATAAGGGGAACTTGATCTTAAGGAAGATTTGGCCACTCTCTAAGGGCAAGTTTGTGCCAATAGATGATGTCCAGAAATGCCTAAATCTGTCTCTCCTCTTTCCAGCATTTGTGAATTGTGCCACTGGCCTTTTACCCATTGATGAGAAATTCGTCCATTGTCTCACCACATTTAGCCAGTTTAAAGAAGTTGAACACCTGATGTTCTGAAACTGAAAAACATGAAGGAAGACTTGCCATGTCACTAATTGACAAGTTGGTAAATATTCTAAACCATCAGGGACACACAGAATAATTTAACAACATGTATGTTACCATTAGGCATGGACACATGGTGATAAAAAATCCAGCCTCCTCCAACCCCTTTCAGCTGGCCATTCCATCTCCAAAATTGGGCATTTTTCACACCAATATTATATATTATATGGATAAAGAAACAATAAAGCACCCGATGGTTTAGAAAATCCAACACAGTTCAAAAAACTAATACCTTCTTCAAAAAAACAAAAGGAAAATAAACGCACCTTATAAGTGGGAACTTGATCTTAAGGAAGATTTGGCCACTCTCTAAGGGCAAGTTTTTGCCAATAGATGATGTCCAGAAATGCCTAAATCTGTCTCTCCTCTTTCCAGCATTTGTGAATTGTGCCACTGGCCTTTTACCATTGATGAGAAATTCGTCCATTGTCTCACCACATTTAGCCAGTTTAAAGAAGTTGAACACCTGATGGTTCTGAAACTTTGAACACCATGAAGGAAGAGACTTGCCAGTCACTAATTGACAAGTTGGTAAATATTCTAAACCATCAGGACACACAGAATAATTTAACAACATGTATGTTACCATTAGGGCCCTGGACACATGGTGATAAAAAATCCAGCCTCCTCCAACCCCTTTCAGCTGCCATTCCATCTCCAAAATGGTGTGCACTTTTCACACCAATATTATATATTATATGGGATAAGAAACAATAAAGCACCCGATGGTTCAGAAAATCCAACACAGTTCAGAAAAACTAATACCTCTTCAAAAAAACCAAAAGGAAAATAAACGCACCTTATAAGTGGGAACTTGATCTTAAGGAAGATTTGGCCACTCTCTAAGGCAAGTTGTCCATAGATGATGTCCAGAAATCCCAAATCTGTCTCTCCTCTTTCCCGCATTTGTGAATTGTGCCACTGGCCTTTTACCCATTGATGAGAAATTCGTCCATTGTCTCACCACATTTAGCCAGTTTAAAGAAGTTGAACACCTGATGGTTCTGAAACTTGAACACATGAAGGAAGAGACTTGCCATGTCACTAATTGACAAGTTGGTAAATATTCAAACCATCAGGACACACAGAATAATTTAACAACATGTATGTTACCATCAGGGCATGGACACATGGTGATAAAAAATCCAGCCTCCCCAACCCCTTTTAGCTGGCCATTCCATCTCCAAAATTGGTGCATTTTTCACACCAATATTATATATTATATGGGATAAGAAACAATAAAGCACCGATGGTTCAGAAAATCCAACACAGTTCAGAAAAACTAATACCTTCTTCAAAAAAACCAAAAGGAAAATAAACGCACCTTTAAGTGGGAACTTGATCTTAAGGAAGATTTGGCCACTCTCTAAGGCAAGTTGTGCCAATAGATGATGTCCAGAAATGCCTAAATCTGTCTCTCCTCTTTCCAGCATTTGTGAATTGTGCCACTGGCCTTTTACCCATTGATGAGAAATTCGTCCATTGTCTCACCACATTTAGCCAGTTTAAAGAAGTTGAACACCTGATGGGTTCTGAAACTTGAACACATGAAGGAAGAGACTTGCCATGTCACTAATTGACAAGTTGGTAAATATTCTAAACCATCAGGACACACAGAATAATTTAACAACATGTATGTTTTCCATCAGGGCATGGACACATGGTGATAAAAAATCCAGCCTCCTCCAACCCCTTTCAGCTGGCCATTCCATCTCCAAAATTGGTGCATTTTTTACACCAATATTATATATTATTGGGATAAGAAAAAAATAAAAACACCCGATGGTTCAGAAAATCCAACACAGTTCAAAAAACTAATACCTTCTTCAAAAAAACCAAAAGGAAAATAAACGCACCTTATAAGTGGAACTTTATCTTAAGGGAAAATTTGGCCACTCTCTAAGGGCAAGTTGTGCCAATAGATGATGTCCCCGAAATGCCTAAATCTGTCTCTCCTCTTTCCAGCATTTGTGAATTGTGCCACTGGGCCTTTTACCCATTGATGAGAAATTCGTCCATTGGGCTCACCACATTTAAGCCAGTTTAAAGAAGTTGAACACCCGGTGGTTCTGAAACTTAACACATGAAGGAAGAGACTTGCCATGTCATAATTTACAAGTTGGTAAATATTCTAAACCATCAGGGGCACACAGAATAATTAACAACATGTATGTTAACCCTTAGGGCTGGACACATGGTGATAAAAAATCCAGCCCTTTCCCCCAACCTTTCAGCGGCCATTCCATCTCCAAAAATTTGGGGCTTTTCACACCAATATTATTTTATTATATGGGAAAGAAAAAAAAAAAGCCCCGATGGTTCAGAAAATCCCAACACAGTTTTAGAAAAACTAATACCCTTTTTCAAAAAAAACCCAAAAAGGAAAAAAAACACCTTTAAGTGGGAACTTGATCTTAAGGAAAATTTTGGCCACTTCTAAGGGGAAGTTTTGCCAATAGATGTGCCCCAAATGCCTTTAAATCGTTTTTTTCTCCCTTTCCCGCATTTGTGAAATTTTGACTGGCCCTTTTTCCCCTTGAGAGAAATTCGTCCATTGTCTCCCATTTTCCCGTTTAAAGAAGTTGAACACCTGATGGTTCTGAAATTAAAACCCGAAAGGGGGAAAAGATTGCCATGTCACAATTGAAAAGTTGGGAAAAATTTTTAAACCATCAGGACAACAGAATAATTTAACAACTGTTGTTAAAAGGGGATGGAACATGGGGATAAAAAAATAGCCCCCTCCAAACCCCCTTTTAGCTGG